>JAYXSA010000057.1:600000-871942 GCA_037356195.1 Penicillium sp. F50
ATCAGGAGAATACAACTGTATCTCGCAAGCGTCGCGGGATGCGCGATTATGGAGACGGCAATAGAGAATATTATGAAGGGGGGCTCGTCTTCATCTTCGATCCGCCGCAGCAGGCATAATAACCACGTACTATTCGTCCCCAACCCACCTTTCAGTCAAGCGGATTGGGACACGAGGAATAGAGAAAAGGGTGATTCTAGACAGAGTCCTTGAAGCAATGCAGTGGGCATGTGTGCAGGTGAATATGATCGATATACTTTTGTGGGGCACATCGAAATTGTACTGCACGGAGGGCCCGAGCCAGAAACGGGAGTTTACTGTGTTTGAAGGGAAACAGGGCTGCAATTATTATGGCATTCAATTGGGCATAGATGTGAGCATCTTTGAAGACATGACACTTCTCAAGAAGAAGTGCCCAATTTTGTATGCTATTTAAAGCTCAAATTGGCTCAAAAGGGCCGGTGTTGTGATTTGAGGTTGGAATCAAACATTCAAAAAGCGATATCAGGTCCGAGCAAATGCCGTTGCAGCTCCTCGAAGTCAGCAACATCTGCACCTGTCAGAACAAAGTCATCTCCTTGGTACAATGAGTACATTGTTTGCGCGTCGGACGGAAACGGCATCTGCAAGGACGCCAACCCATATCCATCCATCATGCCTCCCCCACCTTCGAGATTCCAGGTACTGATGTAAGATGGGGAGTGAGCCCCAGTGGAATTAGCTGTCGGGATGACCTGATCAGCTGAGACACTAAATCGGGATTGCGCATTGACATTGCCAGTTCCTATATCCGTGTTCAATGTCTCGACTAATGCAGGAATGTGGTCATATAGTCGTTGGATCTGGTCACGGCGAGAGCTGGCTGCCTGGTTATTGTAACCAGCCAGGAAGCTGAGAAGTTCTAGTGATTCCGCGATGCCGGGGCTTGGCTTTAGGAAAGATAAGTGTTGACCGCTGGTATTGTTTGTTGCCTCAATAATTGTGGCGAGCAGCATGATAAATCCTGCGGAGAAAGTGGTGTCGAGATCAAAAAAACCAAATTTTGCTTTTGAATGTTGGTCACCTGAAGGTAATTCCAATATAAATACAAAGCACTTACCTATCATATCCTCCTTTTGCGCGAGTACCATGAGTTCCAGTGATCGACGAGCAGCCTCAATGCAAGTGCAAGTGAGCTGTTGAAAAACACTCCCGCTGTTTGAAAATGTGGTCTCGCCGCTGAGAATAGCTTTTATCAAGTGCAGAACGATCGGTCGCAGAGTGAGAATTATTGACTTCTCATAATCAGTCCTCACACTTTACCGATCTCTCAGTCGTCAGATGATGCCATACCTGATAAAGAATAGTGTACAGGGATATGCTTAATCGTTGATCTTTCTTCGATAACTGTTGGTTAGGCAAGGTGCCGGAAAAGCCAAGGCCCTGAGAGATCTGGTTTGCAAGTTGATTGAGGGTCGAAATAATATTCTGAACCCCTGCAACAAACTCGTCCTTGGGGCAGGATTCCTGGCTGTAGATAACTTGAAACAGAGTCAGCATCTCGCGGGCCGAATTATGGCATCAATAATTACCCGAGTAGATCCTCGTTTGTATATGGGCAACCTCAAGGTTGATCCGTAGTGCGAATGGGTTCGGAAACCCAGGTACCTCAGCTGGGAAAGATAAATCCACAAATTTGTCGTCGAGGGCGAGTGGGCAGCCATTTAAAATCATTGAGCGCTTGTCCTGCATGTGGACGGTCCACCACAGTCGACTGGCATGGGTCGCTTCTGATCGACGTAATTTTTGCAACGTTTGTCTCCGATGTAATCGATGCAACATGGCAAGGCGAATGGCGAGGCCAATCTGAAAAGAAATGTTTAATTACCCTGGACGGATTGGCGTATAATGAGAACTCTTACATAAGAAGCAGCGTCATCTCTCCGATCAATGTTTTGGAGATAGACAGTGATGATGGCGAGGACCTCAATCCCCGCTATGCCGTGAGCTCGTAGCTCCGAAGGGCTTGGAAGAAGATCTAGCGCATATTTAAATAATGCATATCCCGGAGGAGAGCTCGAGCCATCCGATTCCCCTCGAAGTAACCTTCCGAGGGCGAATATCAGCAAGGTCTGCAGAAACCCAATAGTGGGACTTTGAATACTTTCCTGTGGATCCTCGTATATCATAGCTAGTTGATCAGAAGCATCTCGGGCATCGAAGAGGTGCTGGATTTCACCGAAATAGAACAAGACACTGTCCAGAAGTCGATAACCTTCTTCCTCGGATGGAAGGTTCGGCATATCGTATGAAGCACCCAAGCTCTGTCTCAATTTGAGAATCGCTCGTTTTGAAGGAAAGAGATTTTCTCTTGCCGACTTGTCAGGTGGCTGGGTGAATGCCGGTGATTGCGCTGATCGTTGCTCAAACAATGTTTGTACTCGGTTTCCAAAATCCTGACTTGAACCAATATCGCGCTCGGTAGTGATACCTGGTAGCCGTCCATCAGTAATTCAAAGTCTTTTCATCTCAGTCAGACGTGTCATACGCTGCACTGGATTTTCTGGCTCAAATGACCGGATTCCAGCAGCTGGGTGTGAGGACACAGTTGGTGTTAACGGAGATTCTGTGTCAGATCGTCTTGGCCCTACGAGATTAAAAATCAGTACAGCCCACCATCGCTCGAAGGCAATTTGTACTCATCACTAACCTCCATGTGGACCTGAAGACTCATACAAGGCCAACCGAGCCTCCAATTCGCGTATCTTCCTAGGCACAATGTCATGCTACGTCCAATTCTCCAAGAAACTCACATATACCCTGTAGAGTACAGTCTCCCCGCGTTTGATTCTGGATATCTGCATTCCAGGCCTCTTCGGGAACAGTATTCACAAGGGTAACCTTCGGAGCATTTTACTTTCTTCGATTTGCACGTCGTGCAGCTTGTTCACTTCCGTCAGTTTGATTCAGGCTGTCAGAGGCAAGGAGGCGGACTTACGCAGATGGTAGCCTGGAGTGCCTGCGTTTTGACGATCTAGGAGACTGTGGCGTTCTTATACTATGTGACATTGTCAATCCAATGAAAGGCAATGGAAATGCCCAGAAGTGGAGATAATACATGTGTGTCGATGTCTCGGAGTCAGCCGAGTAACTCTCGGTTCCTCTCGGTAGCCCGGACCGATAATTCCCCGGGGTGATGTATGGGCTCTATTCCAGATTGTTCCAAACTCCGAATTTCGCAAGAAGCATTCATTATTTCCAATATTTAATGATACTTGATGTTTATATTAAGATGTATGCATACAAATACTCACATTTAAATAAGCATGATGGATCTCAAGGTTCAAGCCCTCCACATTTCATGTCCAAATTTGGAGATACATATCGCACCGCCTCGATAGCCCAGCAGAGAAAAAAAAATTGAGTCTTTAAAAAAGCGAAAGCGGAGTCTGTAGTATTCCAGAGAACGCAAGTTGTAAATTATTTGTTGCATTAGAATGATTTGCAAGTCTGAAAATTACGAAGCCTTCTTGCTCTTCCACAACTCGAGCATCAACCTCAAAGTGTCATTCGAGTCCATCGCGTCCATCATCAGCTCCACCATCCTCAACCCTTTCCCCGTGCGCATCTCATCCCTCACCAAAATGCCTTCAAGTTCTCCCCAGGTAGTCGCCCTCGCCGTGAATATGGGATAAGAAAGATCTGCCTTCTCCGCACCAAAAAATGACGGCGCTTCCAGGAATCGCCACGATGCGACATCGTTATACAATTCTTGGGGACCGTGGATCAGTCGCTCAATCGTGTATCCGTTGTTATTGATGATGAAGATGATGACATCTAATTTTTGGCGGATGATTGTGCTTAGTTCTTGCGCTGTCATTTGGAAACTGCCGTCGCCCTCAAAGAGGATTGTGCGGCCCTCTGACAGAGACCGGTTGGACTGTACGAGGTGTCGTTGGGCGAGCGCGGCGCCTTGTGTAGCTGCGAGCATGTATCCAA
Organism: Penicillium sp. F50; assembly: GCA_037356195.1. Taxonomy (NCBI): domain Eukaryota; kingdom Fungi; phylum Ascomycota; class Eurotiomycetes; order Eurotiales; family Aspergillaceae; genus Penicillium; species Penicillium sp. F50. The sequence goes on from JAYXSA010000057.1 coordinate 603,979, forward strand.
TGGAGAGCCAGATACCTGAGTTGATGAGGGTTGTGTTCTTTGGCAGGACGAAGTCACGGCTACCATTGCTGGCGGTCCCGGTTTCGGTGAGGATGATATCGAATTCGCGGAACCAGGATGAGATACGGTACCAGAACATGTCTTGTGTTAGTTTGGCGGTTGGATCTATGGGTGGGAGGGATTGAAGAGCTTGGCGTAGATTGGGTAGCTCGGGATACGGGGTGGACTTAGGAAGTGGGTTGTCCTTCAGGCTTTCAAGAACCATGCGGAGGATACGTCGCGGAGATACACTCCAAGTGCGGTCGCCGATGTGAATTGCATTCCTCTCGATTGCGATGGTTACTTCTGGCTTGGGGACCGTAGCAAAGTAATACGTGTTCACATTGCTGTGCGCGGGCCCGACATTGATGATGAGATCGCATGAGTCGACATAGGAAGTGAAAGTGTGAGGTCCGACGGTTCCATGGATCCCGTGGAAGTTTGGCAGCGCTTCATCAACGATTCCCTTGCCAAAAGGCGTGGTGGCGGTTGGGAAACCAGTGGCCCTGATTAATTCATCCGTCTGACCAGAAAGTCCGTATCGTGATGTGCCAGCATCGACCAAGATGAACTGTTTCGAGGAAGTGATCAGACGATTAAGGATAATATCACAAACTTCTTGTTCGAGTCTTGGGTCACTAGGGGCCGGAGTGAGATCGAAACCCCGTGCAAGTGGAGTGCCTGGGATGATAGCATCAACCATATCCATCGGAACCTGGAGATAAACAGGACGAGACTGGCTTAAACACTCGCGAAGCACACGTTCAATCTGCGCAGCTGCATTGACAACATCGGTGATATTCTCTTGCGCGACAGTGACTTTCTCATACATCTCGGCAAAGATCTTAAAATCACCGGGTACCCCACGACAAAACGAATGATGAAGTTTAGTGCCATTTCGCTGATCACTTTGCGGGGGCGTTCCAACGATATGGACAACCGGTGCCATCTCTGCATAGGCCCCGGCGATCGCATTAATAGCGGACAACTCGCCAACACCAAAAGTTGTTACAACTGCTCCGATACCCTTGATACGTGCGTAGCCATCTGTGGCGTATCCAGCATTCAATTCGTTGCAGTTTCCAATCCACTCAAGTCCCGAGGGGATCACGTAGTCAAGAAGTCTCAAGTTGTAGTCGCCCGGGACGCCATGAACTGCGTTGAGCCCTGCCTCGCGCAGACGGCGGAAGAGATATTCGGCGACGGGAATTCCACCGGTCATAGTGGTGAGTTCGGCGTCGATGATAGAAAGATACGTGAAATGAAAGCAGAAGGTACAGACGGAGAAGAGGAAATCTGAATTTGAAGGGCTCTGTCCAGATTTTCTCCCAATTTACTTCGGATCCTTCCGCAAAATTCGGACATCCGAACCCCACTGTAGCAGGCAAGATGGAGTCGATTCAGAGGGGACTGGGTGGTGTTGATTGGAGTCTTTAACAGACCTTCGGTAGCTACCGAGCAGTCCCCACTTCATTCCGACACATTCCCCGAGGCTATGACTACCGTCATTGTGTAAGATTAAGAGAATCAAATACGCGACGACAGTGATTATGTTCTAAGATCAAGAATCGAGATAAAAGAAAGGGACTTCATTCAAACCATAGATTAGATGTATAAAAATAAAAAGAGCAACACAGTCACAAAATGCCAACCCAAATGCAGAAGAAATATCCGCTCAGACAAAAACCGATGACAAGAATATGAATAGGGGAATAAAAATGAGCGTAGATTAAAGGAAGGCACCACTACTTATCTCAAAGAGACTCAATCTGCAACTCCTGCGACACGGCATGTTTATGTCCATAGCTCACATCCGTAATCCGAGGCGTCATCGGCCTACGCTCAATTAGCCGCTCATTCGAGTGAAGATGGTCAGCGCGGGCACCGATCGGAACGATCATTTGACGCTTTCCCCGGGAAACGGATATTGAACGTGCTATCGAGACTTCGATGGTTGGGATTTTTTGCAGTGATTCGGGGGGTTCTTTGCTTTCGAGAGCCATGCCGACTTCAATGTCAATCTCTTCTGGTTCGGAGACGAATGGCATGCGGGGTGATGAGCCGCCGAGAGAGATGCCTGATCGGGGACTTAGGGATCGGATGATGGGTGATGGTGTTCGGTAGAGGTTGTCTTTCGACAGGTTTGGTGTAGGCAGTGTGCTAGTGGGTGGTGTACTTGTAGGGAGTGTGGAGGATGACGATCCTTTCTTGACTGGGGGTCGTGGTGGACGCTGTTGCTTGGTTTCGATTTTCAATTTGGGTCGAGGAGGCCGCTTATCTGGTCTCTGTAGAGGTCCGTGTTCCATATCCTGAACCGATGTTGGCGCTTTTTGCGGGGTTAAATGTGCCTTGGGAGGTGCCTGTACTTGTGGCTGTGTGTGCACTCTAGGGGCCTGCAAAGATGACTTGCGTTCTTGATAAGTTGGCTTAGGGGTTTGCGAGATCGGGAGTTTTGATGGCCGTGGGCGCAATGCAGGGATTGGCTGTATCGGCGTCGGCTCTACTTGAGAGTCTGTTCGCGATCGAGGAAGTGCTAAGCTGGCTGATCGACGACGAGTATTTACCGGTGTCACAGATGGTTTCATTTCTTTCGAAGGACTGGGGGAGCCCTTCGGCGGTTCTGGGACTTGGCCCTTGAGAGTGACTGCCGGTTGAGGAGCTCGTTCTTTCACATCTTCCTTCTGGACTTGAACCGATTTCTTGACTGTTTGAGCGACGGCGAGATTTGATACCGCGCGTGAGCGTGACTGTAGCGCCTGTTTTTCTGGTTTGATGGCTGGTAGTGGTTTATCAAGAGACGACCGTGGCGTGCTAGAATGAGAGGCAAAGATGTTGGGGATGACTGGCGATTCAAACGGTGATGCGACATTGATGTGTGGCATCGCTCCTCTCAGTTCCATGGATGTCTTAGATGGACTCTCAATAGGTAGTGTATTCGATCTCAACAGCGGACTCGGACCACGAGAGAAGTTTTGTGGTGTTGCGAGATCTTGTGCCGCTTTTGACGGCTGGGAAGCCGGGAACAAAGTAAAACTCGATTGTGCTGGTGAGGTCGCGCGACGCTGAGGAACTGGGGGTATTTTTGCCGCCATAAAGTCCTATCCACATTGTTATCAATGATATCCAATTCATCGTGCTATGAAGTATCCCGTAAATCGTAGATACACGGAATGGCTAGCGTACCTGATTGTTTGGGACGCGCAGATTGTCCAGAGTCTTGCTCCTCCTGGCCAGCAGAGAGGGTCTCTGATTCTTCTTCATCACTTGGCTGAACATCACGCTATACCGCTCCATTTGTACGTCGGGAATGTCAATCTCTAACAGAAGGCTCTTTCCGCCTTTATCGGGGGGCAAAGGCTTGTTTGTCTTTTTTCCAGGAAGTGAGAGTTTTCGAGTTCTCTGTGGGCTGGAGTTGGTTCCAGCGGGGACGGCAGCCGGAGAATCGACTTCGATCACCGGCCATTCTTCGATCGAGCCTCGTCGTTGCGGTGGCTTGCCATTTTGTTCGGTTTTCTGCTTGGGGGCAGGTTTTTCAAGAGAGATCTTCGGCTGCTCATCCATTGGCATTGCAAGTGCATGCTTGGCTTTGAATAGACCGCCAATCTTCTTCCATTTGCTGAGTTTGCGCGGCAATGGTGGCAGACCAGCCTCCTCCTGTGCAAAGATGTCCGCCTTGAATCGAGGTGGAGGTAGATTGTCTTGTGAGTCCAGCATACTGGGACTTCCAAGTGCAACACCTATTCTAGGTATACCACCGGGGCTACCATTTGCACTTGCACCTGAAGGAAAGACTTCGTCTGGTGGCGCCGTTACTCGAAAATCGAATGATGCCGCCATGGCTACATCTGGTAAGGGTTTCATGCTTCCCTGTCCATCCCTATGCTTCGGCCGGGGAAGGTCGTATTTCGCTGCCTGTCCATGTTCTGGCAATTGTCCAGATCCGTTGTTCTTGATATCGCGGAGGTCATCTCTTGGCAGTGCATTGGCGTAGGTCAAGACAGGGAATGATATTGCTTCCGTATTTGGCGCCTTGCGGGATTTGACAGCCGTTGTCGCTCTCGCCATCCCTCAAAAATGCTGGGCACTTGATGTTTGGTTCTTGCGTAAACCGGTAACGTAGAAGTAGAGAAAGGAAGATAAATCCTAGTAAAGTAATAGGATTGCATGCAGAAACAGATCTCAGATCTGGGGAAAGGAATGGACGGCCTTCCAGAAGGCCACAATGCGGAGTCGAGGAAGAACCAAGTCGCGAAGGCTCGCGCGAGCAAAGGGAGCGCAAGTGTTTTAAATGAATGGGCTTTGCAGGACCAGCTAGAGTGGCGTCGAGCGATATCGTTGTCTGGGTGGGGGTGCCAAGCTGTGTACTTGAGACACTTTGCTAACGGCGGTATTACCATAAATTGGCCCTTCCTTATTTATTAATGTTCAATTGACGCTAATGATTGACTGTCGAATCGTATTGCTCTCGTGCTCAAGCATTTTCCCCAATCGCCCCAAGCCACCAGATCCAGTCATCGTGCCCTCCTGCCAATCCCAGTAACGATGTTGGCTTTTTTTGTCAGACACGTCTCGTCTGGTCTAGATTAGACTGGGGGAGCCAGCTGAACTCAACTCACGGGAGACCCCAATGCTGCGACCGCCAGAAGGGGGGGGAAAGGATAGGCCAGATACCAGCCCCAGCTCGATATTAACGGCCCCGTCGCACAAGAAATAGCGGCGTTAGTCTCAGACACGATCCGCGATTCGATTGACCGGGATTCCACCGCATCGCTAGCGCCGCAACGGTCGAATTTTCAGCAGCGGAGGGCCCTTAAAGCCAGCAGCCAACAGGGGAAAGGGGGCGCTGGTGACGGGCCTCGTCTTCTGGTAAATGCGAGATGCTTATTTCGCGTCGAGCGAATAAGATCGCCTGTTGCGAATTGATTGGTGATTTGATTAGCCCGAGCACTTTCGCTATCGCATTCGGTGCGGGCCAACAGGGAGCCACAGAGGGCCACCAAGCGGGAAAGAGGCCCAAAGTCCACCGGAGGCGTGTTTCAGCCCTCCTGGGACTGTGACAAGGCGCTATCTTTCTGAGTCAGGGGTTCGCTCCATTCTTAGCATAATTTGACCATCACTGATCTAGGGTGAGCCCGAGACTGATTAACGTGTCCGGTCATTCATGACGTTTACCGCTTGAGACAGCACGGAGGAATGGCCTAAACGAGGTTGTCTTGTTTTACGATTGTTTTGGCGGGCTGATGCCAAACGGTAGGTGGTCGCGGGCGCACGGACCGTCTCAGCTTTGGCGCGTCGATTGTCGCAGGTCATTCCAATTCGTGACACGGGAGAGTTTTACCTTTGAGATTGTGAGATGCTAAGAGGGGAATTCATGCCAATCAGCGCTTATTTTGTGTATGAAAGGATGATGACAGTAGCCAGAGGCAAAGACTGAAGACCATTATCAGGCTAGTTCCCTCGGCAGTCAAGGAAGCCAAGATGCATGGCATACAGCCATCCGCAATTGCCTTTGTCAGCATTTTCTCCATGCTGAAAACGAAAGTAGATCCAATTAGTCTTCTTCTCACTGATCTCCCCTGCAAGTGCTTCAAGTGCCTCTAGAAATTCACACCTGGCTCGCCTTAGGCTCGGTAGACTGAACCTTAAGTATATCAGCGATAATGAAGGCTAGTCGTATGAGCCCTGAGTGAAATACCTTCTCATGTTATTTCCCTGTTCTGCCCACGGCGGGTTGAAGTTTTGGTCTCCTTGGCCAAAAAATCATTCATCATGTTTCATACTTCAAGTACCATCTTGCGTCTGTGCGGAGCTTACTTGTCGGCTCGTTGATGTGGGCCTGTCTCGGTATAGCACTATAGGAACCCTTGCTGTCTTTATAGAGAAGCTTGTCGATTTAATATCCATCTTGATGATGTGGAGCATGGTTCATCTCATACGTCACATTAATATACAAAGGTAGAGGCTGACTAGATCCACTAAAGAGTGCAATATAGCTAAAGGGGAATAGCTTTTAAATGAAATAACCCCACAGGGAGCATCATAATGAGAAATCACTAGGACCTTAGATAGAAGCTAACTTGCTATATCGTGTTCACACACTCAATTTCTTCCTATTTTCTGCTCAGGAACCCATGTTATATAGAGCCTATGTCAAACAGGATACCGTACAATTTTCTGGTCTAGATGTTAGCTGTGTATGGCATTCTGGTCAGAATACAATGATTTTAGATTTGTGTGTTTGCATTTAATGCTGTCATCAACATACTACAATGGGAATCTCTCTGTATGTTTGCGTTGTCTTTGATATATTTATGGCTATGTCTCTGTGTCAATGTCTCATAATAGTAAACAAAGATTGTCTCAGGTCGAAAAATCACCGCCCTTCCCCCTCCGGTGGTCTATTTGGTATCAACCATACATTGGTGGGCTATCTGTGTGTCCTGCAGGAAGGCGTAAACAAAAAAGAAGAGCATAAAATGTGCCAGTGTTGATGCTTCGAGATCTACGGACGGCTACACCCCTAAGCGATTTGAGGGGGAAGGTTAAAAGACATTTTGTGACATGGTTCCTGCGGTACAAAGGACTGGCGATGTTGTTCGGTGTCCTTGGATCGCGATGGAGTTAAATAAAATTTTGCACAAGGGAGAACAAGGTTGAGATTTCGAATTATGCAGAGGGTGGATTTCCTTTTGATTCTGAGGGATAATGTTTTGATGTGGACACGGATATGGATTGTAAAAGTTGGTAGGCGGCTAGCATATAAAATCAGACGTTCAGGTCCGAAAAGAATCAAGCAGCATCCATCTGAAAAAACAAGGTTACAACTTTTCAGTGATAAAAGGATATAGTGTAGGGCACATTTCTTAGTTTCGTGTACCTATGATTTGCGGTGATGAAAGATGGACGACGTGACTAGGCAGCAAGTGTCAGCCACGTGCCGTTCAAGTAGGTCTAACATGCCCCGAGCATAACTGTGCGGCTCTAGCACCAGGCATCTCCAGAACTTGAATTTCTTCCAATCACAGCATGAATCTAGTCCCGACTCCACTAGGCATTTTCGAACTACCAGATCAGGAGGGGTTTGGGTCTTCACGAGTTGTTACCGTTTGCGAGAATTGTGGCTGAGTCGCTCCGGCGCCGAGTCCAGAAGGTAATTTCCCGAATTGATGAGCCAAGAACCATCTCTCTTCAAAGACTCATCTTCTTCAAAAGTTTCCCACATAAAACTTGTATCACACCACCATAAACATGATGGCCTTATCACCACACTCGCGAGCGTTGGGTGCGATCTGGGGTACTTGCGTCGGTGATGCGCTTGGAGGCCCCATACAGTTCAAGCAACCAACCACTTTCAAGCCCATTAAGGACCTCGAATTTGTCAAACCTTTCAATCAACCATCCGGGTGAGTTGAGAGTTCGCCTGCATAGTAGGACTTGACTGACAATGACAGATCGTACTCGGACGATGGTTCTATGACCCTTGCTCTCGCGCAGTCGTTCGTGGACTCGCAGGGCCAGTACAACCACGCCTTGTCAATCCAGAACTACCTCGACTGGTTCAACTATGGCCGGTTCAGTACAACAAATGAAGCATGGGATCTCGGAAGATCGACTCGTATTGCACTGAGAATATGGAACACCGAAGGTCTCAGCGATCTGCCCCTTGCTCAGCAGAAAGTCAATGAGCGACTGGATGAGGAGGAATCTTCGGGGAACGGAAGCTTGATGCGCATCTCACCTATTGGTGTCGCTCTCTGGAAGAACCCTGACACCGCGAAGAGACTGGCCCGCAAACAGAGTCTCATCACTCACCCTGCGCTGGCTTGTCCGGATGCCTGCGAAGCATACACTGAGATCATATGCATGGCGATGAATGGTATGTTCTCGTTCTCCTTACCTTTCCTCCGTTACATCTAGAGACTAACTATTTATCTCACAGGACGCACCAAGGAAGATATTTGCAAAGCCATCATGGAATTCAGATTTACCCATCCCCCTCTGGCCCGCCGATTCGCCGGCTACACATCCATCGGTGACTGGAAGGCCAAGTCCCCCGCCAACATGCACAGCACTGGCTGGGTAGTTGATACCCTGGAATGTGCGCTCTGGGGGTTCTTCAAATATGAATCTTGGGAAGAGGGCGCCTTGGCAGTGGTCAATCTCGGCGGAGATTCGGACACGGCGGGCGCGGTTTATGGCGGTCTGGCGGGGGTCTTTTACGGGTACGACGCTATTCCGCGACGATGGGTGATGGGGATGCAGAACGGAAATTTTATTCGAGACGTAGCTACGAAATTTGCTGAGGTGATTCCCCTGTCATAGTCTTCTCGCAGTATCTCTTAGCGATGTCTGGAGAGCGAGGAGGAATGCAGTGTTGGCCCGGGCATATGAACTCTGGCTATTGTTGACCCTTTTTGACACCCGAGGCTCCACTATTGATTGGGACACTGACCGATCAGTGTGCTCGGATGTTTGGGCCGCATTGACGAATCCATGGAGACTTGAAGAAAATACAAGCCTTGAAATCCGATCCAAAGACGTTGCTCACTCGCCAGCGCGAGCGTATTCTCTCGTATACTGGTGGAGATCTAGATGTGTAGGTCATAGATAGACCGCATGTATAGATAGTAGTAAGCTCGCCTAGGCAGCTTTCGGAGTCAGCCTCTACAAGCTGACAAGTCTGTAACGTCAAGAGCAAATTCACTTATATTTAAAGAACGATCCTCCTTACTTGCCCGTCAAAGGAATCCAGGTACCAAACACGTGCTGCAACTCATGGCATGCGCAGAAGCATGCAGATCCACTGTGTCCGAGAGCCCCTGGCATTTAAGAAGGATATGACGGGCGAGCCACCTACAGAATTGACTAATAGCCAATAAACAGAGAACACAAGGTAGGCAGTAAGGTTGAAGCCTAGTACGAGTCAATATTTCACCTGCATCCATGTAGAATGTCATATTCACCGTTCCCGGCGAAGGGATCGACGGGAAGCACGCAGGTTTGGCGGGGTCTCTTCTTATTTACCGCCAACACAGAAATCCCCCCCACTTCAACCTCCCTCGTCATCTCCCACCAGCTCTCCTCCTATTTTCTCTTTCTTCCTATTCTTCCCCTCTTCGATAATCACTCCGAGTCTTTCTCTCATTGAGATCTCCTTTTCTTCCGTCCTCTCCTACTCCCCCTTCCACAACCACACACATCGTCACCATGGGTGCTCACTCCGCAACTTGGCAAGGTATGTGAATTAACCCCGACCAGACCGTTATTTGGACTTTCCTCACTAACGTCTTTACCTCGTTCCCGCTTCTAGCCTATGTCGACTCCAGGTATTTCGATCTCCTACTCCTCATGCAGCTTCTGTCGCATATCTCGATGATGGCCAGTCCCGTCAGGATGCTTTATCAATACTAACATCGCCTCCTCGGTAGCCTGATGGGCTCGGGTCTGTTCGATAAGGCCGGTGTTCTCGCCGCTGACTTCTCCGGTCTGGAGGCTGCCTCCCCCGACTTCAAGGTACGATTATCATCCTCAGTTTTCTCAATCCGAGGGATAGCTCCCCGCGAGTGGCAACGATACTAGCAACGATACTAACACCGAGATCGAACAGCTCTCCCAAGAGGACATCAACTCCCTGGCCTCGGCTTTCACTTCCAGCGACAACGCATTCGCTAATGGTTTCTCCGTCGGCGGCGAGAAGTTCGTCTGCATCAAGGCCGACGAGCGCAGTCTGTACGGCAAGAAGGTACGCCTCGTCCCGATTCTGGAGCTCACTCCCTATTCAACCCCCGGACATTACTAACCGGTCCACTTTACTGTAACAGGGCAAGGAGGGTGTCATCGTCGTCCGCGCCAGCGCTTGCACCATGATCGCTCATCACGGCCAGAATACCCAGACTGGCCCCGCCGCTACCGTGGTTGAAAACCTGATCGACTACATCAACAACCCCAAATAAACAGGATGTATATGGGGATCGCAACTGCGGAATCATTTTGTTATCACATAGGAGGGCTGTGAAGAATATGAAATAAAAGGAGCATTGAATTTTTTTTCGTTTTTACAATTTCCACTCGCGCTTATTGCGTCGTTCGCTTTTTTTGTCGTCAACTTACATTCCGGGTCCATGCCGAGTTCGACTCTCCAGGCAGATCGGGTCTACTTGACCTTGGCTTCTACGCTTCGCGCCACATGTATTCCATTTGAATGACGCCGATCGTGTTATGTCCTATTTGGCGATATATTCTAACGAAGTCGATGTTTTATTTGAAATCGGTTTATACCCGTGTCAAGAGAAGTCATGTGCACCTGTGTGCTTCTATTATCTATTATGGATGTTGAATATTGCTGTCCAACCGGGATATCACGATCGAGACAATCACCCGCTGGATAGCATCAAAAAGGTCATTAGTAATTACATCAGTGGTCTTTCCCATAGCCACGGGGCATTATCATCTCGTCCGCCGCGTGGCCTTACATGCACCACCAGGCAGAACCACATAGAACGTACAGCCACATCCCTCAACACATTTTGTATCTCCAGGCTGAAGTCACCCTCCGCTTCCCGGATTTCCGTATCAACTGAAATGAAATCTTGGCCTCGTATCGTAATCATGCACTGGACACCCGTACTCAACCCAATCATACAGGCAACTCAGCATTACTGCGTCCACCAGCCAAAATTTCCAACCCACGCTTGATATATGGCCCGATCACGGGGATATTGCCTGCAAATTGTCCAATTGTCACCAGGAAATCGCCGAATAAAATGAACAGTCCGTATAACTCGACCAGGAAGCCGATCAATGCCCAGCGGAGGAGAATGAGGATGATTCCGGCGGAAAAAGCGGCGGTGCCTTTGAGTTTTTGGGGTCGGGTGAAGAAGATGATTGTTTTTTGGACGCCAATTATGAGGGTGAGGCCGATCAGGAAGAGGATCTAGATGGTTGGGTTTCGTCAGTTGAGTCCACATAGGAGCGGGGAGGGGGGATGAGATGATGGGATGGCGTACGTTGCCCATGGCGAGTCTGGGTAGTGCAGGTGGTGGTCAGTATGAGATCTTGAAGGACATGCCAGGGGAGAACATACAATGATCGGTCGAAGAACATGAGGACTCCTCCGAAAAGGAACAAGCCACCTATACGTCCAGGAAAGGATTAGTTCTGAGCGCGCATCGTGATAGCATGCTATATCCGCGGGCATCTTGGCGTACCGGCTGAGCAGAAGACAACACCGATCTCTATAACCAGTAGTTAGCATTCATGATGCACCGAAAGCAGTTGCGCCCAGGCAGGAGGACGTGACCCCATTCTATGGGTGTCGGTATTGAGGGGGCCATACTCTGATTCTCTGATAACCACATGCTGGGCATTTCGCAAGCTGCGCGATGAAAAGCCTTTGTTTGACAGGTAAAGCGGTGCAAGTATGTGAGGGTCAGTAACTCCACCCCAGGTGATGTTTCGAGCAATTCGGATATGCGTCCGTAAACAGAAATAGAAAATCAACCGTTTTCTGCCCACCTCCGAAGGCGGTGTGGTCTTGGTTTTAAGCCGCTTCGGGCGGATACTGGTTTTTGCTTCCGCCCACATTTCGTGTGGGATACTGACTACGACAACAACGGGGTCAATGGTCAATTGGGTTGGATGTCATCTGATTCTGTGACTGTTTCAGAGCAGCATAATGTCAGGCTGTTCTATGGGATAGTCTGCAGGCTATAGATACTTTCTCGTGCTGGACAAGTCTCGTGCTAGGCTATCCACACATACCAACATCCTCTCAACACCACATCCCAAAGTCAGATAGCCTCATCATTCCTTTTTGATTCTCCCCTCCCACACTTCGGTACTGTTTCCGAACAATCTCATAGCACGCCGCGGCGACAGTATCTTCGGATACTGTAACTGACGCCTCCTTCCCTGGGGCGTCGGTACTAGTCGGGTGCATTCCAGCACAAGGCGGAGATTAGAACAACGATTACGAATAAGCCGGAGCGCTTTCTTGAGCCTGCCTCGAAAGGGGTAGGTGGGGTGGAAAGGGCTTGACTGTGTTGATCGGACATCACTTGTAGTACCCTCAATCTATATTTCATGTGAAATGCAATCAGCGAAGGTCAACGTAGAAGAGTAGTCTGGATGATCATGTACCTTTTCGAATTATGTTTTAGATATTGAGTGAAATTTCATGACGGACGTTACGCTTCGCTCTTTATTTGAGCACTGTGTGTGCTCCTCGTGCTTCGAGGTAGCTCTCCGGTACACCCTGGGACAGATTGCGGATGACGCCAAAGATCTCCTTGTCGTGATACCGCAGTCGCGTCTTCGGGTCGGTGTATGGGCCCGAGAGACCGGTTATATCGCAGTAATGGCGCTTATTGGAAGGGTCCAACGACGGTGCAGACTCAATGTTGGTGTAGGTAACAGCAGGCCCGCTTGGGAACATGGCGCGGGCATTCTTCTCCAGCACGAGTGTTGATAGATCGCGAGCTGCCTGTGCGAGGTTGGGGGCCTTGCCAGCACCTTCAGTAGGTGATCCGGGAACATCGGTGGTCGCAGCGCCCGATGTAGCAGGGAACGGAGTGGTGGCACCGGAATTGGCTTGAGTGGCGATCTGGGAAGCTTCCTTGCGAGTGGTCTCGGAGATAATCGCCTTGACGTTCTTGTTGCGGCGCTGGGAGGGCTTCCAGTGCGGGTTGCGGAAGGGTTTAGGGACGGCGGCGATGTCGAGTTGGCTCAGAAGCAGCTGGTGAGCCTCATCATCCTTTGCGGGGGTAGCGGGTGCCATAGTTGGATTATATAGCAAGCGCTTGAGATAGATGTTGAGGAAGGGATACGATCCAGCCCAAGACCGTTGGAGAGTTCCATCTTCCGTATATCTGCGCATATCTGCACGTGACCTTGGAGAATGCCCAAACAAACCACCACCGTCAACCAATTTCTTTTCACGAAGATCGAGCGAAATACAGAAGTGCCTCAGTCTATATCATCATGGTGAGTTGATCGTGGATTATTTTGTCGGATCCCATTCATGAGACACGTCACTAACAGGATATAGGAGAGTCCCCACGAGCATCAGCAGGCAGTGCTTCTGTCGCGCATCATTACCAACGTTGTCAGTCTCCACCAGTATATCCTGAGTTCCAGCAGTAATCTAACCTTTCAAATAGGAGAAGTTGAATGAAGCCATCATGGTCATGAATAAGAGCCTACAGGTATGGTAGCCCTTTCACATTGATCTTGTCTGGACCAATGTTGACGATTGTGCTTAGGAGGTCAACATTCAAAATATGAACGTTGAGCTGGTCGCACAAATGTTCAAGAACTACCAGTCCAATGTTCTCTTCCATCTCGAAGGTATCGTATTTTGTCTTTCCAGAAATGGTGTCCTATTCTAAGTGTTACTACAGCTACGGAGAACCTCAAGGAGCCTTCTTAGGGAGTTTTGATGACAGATATGGTAGAAATTACGAAGAAATGACTTTATGGATTATAAAAAATAGTTCGTCGTCTAATTTGAAAGTAAATTAGTAGTTCTCTCAATATGGTACTCGGCGTAGCTTCTCCTCCAGAGATTAGATTGCAATTGCAGGATAACGTATCGGTTCTATCGGTTCTTGGCGCAGACTCCAACCTCGCCAACCTACCGCGAAAGAGCAGGCCTACCTCCGTTCGCCGCTTCACTTCCCTTCTAACCTTACCCTGGTCATATTTGAGTATTTCTCCTCTCCGTTCTCATCCTGCGCCTACCCTGCCATGCACTGAGCGCCAACCACTCCTTCAACCCGATCCTTGATCCTGACAGCTCCTGGTTTCCGCGCCGGCGCAGCCCACAATGACCATCACCTCCGTACAGACCCTCCTACCGGGTCGCTATTCTGTCAATGTGACAGAGAAGCGCGCCGAGAAGCCTCCACCTCAGACATATACTGTTCAAGATTACCCATTCAAGGGTTACCAGCCTCCACAGACTGATGGATGGGAGCGGAGCAAGGCTCATCCCGACACCAGCGCCATTGTGATTGACAATGGTTAGTTTTTCCCCCGGCGGCCTCTGTCTATATTGCAATACTGATGGTTCTATCTCCTGTACAGGCTCTCACCTCGTCAAGGCCGGCTGGTCATTTGACAAAAAACCACGATTCGTCCTGCCCCCGGTCATGAGCCGCTACCGCGATCGCAAGCTCGGTCGTCAAACCCATTTCATCGGTTACGACGCATACGTCGATGCGACTACGCGCGGTCAGCTGAAGAATGCATTTGACGGCAACTCCAGTATCATCGGCAATTGGGATGTCATGGAGGGCGTGCTGGATTACATCTTCCTGAAGCTCGGTGTGGACGGCGCCAACGGGGGTGTTGACCGGCCAATTCTCATGACAGAGCCAATAGCCAATCTTGGATACCCGAGGAGAAGTACGCTGGTTCATCATATTGCAGTTCAAGAGTTATACTGACAGTTTGCAGTGATGAACGAAATCCTGTTCGAGTGCTACAACGCTCCTTCGGTCGCCTACGGAATCGATTCGCTGTTCGCCTACCGGTACAACAAAGGAACCGACGGTTTGATTGTTTCATCATCGCACACTTCCACGCATGTCATTCCCGTCCTCGATTCAAAACCCCTGCTCTCAAACTCCTCCCGTCTCAATTGGGGTGGAGTGCAAACTGCCGAATACTTGACCAAGTTACTCCGGCTGAAATATCCTACATTCCCGGCGCGCTTGACAGAGAACCAGGTTGAGGAGATGGTACACAAGCATTGCTACCTCTCTCAAGACTACGACCGCGAGTTGAGTGGATACCTCGATTGGACCGGACTTGAGGAGCGCGACCATGTCATCCAGTATCCCTTTACCGAGCACGTCGTCGTTGAAAAGACGGAGGAGGAACTGGCGCGAATTGCGGAGCGCAAGAAGGAGAGTGGTCGTCGGTTGCAGGAGCAAGCCGCCAAGATGCGCCTGGAGAAATTGGTGAAGAAGGAACAGGAACTGGAGTACTGGAAAGATCTGCAAGTCCGCCTCGCTTCGGAGACCAAGAAGGAGATTCGCCGCGTATTGGAGGCTGAAGACCTCAAGGACGAGGCTCATCTGGAACGAATGATTCGTGATCTGGAAAAATCCATCAAGCGCTCGCGCAACCGAGACCTGGGCATTGAGGAAGAAGAACAACAAGAGGAGATGAGCTTCCATCTGATCGATGTTCCTAATGAAGAATTGGATGAAGCCGGTCTGAAAGAAAAGCGACATCAGCAGCTGATGAAGTCCAATGTTGAAGCCAGAGCCCGCGCCAAGGCTGAGAAGGAGCGCGAGAAGGCTCGCATTGAAGAGGAGGAGCGTCTTGATCGGGAGAAGCGTGAGAATGACTTTGAAAATTGGATTGCAGCGCGCCGTGCCAACCGACAGGTAAGTCCCCTTTTGGCTCTCAGCCTGGAGCGTTTGTCTCACCAAATTTAGAACCT
This sequence comes from Penicillium sp. F50, assembly GCA_037356195.1. Lineage (NCBI taxonomy): Eukaryota > Fungi > Ascomycota > Eurotiomycetes > Eurotiales > Aspergillaceae > Penicillium > Penicillium sp. F50. The sequence goes on from JAYXSA010000057.1 coordinate 619,466, forward strand.
TCTACAAAAGATCAAAGATCGGGATCGTTTCAAGGCCGATCTTGGCAACCGCAAGTCCCTCGCCAGCCAGATGCGCATGAAGACCCTGGCCAATCTGGCGGCCGATGGACCCAAGAAGCGTCGACGTGGTGGTGATGACGACGACTTTGGTGCCAACGACGAGGACTGGGGTGTCTACCGTACCGTCGCGAAGGACGAGCAAAGTGACGACGAGGAAGAAGAGGACCTCGACGGCATGTTGAACAGCGTGGAGCAGGAGCTACTCGAGTACGACCCCGAGTTCACGGAGAATCACACACTCGCCGCGCAATCAGATTGGACGAAGAGTCTGGTCCATGCATTCCTCCGTGGACCGTGGCCCTTCGATCCCGAGAGCCAACGCGAAGCCCACCAGATCCATCTCAACGTGGAGCGCATCCGCGTGCCGGAGGTTGTCTTCAAGCCTTCCATTGCAGGCGTGGACCAGGCCGGGCTGATTGAGATTGCCGCGGATATTGTCAACCAGCGATTCTCCAACCCTGTCGATCGCAACCGTCTACTCAAGGATGTTTTCTTGACTGGTGGTAACACCCTGTTCACCGGTTTCGAGGAGCGCTTCCGCCGAGAGCTTCGCGCGTACCTCCCCATCGACGCCGAGCTGAATGTGCGCCAGGCGGCCGACCCCGTGATGGATGCGTGGAAGGGTGCGGCTCAATGGGCTGCGGGTGCTGATTTGGCTCGGTCATCCGTGACTCGGCAGGAGTACTTGGAGAAAGGCAGCGAGTACATCAAGGTGAGTTTTTACAGGGCCCATATTCTCTCCGTCTTGCCTTGGTCCAATTGCGCCTTTGAACGGACACTGATATTTTTTTCTCATTTTATAGGAGCACGAGCTGGGCAACGTTACATGGTAGATGTGTTCTAGCAAGAGAAGTTTTAAAAAATCTCAGGCGCACTGGAGTCGAGTCATACGGGAATTGATTACTGGTTTTGGCACTGGGCCCCGTTCATGTTCATGTTCAGCAGCACTATTTCTCTCTAATCATCAAAAATTAGTTCTGATTGATGCGATGGGGGGTGATACCTGTTAGCAGCACTCCCGGCAATTTACCCCATACTTTCCATTGTCTCAGACTCCTTGTGGTTGTAGTCTACACGAAAGAGTTGCCCCGCAAGGAGGCCAAGCTCATTGCCCGTCCGTTTTTTTTTTGCTCGCTCCCTTGCATTGATTCAGGGTCCTCAGTGCAAACTCATTTCATATAAGCTGGGGATATACTTCTGTCTTAGACATGGGTCTGTGATCTCCTTCAACCTTAATCTGCCGTGTTTCTCTGGATTTTCTCACTTGGTTCGTTGCCAAGCACCTCGCGCGCTAGAACGAGACATCCTATACTTTGTAACCCGGGCACATGACCCCCTCATCTCATACCAGAACCCCCCCCCCCCCTGACCCGAACCGAATCTTTCCCCAAATTCCCGTGTCAAACCAATGATTTCAAAGCTTGCCGAAGACGAGTGGCGAGTTTCTACGGCGGTGGCAGAAATTGATCATTCATTTCTTCTCAATCATGCTGTTGCCGACAGAAGCCGGTCTTTGTGGAGTCAGCTATCTGACCGTGTACATGTGCGCTGGTGCCGATTTTCCGAGCCGAGAATCTTTCCTGAGCTTCGATTGTATGGAGCTACGTAGCTCGCTGGCGAGCTCTCCCGCGAGGCGCCGACTTCCTCGCTTCCACGAGCCACCGTGGTAGGATGATAACAAAGCCGTACATCCGGGTCGTCAAGAGTCACACATCGGGGTAAGAGGTTGACATCATTCCACGGACAAGTCGCGATGTCACGAACTGATTGACGATCATTTCGCTGGAAAAAGAATAATACGCAGGTCAACAAAAAGTGGAGAATGATTTTCGTCATACTTAGTAATCCTATCTATACTTCTGTAGCTCTGTATATGCCCAACGCCAACGACGATTATACTACAAGCTCTATCACCCTAGAATCTAATGATGCACGTCTCATGCTAATTTCGAGTCTTTGCTATTTCGTCTACTCGGTTGTTGACTGTGGAGATGTTCGGCAGTTCCAAGGGATGATAGAGGGATGATGGAGGGGTGGTAGAAATAGAATTGACCCTCTCCTTCCCTCCCTTCGATCGTGACAGTGCCAGTCCCCAGAACCCCGCCGCAACCACCTCACCCAATCATACGACCTGGCTCAGTGCCTGTAGACCCAGACAACGGACAAGGCTGAAGAAAGCCACTACCGATCGGGATCGATGCAGGGAGATCCCCGCTATTGGGGTGATTGCTGCAGTCGAGGTCAATGGTTCCATACAAAGTATACCGAACCCAGCTCGTAGCTCACGCCACACGCACACAGAGAGAGAGGGAGAAGGTACTGCTGTTGTTTATGACGATTTGTTCTTCAGGTGCAATGACTTTCCTGGTTCGATTCCCGACCGTGCTATCCTGCAGGGTGGTGTGATGTGCTGTGCAGATGGTCATTGGATGATTCGATGATCTGGGTTCGCGCAACCGGTTAGTGCCCGTCTGATGATCTTCCGTGGCGTGCCGACAGGGGATCCTAGTGCTGCTGCTTGAAGTAAACGTGACTCTGTACTCGACTACAGGATAGGTAGAGAAAGTCGTTGGAGAATGGGAGGTTTCCACATTCCCTTTTTTGACTTTTCATGCTTTCTTGCACTTTCGAGTAGATTCCTCCCTTGCGCACGAGGTCACGACAACCCGGCGATCTATTGCCCTCTGGGCGAAGTGGCCAACGAATTACCTTTTTCTTTCCGTGCCTGATTGTTTTTGCTCTTGATTTTCTTGATTTTCTTGATTGAGCTAGATCAGCGCTGGGATGTGGACTGTATACCCAGAATCCAAGACGCTCGCTTGTAATTGGAAATGGATCACAATGTTTGACCGAATATGATCAACTCGGAATATCGGCAGACAGTGTTCTCACTCGAGTATCGAATAGTTCGTATCTCCTTTCTGTTAATCTTCCGCCCGCACCACTGACTTCATGTAGATGCCATCATGACGCATCTGGGGAAAAGCCCGGGTACTCTAACTGCACCGCATCCCTGCCGGGTCCACTCCATCCCTGCCGGGTCTGGACCTGGCGTTCATTGTCTAGCTTTGACTCGGCGCTAGTCATGTTTGTGTTTGTGTCTCATGGTTCTGATGTCCGGCTGAGCCGGTGATGCGGTAAGTGAGGAAGAGAGGGGTGGTCTTGGTCTTTTTTTGTTGGTTGCCGATCGCACTGAGCAATGATATAAAGGTTGCCTCCCAGCTTCGTTCCCTGGGTGTGATTATCCTTTAATTCAACTGCGATTCTATATTCGTCTATCGTCGAAGCGTACTATCTGGGCATTGTTTCAACTATCAAGTCCTACACATAAAAAACCAGTCTCCTACAGTGTCCTGATAGTATCATATAACCCCCTCGCCATGATGTTCTCCACTGCTATTGCTCGGCCGCTACAGCTGATCATTCGGACGCTCCAATGGTCCAGCGCTGTCATTGTCATGGGCCTGACTTCCTACTTTATCAAGGAAGGTCCGAAGGGCCAGCACATTATCTACCAGGAAGTCATCGTACGTCCCTTCTTCGCTCGCTCGACCGTTCGTCCGATTTGAAATTTCCATCCGGATAGCGCTAACACTACTGCTAGGCGGTCCTCTCCGTCGTGTTCTTCCTTCCAGCTTTTATCTCGCCATTCATGCCAACCGCGCTGAGCAAATTTGTCCTGCTTATTGACGTTGTCTTCTCATATCTGTCAGTCTGCCCTCATCCCGGATATCAGTCCCTGGTCCAATAAACTAACTATCGCCCAAACAATTAGCTGGTTGACTGCATTCATTTTCGCTGCCCAAGACTACAACGAGCACTCGTGCTACTTCAACGCTCCGCCTGGTGTCAGCTGCAGCCGCAAGAAGGCCAATGAATCTTTTATTTTCCTTGCTTTGTATGTTTTTGTCTTCCCTTTTCGTTACACAAATCTACCTGCATATTTTCCCCGCAGCTTTCTCCCCCTCGTCTATCCCTGTCCCGCCTCGTGACCACATCAGAGTATCGCAGTTACTAATACTTGACCATCCAGCATCTTCACCTTCTTCGGCATGTTCATTGAAGTCGCCAGCCTCTGGGCCTACCGCAAAGAAAACGCCACTGTCGCCCCCATCCACGAGAAGACCCAGCCGGGTAGTCGGGCTCCTTTGGATGCCCCAGTTGAGCCGACTGCTCCGGCGGGAACTGTTTAGATGGATGGCGCTGCCTACGAGCATAAGCTATTCGGACTAGTATCGGGTTTAATCCGCTCTTGTCGGGTGGAATGGCGATGATCCTGGTCTTGTTTACGGGGTGGTTTTAATGTGCTGGTGGTTGGTTGAGTATTCATGTTTTTATATTTTGAGATTCCCCTTTTTTTTTTTATATGCGGTTGATTTATGTAGGGGGAAGGTGGGAATTGGTGTGTGATCTTAGTAGTGATTGGGGAAGAGATGCCTTGATGCTTGCATATACGCTCTAATGACGTGGGGTGGCCGAGCTTTCGTCCAGCTCAAGTATTAATAATTTCTCACTCTATTCCATCTAATGATTTCTTTTTTAACTCATCGTTCTTCCTCCTCATGAGCGTAAATTTTCCTTTATGTACCTTGATTTTGCTGCTCCTTGGCGGTCATCTCCCCGGTGGAATTGCACTTGGGAACTTGGTAACTCAGAACGGACCTTGGAAGGACAGGCTAGAGGGATTGTTTTTATATACTTGAGCCACTTTTGACCAACCATGATTTTCTGCATCTCTTGACGTGGAACTTTCGAATATACATCTAATAGATTGTAGAGTATTGAGCTCCAGTGCTCTACCTACAGCTAGAAGTCTCTCTGGCTGGTCTTCGAAGTTGACGGGACAATACGCGTACCTACCTACCTTAGTATCTCCGGTCTGGATATATGTCTCTACTACCCAGGACCAAAACACGACCATCCATGCCAGTCTATCAGGCCTCGCAATTGCAGAGCAAGTTCCACCCCCATTTACCGACACCTAAATGGAAAATTTTGACAGCAACCAGGAGTGGAAAATACATTTCTCTCTATTTTATTTACAATCACTATCACAGCACCATCTCCACCCCTCATCACGTCCGCAATAAACGACACAAAAAAAAAAATGGACCGCCGGCAATAGGGTGTATCTTATGCAACAGTAACAATTCAGTGTGCAAAAAAAAGAGAGCACGAAATAATGCCGGAGGGCATTCCAATCAAATAATGAGAGCACGGGAAGACGGATGGTTTGTTGGATTGAACGCTGCATCTTTAAACACCGGAGCCCAAAATGCAAAGGTAGTGCAGTTGTGTCGGGTTGCTAGACAGACACATGGAACATGGAATATGAATACAGAGGTGGTTGGGGGATCTTGTTGGAGCCGGTTTGAAACATCCGCTCAGATACTAGCCCGACGAGGAGCCATTGTGCGTTGCAACTTCCTTTTTTCCTCCGTCTCCTCAGGAATCGGAAGCGAACCCTCATTCTTCAGACGATCAAGGAACTGCTTGCCATACGCATACCCGACTTGATAGATTTCGTCGAATTTGCCAAATTCAAGTGTTCCGTAGGGATCAATCGGTGGACGCATGTATAAACATCCAGCGGTGCCTTTCGCTCGTTCGAGATTATCAATCGAGGAGACGTAGGCGAGTCGGGCCTGAATCTCGGAGAGTGTGGGTGGATTGGGGATTGCGGAGAATGGGTTCCATCTGTTGAGCATGGACCAGAAACCTGAGAGGGAGTCGCCGTAGGTTTGCGGGGTGTTGTCGTCGATGGATCCTACATCCACGGCGAAGATGACGTCTGCACCGAGACTCTTCATGTGTGCCACTGTGAGGTTATCAATATATCCACCGTCCAGGAGCATGCTGCCCTCGTCGCAAATTGGAGGGAGGAGACCGGCGAGAGACATTGAGGCACGGACGTAACGCCACACATATCCGGAAGAGTGGTATTCGGCACGGGAGCGGCTGATGTTCGTCGTGTTGCAGTAAAACTCGAGCCAAAAATCTTCAATCTGGCTGTCGCCGAAGGTTTTGAAGATACCACGGTTGAATTCGTGACCGGTGGTGTATGAGACGGTTGGGTAGGTCAAATCCAGCGCAAATCGCCACATACTTCCCATGCGACCAGAGAACTTCTTTGCGCGACCATACATGGGGACCACATCCGCGTCCCTTGCGTATAGAGCGCCGATGAAGGAACCAATGGAAGTGCCACCAATAATGTCTATCGGAATGCCAGCCTCTTCAAGAGCCTTGATCACGCCCACTTGAGCGATTCCTCGAGCACCACCACCACCGAGCACAAGGCCGACAGACTTGCCGCACAGTCGCCGGGCAAGGCGATGGAAATCCCCCTTGAACGGGGTTTGCGGTGAGTAAAGTGGGGTTTGTTGAATTCGTCGCGATGTGTACTTTTGGATTTCGGCCTGCAAGATCTGCACTCGTTGCTTGAGAACGGTACCGAATTTCTTAGTCTGTGGGTGCGAGGGTTCTGTCGTGAGGCGGAACTCCATCTGAATATGGTGGTGGCCACCGTTTATCCACACTCGGTTTTTAAGCCAGCGGCGCGTCAGTCCAGGCGGGCAGTATCGCTCAGCGTGCAGAAGCACAAGCTCTTTGCGGGCGGTAGTCTTCATGCCTAAGAGGAAACGCTCGTATTCACCGATGCGAGGCGACGACTCAGCGAGACCGACCAACAGAATCGAGTCTGCCTGCGTGATACAAGTCTGCGTCCAGGGAGAGTTGACATTGGTATCCGCGATGTACAACACGAGTCCATACTTCTCCTCGAGATCGGCAAGGTACTGAGAGAGCTTCAGCTTACCCATCTTGCTGAACGCGTGCCGGCCGAGGTGATTCAAAATGGCAGCCTGATTGAGCGAAGTCACTCCTCGGGTCACGCCAATCTGGTGAAGCGCATTGAGCAGCCGGTGTCCAAATTCAACCACGGGAACACCCGCAGTCACCGGGAGAACGGCTACTGTGCGGAGGTTGACGGTTGATGTCGCAGTCTGAACGCCACCAACGTGACCCTGTTCGACGCCCTTCTCCGAAAGAGGATGCTCGACCAGATCGCGCATGCGTTGAGCAATCAATTTGGAGACTTGGATGGTAATTCCAGGATGTTCTTGCGCCAAGCTGTTGAACAGAGAGCGCGGGAATTTGGCCAATTCGGTATCTCGGATGGCATGAAGAGTGGCGGGGCGAGTCGACTCGGTCATCACTTCAAGTTCACCCACACTCTCGCCCTGGCCATACTCGCCGATCACTGTCATCTTGCCCTTGGAACCTTCCAAAACAGATCGAAGTCGGCCATTCAGCACAAGATAAATAGCATCACTCTCATCTCCTTGGTGGTAGATCACCTGACCCGCATTGACTTGCACCCATTCCAAGGCAAAATCAATGTGGAGCAGGAGACGCGGCAGCAGACTAGTCAATCGCTTTGCCAGCGTGAGCAGGGCAATTGGGTACCGATCAGCAATTCGCTCGAGGGATGCTCGTGGGAGGAATCCTACGTAGACATCGGTTTTGGCAACGACATCAGTGTAAGAACGGTAAGAGGCGAGGGCACCAACGTAGCCCTGAATACCACCTGGCTTAATCATGTAAAGCGATTTGCGTGAATGACTCTTACGCCGTGGGTCACCAGAGCTATGGGAAGCCGAGACCCGAGTGGAGCCTGTAGCGGTACCTGTGAGATTGGGGAACAACTCCTCCTGAGCTTGCGAGATCGGCCCAACGGATGGACGAGAGTTTCCGACAAGATCATCGCCACGCTCGTTGACCGGAATGCCCACGTCCAAAAACCCGTCGATGACATAGTACAAACCAGGATGGCGTTCGCCCTGCTCCACAAGAACCGAGCCCTGGGGGAAGTAGACGACCTCGATGTCGTGGCGGAGGTCTTCGCGAAGATTAACAACCGGCGAGGTGCCCCCAGCGCTAGTCACCGACATGGACATCATGGATTCTGTTTCGCCGTCTCCCGAACCCTCGTAGGGATCAATAAACCCGAAAGCATTCGAGAAGACTGCCTTCTGTCGACGGGAGTCATAAGACAGCAGCTTGGGTGAAGCTTCGCCGGAATTGTGGCTCGACTTGCGCAGGGCATCACTAGTACTCTCGGTCAAACCAATGGCTTTCATCATACAATCTAGGATCGACTCCCGGAACAGGGTATCTTCATCGATCGAATCCTTGCGCTGAAAGGTAGACGGTCGAAGGTCCTTGCCTGCAGCTTGGAAAAGAGGGCGTTCTCTTTCGGTCAGGGGACTTTGCAGCTGAGGGCTGATATGATCGCCGCGCGGGCCGAATCGAGAGAGTTGGATAGTAGAGAGCAAATCACCGGGACTGACTCCCATCATCTCACGGTCCATGAATGAAGCTGGCTGTCTATGCGGCGTGAGGGGGACAGGGCGACTGTTACTCATCAAACGAGCCTGCAGGACAGCTTCCTTCCTAAGGGAGCTGCTGGAGCGCCGTCTTCGTCCGACAGAGGGATTGTGCAGTGCGATTCCCTTGCAAACTTCATCTGGTCCCAAGCGGTCCCGCTCTCGCATGAACTTGTCCTTGAGGCGATCCAAGGCGCTGCCTCGTATATCATTAGGCAGGTCACATGTGGTAAATTTGGAGATTTGTCGCTCAATTCCAAGGACATCCGTTGTCAACCCTAGATAAGAGTGGGCAGTCGCAAATGTCACGCGTTGAAGACGGGTCAGGATGACCTGAACGATATGTGCCGTTGCCCTAGGGTAGACCCGAGTCAAGCGGCGGAACGCGCTTGCAGGAATGATAGCAATCGTCGTATCCACAGTGGCTCTGGCGACGATATCCGGGTGGACCGACTTGCGACGCTTCTTGTTTCGTCGGCCGAGATTGGGTTCGGATGTGCGATTGGGCAAGCCATGACTTTCTCCCAGATGGAGGGGAGGGACTGCCGGCAGTCCATCCGCGTGGCCATTCATAGTCCTAAAGGGATCACTATTGTCCCTCATTGTAGACGGAGGGCTTCCCAAGACCCCAACGCTAGGGCTGACAGGAAGAGAATCAGCCCGAAAGTTGGCGGAGTCAGGTCCTGCGCTCGAGGTTCTCGAGCTCGAGCTGTGGGAGTCTCGGAGCTGGATGTCTTCCGTGAACAGCGACAAGATCGAGAAGAGCGACGACATGGAAGCACCATTTTTCACCTCCGTGAGCAATTGGTATCCCTGCCGACCATGCAGATGGTTGTCCTCCTCGTCAGATGTAGCGTCGTCATCCAGGTGTAGATCCTCGGAGGAACCCATTTTGTTGCCTGGGCGGGTGGACTTGACGAAGATCTGAACCAGTCCGTCTACTACCAAACAAAACCCTTTCTCTTCCTCCAGCATGAGCGTCTCTCCCGCTATCAGCTTCCTCGTCTGCATGGTTCGAGTCAATTCGTGAAAGACCGGTCGTTCCAGATATCCGAAGACCTTGATTGCGCTCAGGAACTCATCGAGGTAGTTGGCTAGTCCTGGCTTCGAGTCGCCTTCTTGAATATCGGGGAACAGGTCGATTTGTGCTTCTTTACGTTGAGGCTCTGGGGGTAAACGGCTATACATGTTCAAGAACCGGTAACGGATGAACCAGCTGACGGTCGAGACTAGGGCAAGGATGATCAACATGCTAATGGAGGCGCGATCGATTAGTGACTAGTCAATTATATCGGGAATTCGCTGGAGTGATGCGAGAGAGAGAGGAGATCAGTATGACAACTTACAGGGTAGTGAAGTTCATGGTGAACGTCAAGCTCATGGAAAAAAGCGTGAAGAGCCATGTAGGCAAAGTGATGGTGGTAAACGCAATGATCCAGTACAGTCCACGAGGAATCACCTGAAAGATGAAGGTGAATACCCAAGCTATCCACCCCGCCATTGTCGAGGGAGTTGGTGGGAGGAAGGGCGGGGAGTGGGTAGACACGACGGCGGATAGAGCGGTAGTAGCAGAGGCAGCAGCAGGTACCGTTGTAGCTGTAGCGAGTGAAAGACCTGAAGAGGAAGCGGAGGCAGCGGCAGAGTTTAGGCCAGTTGAAGATGACGACGAAGCCGCCAACGTTAGGCTGAGGGCCAGGGACGGGGCCAGGCCGTTGGCCATGGTTGGAGACTTGGAGACTCGATGAGGGGCCAAGGGGGGGTTCCGACAGGACCAAATCTGGTTAAGGCTGGATTCACGAGGCTCCGCTTCCTGGTTTTGCCCAACCGACGTCAGTCTAACTGAAAATCGAGCCTCTCAGAAGGGCCCAGAATGCCCGAGATGCGAGTCGCATCGGAAACGTGCGGGCGCTATCGGCGGTGGATGGAGGAAGAGGAATGAGGGGAAGGAGCGAAGGGGAGAGAAGAGTGTTGGACGGATGACCCTCGATGACTGGAACAATCGTAGTCAGTCCGAGTCCCCCGACCGAGGCAGGCGGTCGTCACTAATCAGGGTGTATGGGCGATCACGAGCTCCGACAAGAGGCACACAGACACCACAAGAGTACCACCAGGGTACGGACAGCCATGTACAGAAGGCAAAGATCATCCACGATAGTCACCTAAAGACAATCAGTACGAGATACATGCATTCCACCATCAGATAGTACTACCCTTGGACCGCTTAAGCTTAGATCAACCCACTCCTTCACACAACGAACGAACGAACGCCAGGCCGATCACAACGTGCCTCGATGAACCCGCCTGGTTTGGTTAGCCGCTGTAGCGGAACCGGGGTCCAGACTCGATGCCGAGTATGTATGTACTCCCCGACATCTTATCGGATCAACGACTGGGGCAAATTCAAACCGGCGGATTGTTGTATAAGACTGTCTTCATGTACCGTGGTTCTATTAACCCTTCGGATGCGCAATGCGCGATCTCTCCTTAATTGATCTCGCTGCATAGTCGCCTATACTCCTAGTTGCAGGAACCAAACCGAGAATCAATCCCCATGTCACAGTCTCCCACATGGATGGCAATCTTCGCATCAGTCTTTGATTCTTGGCCTGCGTGGGACGTGGAGCTGGCTCCAAGCTCCAAAGCTGGGAAAGGTGCCCTGGCACAGCTGTAGTTGGTACGAGAGCGTCTGCCCCGCGCACTGAAAGCTGTATCCAGACACTTTGCAGGCCTGATGAGCCAATTACCCAACCACCAGACAGTTCTGAGACTTTCAAGGATCAAATTTGAGATACAAAGCTCGCTCTGGCAAGCAGATGCGTGCATAGGTTATGTTGGATTGCTGGTATAACGGTCTTGATGTCGAAAATCCAACGCAAGGGTGCCCTGTACATATGTCCTCCACCGTGAGACTATCAAAAAATACCTCCAGGATCATGCATCCCTTATTTACGGTCGCTATGCATTAGGATCAAGACCTAATCGGAGCTCAATATCCCTTGACACTGAATTGCAAGGATGCGATGTAGATCTCCCTGCCGGATAAAAACACCAGCTTCGCGCTGGATTCACTCTGGTTGTACGGAGTATAGCTACTCACTACTCGAAAGCTTACGTGTGTAGTTCCCCAATGTCTTGGCATCCCACATGGCCGATGAGCCCCTTCGAGCTGCGTGGCTGACTGCTGCTCTCCGCCGAGACCTGGACTCTCCATGCTTCCGCCTCCGCTTTCAAACCAAACTACTGTTCTGCTGTTCTCCCGCATCTTCATCGCCCTTTTCTTTCTCGCCTGCTTTGATCTGGTGGTCTTGGCCGTCAAAGGACCTGCCGCGGTGATGTTTCAGGTACGTTCCTGGCTCGAATCAAACAGATACGCAAGCTCCTGCGACTGCTGTTCAACGCCCGATTCTAACCTCACTACCCGCAACGTACCAGCGCCTCCGCGACGCCATCGACTCTCGCATCGCAGAGGAACAGGCACGCCAAAAGTCTGCCCAGGACAATATCTCCCGATCGAATTCGGCTCGCCGTCCCCCAGGTAGCAATCTATCTCCCGGTCAACGTTCGCGCCCTCGACGCAACACGGGGACCCCGGTTCGTGGACCCGACCCCGAAGAATTTGAGGCGGAATTCGCGATCGGAGATGATGAGGATTCGAGTCGCTCGGCTACGCCTCGTCTAGAGACGCCGGAGGAAGTCTCGGAGACAACTACGCGCGCCGAGACGGAGCACGGCGAAGATGGAGACAAGACGAAGACAAAGACATCTGTCGTCCCTACGCCAGGGAAGGAGAGTGCTTCAACCGCAGAGAAGGGACCAACAAGCCAGCCGGCTACTGAACTGCCGGCAGAGGTGAGGGGAAAGTTGCGCAGGCTGGATAAACTTGAAGCCCGATACCATGGTATGGCTTGCTGTTCCCCTCACTGTGACAATGCGGGGCAAGATTGGACAGCTGACCGAGAGCTTTTTTCTAGAACTTCTCAAGGCATACCGCGCGGCGCATTCGCGGGTCCTTTCGATTGAACCCTTTGAAGCCGCTCTACGCGAAAATACCCCCCTCACGTCGATCGCCGAGCCGAAGGCCCTCACCGAGTATCTCAATCAGATCTCACTCAAGAGCGACATGGTCATCGATGAGCTGAAGCGCGTGACCACCGACCGTGATGACTATAAAAAGAAGCTAGAGGAGGCCCAAAAAGCGACCAAGGCTGCACACGACGAGCTCACAGGTCTCAAGAAAGAGAAGGAGGAATCTAACAAGGAGACTGAGAAGTCACTTGAACAGAAGGAAGAAGCTAGCGAGGAATTTTTCTCCTTCGATAAGGAAGTACCCCGACTCGAGGGAGAATTGAAGGAGAAGCAGGAAGAGGTCGACACTCTCAAGACCGAAGTGGAGAAGCTGAAGAAGGACCTCTCTGTTGCGCGCGAATCAACGGAAGGAATGGTTCAGAGCCTGGAGACGTCGACCCGAGAGCTTGTGGAATTGCGTGACACCAAGGATAAACTCGATGCTGAAATCCAGTCCGTGAAAACGTCCAACGAGAAAGAGGTCCAGGAGCTCAAGACCAAGCTAGCGGACACCGAGTCGTCTCTCAAAATGACTACCTCCGAGGTCGAGAAGCTGAAGACCGAGTTGACAGAAAAGAGCGGAGAACTCGAAAAGTTGCAGGCCCAGGCCGCTCAGGCGGACAAGACCGAAACGCCTGAGGTTGATCCTAAACTACTTGAGCAGCTGGATGAAGCTAAGAAAGCTAAAGATGCGAGTGAGAAGAAACTCGGTGTCGTCCAAAGCTTGGTGGACACGTTCAAGTCGCAACTCAAGGAAGCCGAGTCTCAAATTTCGAATCTCAAGAAGGAGGTTGATGAAAAGTCCGAGACTTCTACCAAGTTCAAAAAGATTGTCGATTTCGTGGAGGCAGGCCTAGATGGGAATGCGGCTTGGAAGACCGCCAAGGAGAACGTCGCTTCCGGCAAGACTGCCGATTTCGAGGAGATTCGCAAAAGCCTTACCCCAGTCGAGAAAACCGTGGAGCCAAGTGCTCCTGCTCCGATTGCTGATGCCGAAGCGCAACCTGCTGTTAGTGCAGGTGCCGGTGGCAAGAAGAAGAACAAAAAGAAGAAGAAGGGAGGCAAGGCTGCAGAGGAGGCAACCAAACCGGAAGTGACTACCGCTGTAGAGCAGCCTGCCCGAGAGGTATCTGCCCCGGCGGATTCTTTGAATAATCTCGGCGAGCTCAAGCAAAAGATCGAGTCATTGACCCAGCAGTTGACCGAAAAGGAGGCAGCGATTGACCGCCTCAGTGCCAAGCTGAAGGGCGAGGAAGATCTTAAGGAGGAGATCGAGTCCTTGCGTGATGACCTCATCACCGTCGGACAGGAGCATGTTGAAGCCAAAGACAAGATCAAGGTGCTGTCTGCCGAAAAGTCTGCCCTGGAGGAAACAATTGGCAAGCTGGAGAAGGAGCTGGCCGAGGTTCGCACGAGTAACGCCTCCAGCTCTGCTGATTCTGAGAAGTTGCACAATGACTTGAAAGATGAGTTTGAGCGTCTTAAGACTCGGTCGGCCAGCTTGGAAACCGACCTTTCTGCTGCGCAGCAACTGGCTGCTACGCGGTTCAAGGATCTCACCGATCTACGTGAGACCCTTCAGAAGGTCCAACCCGAGCTGCGCAATCTACGGGCTGAGTCATCTGAGTTGAAGATGATCAAGGAAAATCTTGCTAGTAAGAATGGCGAATTGAGAAGTCTCGAGGCTCAATGCGATGACCTTCGAGCTGAACTCAAGTCCTCCAAGACTAGAGTATCGGAGCGTGATTCGGAAGTTGCTACTTTGAACAAGAAGATTCGCCAAGAGACGGACAGTCGCCTCAAGGCCGAGGAGCAGCTCACAATTGCTCAGTCTGAGCTCCGATCTGCCGAAGCTAGGAAGCAAGATGCTATTAATGCCAAGGACAAGACCGCGGGAGACCTTAGCAAGGCCCAGGATGGGTTGAAGAGCTCACGCGTCAAGATCCGCGAGATGGAGGAGCAAATATCCCAGTTGAGTAAGGAGCTCGAGGGTCTGAAGGAGGAGATCCAACTCAAGACCGCACAGCACGCCAGCGCTCAAAGCCTTATGGGCAGCATGCGCGATCAAACTGCTGAAGTGGCCATGCAGATGAAGGAGGTGAAGGAACGATGCGATAGCCTGGAGGAAGAACTGGCCGATGCTCATCGCTTGCTGAATGAGCGCACTCGCGAGGGTGAAACTATGCGCCGACTGATCAATGACATTGAGAGTCGGGCAGAGGCCAAGGTGCGCGACTTCAAGGAGCGAATGGAGGCTGCTGTCGAAGAACGAGACCGTGCCGAAGATGAAGCCAGTGCCCAAGGCCGTCGTCGTGCCCGGGAGATGGAAGAACTGAAGGCCAAGGTCCGCGAAGCTGAACGTGCACTGCGTACCGCCGAAGAGGACAAAGAGAACCTCGAACAGTCTCAGAAGGACTGGCGGCGTCGTCGCGATGAACTTGAATCTCAATCAGAGCGCGCCAATGAGGAGCTGGTTGAAATTCGTCAAGCCATGACCTCCCTCCGCGAACAGCTTGATGAGAGCGAGAAGCAAGTACGCGACCTCGAGAAGGAAAAGGCCGAGCTTCGCCGATCTGTCGAGGAAACTAGTAACCGATTAGAAAAACTGCGTCGATCTCACAAGACATTGGGTGAAGATGTACGCCTGCGTGGAATGGAGTCTGGGCGTCAATCTTCCCGGTCCTCGATGGACTCTGGTTCTCGCCGGCCAAGTGGTGTCCTCTCTCCTCCTCCGCACGATCGTAGCACGTCTAGCCGGAGAAGCGAGACCCCTTCTGGCACTGCCGCGGGTCCCGGCGGGTCGATCGACTATATGTACTTGAAGAACGTTCTGCTGCAGTTCATGGAGCAGAAGGACAAGAGTTATCAGAAGCAGTTGATCCCCGTGCTGGGGATGCTGCTCCATTTCGACCGGTATGTACAACTCGTTCTATATAGCATGCACATCAAGACTAATGGCTCCTAGGACCGACGAACAAAAATGGATGTCAGCTATCATGTCCCGCTGATCTCCTCACATTGCATATTTATTGTTCATTTTTCCATTCCCATTAGCCTGTGGTGACCAAGTCTGTACCTTTGATTTGGTTTTTTCTCTTCTCTTACATGTATAATATCCACCGCTATCCGTATTTATCCAACCTAAGAGATCCTTTAAGGTATCTGACCTCGAACATATCGCTTGCATTTTGACTCTTGATTTCCATTAATTTCCATTTCCACTCATCTACGCCCTACAATTGACATGCCGAGTGGGTCATCGGTCTCGGGAGCTACCGAACTTCATAAAAACCGTCCAATTTCCCCGAAGCCGCAGCTCCAAATTTCTCCAACCGCATCAAACAGATCTCTCGTCGCTACCGACACTCTCAAAAATGGCCGACCAACCTACTATTCGCCTTGCAACAGCAGATGGTTTGTACTCACTTCTTTCACTCTCCTTCTCTCCTCTATTCGGGGTCCCCTTGCAGCACATCAACTACCCCACTAACTCCCCTTCCCCCAGACGTCCCCCTCATCCTTCAATTCATCCGCGAACTCGCCGACTACGAAAAGGCCCTCCATGAGGTCGAAGCCACCGAAGAGTCCCTTCGGAATACTCTGTCTTTCCCCAACGACACCCCCAAGCGCGGCTCTGTCTACACAGCCCTAATCACGCCGCCACCCACCACATCTAACCCGTCACCGATCCCGGTCGGCATGGCCCTCTACTTCTACAATTACTCCACCTGGCGCTCGGCCCCCGGCATTTACCTCGAGGACCTCTATGTCCAGCCTTCTGCACGGGGCAATGGTTACGGCTTTAAGTTGTTGAAATTCTTGGCGAAGCAGGTGTTGGAGATTAAGGGACAGCGGTTGGAATGGAGTGTGCTTACGTGGAATACGCCGAGTATCGAGTTTTATAAGCAGGTTGGGGCCAAGCCGATGGATGAGTGGTTGAAGATGATGGTGGAGGGGGAGGAGGCGTTGGGGAAGTTGGCGGAGGGGTTGTAGATTTGCATCCATAGAAATGTTTATGAACCTTGGGTTATGATGGGGATATTTGGATAAAATTAATGAATGTTTAAAAATGAGGATTGGAATATATGTCTTAGCTTCGAGCCAGGGTATGCTTGTATGGATCTGTTGAATGTACATCCACTTCATTAGTCCGCTGACTATATGTGAATTCGAACATGCGATTCCAGGAAGATCGGACAAGGTCGTCTGGGGCTACTATACAGACTTCATAATTTCACGTAGACACTGAAGGGCCAGACTAGTGAATCGCAACAATTTTGCACTGAGAACTTGATTCGTATGGTGCTCGGGCCGCTCCAGAGTGTCGTGAATATCTACTATGTTCTACATCTCATATCATTGTATTCCGTTTATGCTTGATACTCCTGCTTTGACAAAGCGCGGACCGAGTTAAGGCTCTGGCATCTGCTATGAGAGGATTTGGAATAGTGTACGGAAATCATAACAATCTGCTACCTAGAGGTTGCAAATTGTACCACCCCCACATACTATGCTTGATGACGAGGTGTTAAGCTGCACGGGGCAGTAGTGTACAGCCCGCCAGCCAAGCTTCGCCAGTGACGTCGTGCAGTGACCCGCCCGATCGGACGTGCATCTCGGGCCCCAAAAGTGACGACAACCTTTTGTCCTCTCCTCTCCAACTTCTCATCTCCCACCAGATTCTTCTGCAATGGCGACTGCGAGCGAGGCAAATGCGTTGGGGTATAATCTGAAGGTGGACTATGTGATACACTTTAGTTTCGGTGATTCAGGTAAGCTACGAGCCCTCGACGGCCACCAAAAATATGGTTGGAGACCCGATTGCGTGAACTGAACGGAGAGACTAATGTCTTATCGCACAACAACAAGACAAGGCGCAGGCCATCGCACAGCTTGAGAAGCTCCTTCGGACCCTCGCCAATGCGGGCCTGCAATGTGAAGTTCGTCAGGGAGATGAGACGTCGCTGCTGGTCTTCGTTCGTGCGTCGAAGAAGAGGCTGAACCGGGCGGTGTATCGGTCACGGTGAGTGGGTCGTGAGAGAATACTCGAAGCCGGAGCTTCTGAATACTGATTTACTATTATTTAGAGTCCGCGATTGGCTTTATGGTATTCGAAATGCAGAACCGGAGCCAGCGAGCTCCATCGAACCCCAGAACGAAGGCGAGCGATTGCGGGTGATCAACCATATGATCACACTCCCTACCGAAGAGGGCGGCGCTGGTATCACCCCTAACCACGGCGAATGGAAGAATGTCACTGGGCTTCTGCCTTTACACGACGAGGAAACCAACAAGAAATGGCTGCAAGAATGGAGCCAGAAGACCTTCCTGTCTGAAGATGACTTGGATCAGATCCGGGCCAAATTTGGAGAGAGCGTTGGTTTCTACTTTGCTTTCCTCCAGTCCTACTTCCGGTTCCTCATTTTCCCGGCTGTGTTTGGATTCTCGTGCTGGTTCCTGCTTGGTGGGTATTCGGTTGTGTATACCTTGGTCAACTCCTTGTGGTGTATCGTTTTTGTGGAGTATTGGAAGAGGAAGGAGGTGGATTTGAGCTGTCGCTGGCAGACCAAGGGTGTTTCGGCCGTGGAGACTAAACGCCGCGAGTTTAAGCCCGAGAAAGAGGTCCGTGATGAAGGTACGGGCGAGATGCGGGGAGTTTTCCCTGCGACAAAGCGTATGCAACGCCAGCTTCTCCAGATCCCATTCGCACTGCTCTCTGCTATTGGACTGGGGATTATCATTGCAACTTGCTTTGCAATTGAAATCTTCATCGCAGAGCTGTACAGTGGTCCTTTGAAGAGCTACCTGGTATGAGCAGCCTATTCACTGCCCAAGCTTCCTAGATTCTAGACTAACTGATCGCACAAGGTTTTCATCCCAACTATCCTTCTCTCTGCATTGGTACCTACTATGAGCGCTGTGCTCATTTCCGTTGCAACCAAGCTCAATGACTACGAGAACCACGAGACCGATGATGCTTATGACACTGCACTGACCCAAAAGGTCTTCGTTATCAACTTCATCACTTCCTATTTGCCAATCCTTTTGACAGCATTCGTCTATGTGCCGTTTGCCAGCCACATTGTGCCTTATCTGGACATTTTCCGTCTGACTATTCGGCCCTTCGTGTCCGAGGAACACGCCACTTCTGCTGATTGCTCGCACTTCAAGATTGACCCTCATCGTCTGCGAAACCAAGTCATTTACTTCACAGTGACTGCCCAGATTGTTGGATTTGCTATGGAGACCATTGTCCCGTACATTAAGCAACACGCACTCCGAGAATTCAAGGCGTATAACAAGAAGAAGAACGGCCAGTCAGGGAGCAATGGTGACAAGGATTCTCCTGAAAGGTCGCCTATCATGACTTACGATGACCCCATCGAGGAGAAGGAATTCCTGAAGCGCGTTCGCAACGAGGTCGAGCTACCCGAGTACAAGGTGACCGATGACTTGCGCGAGATGTGCATTCAGTTTGGCTATCTGGCACTTTTCTCACCGACATGGCCTTTGGTCCCGCTGTCCTTCTTCATCAACAACTGGATCGAATTGCGATCCGATTTCTTCAAGATTTGCATGGAGTTCCGGCGACCTACGCCACTCCGATGCGACACAATTGGCCCCTGGCTAGACACCCTTGGCTTCCTGTCTTGGGTGGGCAGCATCACCAGTGCGGCGCTGCTCTATATGTTCTGCGGAGATAACCAGCGCGGACCGAACGGAGAGCCCACTGACATTAAAGGATGGGCATTGCTGTTGGTCATTTTCTTCTCCGAGCATCTCTACTTGATCGTTCGCTACGCCGTGCAAACAGCCATGAATAGGCTCGAGCCTCCCAATGCCCGCAAGGAGCGTGGCGAGCGGTATCTGATGCGCAAGAGATATCTTGAATCGACTCTGAATGCTGAGGCCATCGAAGGGGAGAAGGAGACGGAGGATCTTGTTTCTGATGTGCCACCGGAGCTAACACGCTCCGCTCTCGAGGAGGACGCTCGCCGTAACTCTGGCCACTCTGCAGACCCAGCGGAGAGATTCTGGATGCGTCAGCGTGGCTGGACTGAGTCAGCCAAGGTGGGAGCGGGCATTATTCAGGCTCAGCCCACCAGGAGTAATGTCAAGAAGCAGCAGTAAGAGGACTCTCGTGATACAGTCTAGACGGGTGTGATTGGTCTTACCCTTGATTACTTTCGGTTCAGACTTGGAGACATGTCAGCGGCTTTATGTAGGGGCCAGTGATGGTGCGCGCGCTTAGTGATCCTTATTTTTGTAGATGATGCTTGAATATGGCGAATATGTTTTGTTACCGTCTAGACACAATAATATTATTCGCTACGACTCTACTCCATACTCTCTGTCTGAATGCGGCTTTCGCTGCCTCCTCTGAATCGGGTTAGTCACGTGTGACATCACGGTGCAAGGTGACGGAGGTCTTAGTCAACGCGAGACAAGGTTTAGTCAACTAACTACCTAATCTAGTTGGCTAGCTAGGTATGCGTCGTCCAAAAGCGACTGAACTAGAGTAGGAAAGAATAGAATATCAGAGATGGCAGAAAGAGGAGCGGGAGAACGATCAGTTGATGGGGTTTAATTTGATAATCGAGAGTCACCAATTGAGCATTTTGCCAACTCGTGGTAGTTGGTATTGATCAGATCTTTTCTACTGCCTTTAATCCGAAGTCTTCGGAGTATTTTCGAGGATCGCCCTTGACGACCCGGTGCAACTTGACTTTGTAGCGCATGCTCTTGACCGCCCTCAGACTGCTCTCGGGTTGCCCGCACATGTTCTCTTATGTCCACACCGCCTCGGAGCCTCAACCTCGAGTACCGCT
The DNA here is from genome assembly GCA_037356195.1 of Penicillium sp. F50. Taxonomy (NCBI): domain Eukaryota; kingdom Fungi; phylum Ascomycota; class Eurotiomycetes; order Eurotiales; family Aspergillaceae; genus Penicillium; species Penicillium sp. F50. Next base: position 639,807 of record JAYXSA010000057.1, read on the forward strand.
TACGGTGGCCCCCGCCCTTCGGCATCGGAATATCATGATGCCGGGCCCAACGCCCCCCCTGCTTCCCGTCGTCCCGCCTGACTCAGAAATCCTTAAGTAATCTCTCCCTCCTCCTCCTGCTTACAGCATCTCCCTCTGCTTACCTCATTCCTCAATCTACATCAAAAACAACCTTCACCACGCCCATCTGGGAAATTGGAGAAGTCTACAAAGGTTGCTGTTCAATTCTCTATCGTTTAATACCAATTTCACCCCTATCCATGCAGCCGGCGTTGGCTCCAGCTCCGCATCCCAGTATGCAGAACCCTGCTCAGGTAAGCAATCCATTCCTCGACGCGTTTGTCATCAGATCGATCGTCCCGCGCGGAGGTACATCTGTCAGATGGCTGCATGTTCATCATGGAGATACACCCACCTCATGAGGGAATGGTGTCTGCCATGTTGTCGCGTCACAGTGTGCATCGCACCGTGCCGCGTCATTCCGGGTCGCGCGATCGTCTTAAGAGACAGCTTTGTACTGATGTATTCACTATAGGACCATGCGGATCAGGGTATGTGATCCAGATTGTAATTGTAAAGCCTGAATAGGTTCACTTGGGATCAGATCGAAGGATTGGTCATTGCCCCGCCGAGGCGCTGATCAATTACCCCGACTGTGACTGGTGACCGACGCCTTCTTAGCTGGGCCGCAATGGCGTGTATCAAGTTGCTAATCAGATATCCGCTCAGTGCTCCATGATCAGCTTCTGGCTGCTCAGCACCAGATGCACCGTCCCCAGGGCGGTCCTGGGCAGCAGCACCTGCAGCCCAACACTGCTAGTCCTCGCGATCAGGCCAACATTGACCCTGCTATCTCTGGTGCTATGATGGCTGCTGCTCCACAGACACCTACTCAGCCTCAGCAAGGCTCTCCCGATGATGGAACCCCCAAGAGCTATGGAAAGCGTGAGCTGTCTACTTCGAAGCGCGCTGCCCAAAATCGGGCTGCTCAGGTATGCTAGAGTCTTATGGTCCCCTCTCCCGCTGGAAATAACATAACTTATTGTTCTTTACAGCGTGCTTTCCGCCAGCGGAAGGAAACCTACATCCGCAAGCTCGAAGCTGAGAACAAAAGTGTTGAAACTCTGCGGGAGCAGTTCAAGGCTCTTCTGCACGAGAACTACACCCTTCGTGATTACATCATCACGATGCAGAGCCGCTTGATTGACGCCTCTCTTGATGTTCCCGAGCTTCCCCCAAATATTGATCTTAGCCAGCCTCGTCATGACCTTTCCATGGCTGGTGCGGCCATCCCAGATGCCGGTCCCGCTGGCACAGTCCCTACTGCACCTCAGCCCCAGCAGCCTCAGCATCCTCAGCACCCCGGTTCTGCAAATGATGATATGAACTCTCTGAACCGCATTGCTGTCGCTGGTCTTGGTATGCGCAAGCATCCAGACGAGAACGCTTTCATGGCCGGTAACTTTCAGCACAACAAGCGTATGCGCGTCGACGAAACTCAGGGCGATGGTTCCGACTCTCTTCCCAAGCAGGAAGCTCACCACGGTCTGCCAATGGCTTAGACTGATTCGCCTCGACACGCTTTTCGTTACTCTACATCACCTGTCCCCCTTCTGATCCCGTAGATTTGATATCCTGAATTTTCTTTGTGCCTCCGGTCCAGCATCATCACCCTCTCTGTCTCACACCCATGTTTGTGCCTGTCCCCACCTTTGCTCGTTTTAATCCCCTGACCTGAGCATTCCTTCTTCGCGATGTTTTTTTTCTCTTGGACGGTGTGCGGCGCCATTCATGTCTACTTTTAATTTTCACTCTAGCTTTCTGGGCTCGGTGGTGTTATCTTCTTTCTTCTACTCCCTTTCTATATCTTTTAGCTGCGGGATGCTCTCAACGGAGTACGGAATTTGGCCAATGGGATGTTTTCAATATTGAATTTGGGATCTCTGATAATTTCCCGTTTTCATTCATCATAATGGTATTTTAAATAGCGCCTATTATACTGTAACCTCGTTCTTCTGTATTTTTCCTGATGGTCTGTATGGCAACAAGCCTTTTCGCTAGTTCTCATCTCGACGGTGCCTTGTCCCCCTCGCGGTGCTCGGATCTAAATATCAAGTTGTATCAGTATTTGAACAGGACTGTTTCACGGTCCCCGCGAACCGTTCTTGTTGCCGATGCTCTGACCTTGGATGGTAATAAGTGCACTGCCCTGGCCATATATTGGCCATTGTGCGTGTGCAATCCGAAGAACAAACTTGTCGGGGAACATGCTCCGCTGCAAAGCTCTCTGAGCTAAATAATCGTCAGATGGCCCCGGGAAATGTTAAAAGTCTTCTGCGTGGTCGGCAATGACCTCTTCTATAACGTAATGAATCTTCTTAAGAGAGACAACTACTTTAGCGCCGAATCTAACTTTTGAATTATCTCAGGAAGTAGGCCAATTGGCAAACTTTTTCAAGTTTCTAGGCGACTATTTGATCTCAGTCTTGAGGTTTCTCGGCCGATATTACCATATCGCGCGCGCAGATGTGGATCTTAATGTCCAGCTCCGGATTACCCGTCGCTAGAGTAATTCAAAGTGAGAAAGTGGGACTCTCCGACGAGGAACCTGCCAGAGTAAAGTCAAACAAATGGAGTTCAAGTCATCTTGCTGCCTCGAATCTTCGGAAAAACGCTTCATTTGAGATACGTAAACAAACACAAGCATTGAGATAGGCACTCTTCCACTCTCCTACTGATTCAACCCATACTCCTTGATCAAAACCTCCCCACAGGTCGCACCAGTGACATACGCCGTAGCCTGAGTATGGTTATTTGTGATAACAGGAACGACACTCATGTCCGCCACCCGTAGGCCCTGCACGCCAAATACGCGGAATCTATTATCAACAGCAGCATCTTTCTCCCCCTCCTTCCCCATCTTCACCGTACCAGTCATATGCCAACTCGAGGATAAAGTATCCCTCCAGAACTGCAGGATATCCTCGTCAGACTTGGATGCTGGTGCCAGGACTGTCGCGATGGTATCTTGCGCGAAGGCCGGGTGCTCGACTAGTTCCCATAGGTGGCGGAAGATTTCGATACAAGCGCGGCGATCATAGGGATGTTCCAGGAAGTGGGGGTCGAAGAGCAGGGGATCGTCCGGGTTGGATGATTGGAGACGGACTTCGCCTCGAGATTGTTGGTTCATGAGAAACACGCCCAGATTGACGTAGCTGAAGTCTTGGAATGGCTCTGGTGATAACATGTGCAGCGGGAAACCGAAGGCTATCTCGTAATGTGGGATTGTCTCTCGGTTCAGGAATTCTTGTACTTCTGTGGGTAGTGCTTTGAACTCTTTTGACGATGTGATCTTGTCGGATTTGAACCATCCGACGCCGAGTTGGCTGCCGTAACGGGCCCAGGGTCCTGTGCCGTCCTGTTCCCATTGCTTCATCGCGGCTTCCATGGCTTCGGGGCTTTTGAAGAACGCGTTGCGGTCGTTGGTCTCTGGATTGCGAGTTACGAGCAGGCTGACGAAGAAGTGATCCTTGAGGCCTTGGCCAACTGCTGGGACGTCTTGGAGGACGGGGATATTGAACTCTGTGAGTTGAGCGGCTGGACCGATGCCCGAGTGCATGAGGATCTTAGGACTGTCGAGGGCTCCGGCAGAGATGATCACGTCCTTGGAGGCCAAGTCTGGAGAAACGTCATTAGCGATACATGTTACATCATAACAAAATGACCTATAGGGGCTGACATTGCTTTCCGTTGGTCTCAACACCAACAGCCTTCTTGCCCTCGAAGATGACACGCTGGACTGGACTATCCACAACGACGATGAGGTTGTCTGGTGCATGATTCACCAGATCAGCGGCTGTAGTCCGCACACCATCCCGCACCGAATTTATAAACAACCCCATGCCGATGGGATTCCCAGAGTTATGATCCAGGTTTCGCTCCACACCGGCTGCTTCAAAAGCATTCAGAATCAGTGGCAAGTCAGACTCCCACTCCGCCGCATAGCCAATTCCAAGCGGACCCTTGTCACCATGGTCGGCCGCCTTAGGCGCCCCATACTTCTGTTGCTCGGGGCTCGTGACTTTCCTGAATGTCTCAAGGGCCTTGAATCTGGACTGAATGTTGGACCAAGCGAAGGTCTCATCATCTACTTCGGCCGCCCATTGATCATAGTCATCCCTCGCTCCGACGCTGTATACGCCAAAGTTAATCGCCGAGCTCCCACCGAGAGTTCTTCCACGGGAGTAGTCTAGCTGACGACCGTTGCAGTGCTGTTGAGGAGTTGTCTTGTAGCCCCAGTTGATGTTGGGCTCCATCATTGTTACCCAGCGCTTGCCGGAAACGCGGAGCCTCTTATCATCGTTGCGCGAGCCGGCCTCTAAGAGGAGGACGTTAGGTCGCTTGGCTGCTTTGGCTAGGGAGGCGGCTAGGGCACAACCGGCTGGTCCAGCTGTAGACAGGAAAGGAAAATATAAGAACGAAGAAGTGACTCGGTCAAACGGGTATCATGCATGTGTACAGTGCATGAGAGAGAGGTGACTTACATCCGACCACGATAAAATCAAAGGCATCGTTAGAGTGTGAGCCCATCTTGCGACAGAATACTAATCAAGTAATACCTTTCCGAATATATAACAAAGGTCGAGAATCCGTTATAAAGAAGATAAAAAAAAGGTATAAACCAAGTACCACCCCGCGCATGGCAATCCTTCGAGCTTATATGCACCTCTACCCCTCACAGCTTTGCAGCCCAGGCCTCCCCCCTCTTCGGCTCAGTCATATTCAACCCGCTCATTCGGGTTAGACTATACATACCAAAGTAGGACAATGGCCGTCCTGATGCAGGATGCATGAGAGTAAGGCTTATTGAGTAGAGATCATCTGGATTAGGCATCCCACCGACCAACAATGATTTCAAGATAGATCGCGCTGCCCACTAGCGTGGTGTGGGACGGTGTCGATCGAAAGTGGGCCGGCCTTGTTACTAGTCTAGGTGCCGTGTATAGGTGCAGTAGCTCTTTGGATATCGGCCTATTACTGGCTGGACTTTTAACCTAGGGGGCTATTCGTGGAAAGATGGGTTTAGTGGGGGTTATTGAGAAAGTTTGCTTGGGTGGATGCAGAAGCTCCGTGCTCTCGTGCCTTTTCTGCGTAGGCGGTAGTTCAGTAGATCTTGTTTGCTGAAATTGTTTGCGTAGTCATCATCAATGGAGCAAAAGGTTTATTATCCTCCATTCTCTTCATTGATAATGATTTGTCCTGTCTGATCTTACAGCTTGGCCTTTCCTTGGCACAACAAGACCTCAGAGGTTGAACTTGGACTCTGATGCATCCCCTTGCCTATTTGAGCAACCACCATATATGAACGATGATTCACCGAGAAGATGACTGAACGCAAATCATGGTACGATAATTTGTTCTAGGCCAATGTTGCCTGCCTAAAAACAGCACGGTCGTATCAATGGATTATTCTCTCTCAGAAAGGATCATCAAGTGTTCTGGTTAGGTTTTCGATTATTCAACGACAAAATCAGACTAACTAAGGGCTTAGTAGGGAAGAGCGTAACAAACCTCACATTCTGGCTCAAGCTTGATCAGCTTACAGGCTCTTGGAGTGATGCCCGCCTTTAGCACCTACCAGTTCCAATTGTCATTTATTGCGTTTTCGAAGCATCGACCACTGCAGCATGGGCGGAATTCGTAGGGGATCAGGCCGGAAGGCACGCCCGGTGCAGTTCCAGGACCCCTCAGGATGGCAAAGCTTGACCAGGAGTTATCGTGGTTTCACGCTATTTGAGAACCGGCTGTGGTCTTCATTCACTCCGCAGAAAGTATCTCGTTTCCATGGTGTGTTGGATTGCCAGTCTACGCTGCTCCGCTCAATGATTTAAACAGTCGCTTGGTATACGCTTACACGGTCCCGAGCCGAGCTCGGCGGCCTTCGTAATTTCCCCAAGCAAAGCCAAAAGTGACTGAAGTGATGATCCTCAGCAACTACTGCTACGATGAGTATCCCGGATAAGTCCAGCACAGTGGGACAGTCTACCTTTGGTCCCAACAGGGATTAACGTTTGAAGTTGATGCCTAGCTCCCTAAGGCATCACTGAACTACGGCGTGAGCTCTCTCCTTCCACATGCTTCGTGTTTTTGGGTCATGTGCTACCACGTTGATTGATCAATATCCCGTCGGTCCTTGAGCATTGAGACTCCGCAAGAAACCCTGCGGCACGCGACCGTAGCCTCGCTTAGTGCAGCGAGCTGCCGACTTGCCGGCCAAGTGGAGTGATCGTCAGGGCCGCTAGCAGCTTAGCGGGTGACAACGGCGCGCGCGGTGTCGCCCCTGGAGAAAGGCTTTGCCGTGGTGATTCAATATGCCGAGTTCTCATCTCAGCTTCTCGGATGAAGAAGATCATCTGATGGCAGAGCTCCTCGAGAGCTCCTCGAGATGCATGGGAGATTGTGAACTTGGGAGGGCGCGAGGGGTGTATGTTAGTCAATTGCCTCAAGGTGCGAACCTGGAATGATGGAGGAACATGAGGATTGTTGCTGTCCAGTCTGTTTCAATTGTTAGCCTGAATCATGTGTCGCTCTGGGCAAACGCATGTTCTTCCTGGGGATTGTTGAAGATCGGATGTCGGGTATCGTTGAGCCCAGTGGCTTGCCCGCCTCCACCGGCCCCAGTTGCCACGAGGGCGAGGGTGACCACCGATTATTGCATGATGGCATTTTTGCCGTTGAGGATGCACGAGACAAAAATTGCAAAGCTTTGCAATACGAGCAGTCATCCAGATGGTCCGCCTGGCCATCCATTAGTAAGGAACAGGGAGGGTCGGGAAGATCGGTAGCGAAGACTTGGCTGCACTCGCTCTGGCGTACTACGGAAAAAAGAAGGTTGTAGCGGCAGCACTGGCCTGCGAGAGATTGAGGGACGTACTAAATAGTGATAGTACACCTCCCACGAGGTCGAATATTCAATAATTCAATGGAATTACCAATCATCGCGTTGCAAATATTCCATCACGTTCGAATAGTTCCACAAGTTCCCACGTTCCATCGTGGCCGAAGTGGCAAAAGACCAGACCCGTCGAGAGCCGCCCCCGCGGGAGATTTTGACCTTTTCTTTTTTTTTTCTTGAGGCGCTTTGGCTTTTTTCACACTCTTGGGCCTCTCTCCACGCAGGACTCGGGGGAATAAAATTTTGGCCGGGGTTCCGAGTTCATGACTCCTCTCTTTCTTCCCTCTCTTCCTCGTCGTCGGCTCGTGGCTGATCCTCGAACATACCCGTCTTCACTTGCTCACGCGCTCTGCCGGTCAACCTGTGCGGAGAAGAAAAAAAACGGGGACTCCGATCCAATACGACGAACCCACCGGGGGCTCCTCTTTTCGCCCCTCCGCATTCTTCGCCCTGCCCTAGTGACCTAGTCTCCTCCGATCTCTCCATGCCTCTGATCTTCAACTTTTCCACTCCGCAGCACGCTTCACATTCGACGATCCCACTGCTTCTACGAGCCTCTTTCCATACCTGATCAGTCGACCCGTGTGTCCCCATTTCTTCGCCCGCCGTATCTCCGATCGCAGAAATACATGCGAGCCTGCCACGAGAGCCCACAGCTTATGCGCGACATTGACATCCTCGCTACATGAACACTTGACACGGCGATTACGACCAGACCAATGTGAAATTGGCATCCCACCTGCGATCGTACTGGTATCTGTATACTGCGCAATTGGACGCCGGTTCAATCTTCTACGCCACGACTGCGGTCTTCTCCACCTTCAACTCTCCCTCGAGATCGTCGGCTGCCTCGACTCTCGCGTGGATGCTTTGCTTCATCTCTCAGAACGAAATCAGATCATGGCGGTGAAACCAGTAAATTCGAACTCATCAAACACGCGACTACGGTCCCTCCCCAGCCGGACCCGACCACCATCCTCACCGTCCCACCTCCCACTTCCCACCGTATAGCATCCATTCCAGGGTTCTCTCGGTCTGCCCTGCGCGTGGGCTGCCATACATGGTTGCCAGCGAGCTCGATCAGTCCCCCGATGGCCTCGTTGGGGGCTACAAGGGGGGTAGTCTGACCGTGCGCATCCTTATGATTGTCTTTTCCTCGATCGCCTTGTACAATGCGATTGAGCTGTTTATTCTCATTTTTTTGACGTTTCAGCATTACCGTGGCTTATATTTTTGGACACTGTTGCTTTCAGTTGTGTTGGGTGTGATTCCGCATACGATTGGATATATTTTGGAGTTCTTTGATCTGGCGCCCTTGTGGGTGAGCTTGACCATTTCTACGATTGGATTTTATGTTCAGGTGCCGGGTCAGTCGGTGGTGCTTTATTCACGACTTCATCTCGTGGTCCAGAATCCTCGAATCCTGCGATTCGTGCTGTGGTTGATCATTGTCGACTCTGTGCTGCTCTTGGTACCCACGACGGTGCTCACCTTTTCAACCGCTTATATCGGGACGATTCCTATCATCCGTGGCTACAATGTCATGGAACGCCTCCAATTAGCCTGGTTCTGCGCCCAGGAATTTGTTATCTCGGGAATCTATATCGTCGAAACGGTCAAGCTGCTCCGCCTCATGCCGGACAAGGACCACAGACGGACGAAAATCATGTACGAACTGCTGGCCATCAATTTTGTGATCATCCTGATGGATGTGGCGCTGTTGGTGGTCGAGTATATTGGTTACTATTCGCTGCAGACCACCTTGAAATCCATGGTCTACAGCATCAAACTCAAATTGGAGTTTGCTGTCCTCGGCAAGCTTGTCTCGCTGGTCCAAACACATCGCTCACAACCTACTTCCTCGGAACACGAGGAGTATCCGAACTTTGTGGACCCAACTCAATTAACGACGGACGTGACACACGCTGCGCCGGTGGAGTCGCGGAGGTCGCGGATCGGACCGTGGAATGCCATCTCCATGGAGAGTTTGAACTCGTCTGAACAGCGAATTCGTCCTTCGACTCGATCTTCGACTCGATCGAGGCTGTCCAGTGACGGCGGGGACCCACCATAACAGGCGCCGATCATAAGTGATCAATCCACGAGATGCCATTGTGCATCCTAAACACCCTCGGATCGCTACGAGCATAGCATTTTGGTGTACAACTGTGTAGCCAAGAGGCGTCATCGCGGAACTCGCCCTCATGTAAAGGGAACCAGGCGAGAATGAAAGCTTGCACTCCATGCGTACGCACAATACTTGCGCGAACGTCTCCAGTCTGCCTGACTGAAAACATGTCAAGAGCATCTCCGTAAGGCTCTCCGTTACGACTGACCTCTTGTGTCATGCTGCACGTATTGGTCCATGCTCGACCAGACTTTATGCCTGTGATCAACTTCTCTACGAACATATTTCATGTATCATAACTTTTAAAAATGTACAAAATCAATGACCCATTCATCTATACTCAACCCGAAGATACAAAAATGTTGTCCAGGTGCCGATGACGGAACCAACAGCAAGAAACAATGTTAAGCTTACTCCCACCGCAGTCAATTCTATTTACTCTGATATATGTCCTCTCTATAATGTACAAGACGCCTGAAAACACCCCCGGCCATCCGCCGCGACCATTACCAAACCATTACCAAACCATTTTCGCCCTCCCAACCGCATCTCCAGGCCTCGTGTTCATTCAAGCCTTTCTTCTCGCCGCAGATTCCCTAGCGCTATCCATCTCCATAACCTTTTTCCTCACTCCGACGTCTCCATCCTCATCAGCAGAAGCCCACCCTTGAGCGCCAGCGGCGCCGTCCCCCTCCTCCACATAAGTGACCGACATCTTGCTAGATTCAAGCAAGCAGTGCATATAACCTCGGGCATGTACCTGAATTCGGGCACGAACATGCTCAACGAAACAAGGACTAGGCGGTGCTCAAACCACCGACGGAACCAACCTCTACGCCCACTGAATAGGCAGCATCCGTCTCGAATGAACCGTCACGCTCGAGGCTACATCAGAAACAGTGTTAAAAATGATCTGGACCAGTCTTCTGGGTGAAGTTGCGAGACTATATCATCTTTTACTTTCGGAATGGAATACGTTGGGTGATTTGCAGATTGTTCGAAGAGAGTTTGGATTCGAGCTGGTGCAAGCGAGGGTGGCAAGGTGGCATAATCTGCGCCCCATTCGAGAATTCCTAGAAATCTCTCCTCCGAAGAAATACACTGTCAAGCGGAGCGCCAACGGCATCGAGACCGCCCTCGAAATCATCTGTACCCGCGGTAAGGGAGGTAGCACCACAGTGTACAATGCAGTCTCCCAGGTACAGAGGCAATGCCTGTGGCCACAATCTGATCGCGACAAGTTCCACCGCCTCCTTCCTAGCAATATGCGAAAAAGATGAATTCTCTCTATCCTAACAACTCAATCGAATACACGGTTCGCCTCCTGAGAACCCCGCCGAAGAAGGCAGGAACTCCTCCTCACTTACGCAGGCGCATACAAGCATGTCGATACTGCGTTCATGGTCCAACCATTCCCTGTCTTGGCAGGCGCCCCTGACCTTCTCAGATACGAGCTGCTGTTCGGGTTAGTATCTGGTTGAAAATAAAGTGCAATTTACGTTCACTTGAGACCCTGCGCATGCTTTTGCCGCACCGTGTAAGGGCGTCACTGCCCTTGATGCGGTTCTGGCCCCTTGTCCAACCACATTGATCCCGAGACAGCCGTTTTTCCAGACGCAGAAGACTCAGAGTGCTATGCTGAATGGTGCGCATAGACGAAATATTATTTCGGCTTGTACGATAATGAGATATACCACCCGTTCTGAGACGACGAGGACGTTGGGACGGCCGACGGAGCAGGGATGAGATGTTTTCAGGCCGTAGCAGAGGCGACGGCGTGTACTTTTGATCATGAATGGTTCCGTTCTCGTCATGAACGGCGTGACATATGCTCATGAGGAGTGAATTGTAGACTATTCGTTTTCTGGCCCAGAAATCCTGGATACATGGACATGACGACCAACTGCCCTATCTACGAGAACTAGATACTTGCCATAAAAGGAATGGGATGAGTACTATCTACGATGCGGCACGGCAGGCAAAAGGGCTCAATGGAGGACCAATAGATGGAAGCAATGGTTTATTTGAAGTGCCCAGCTTTCACGGTGGATTTTGTTTCCAGACAGATGCCGTCAATCATACGCCGCGGTTTTCGGCTGGCGTAGGATCCGAGCAGGGGCTCAAGCGGAGTGTTGCTTGTGCGGCTGGATGGCTATGGTGTGGTGTCCAGTTTTTGGGGATCAGGGGTTTGCCAAGGGCGGTTATGTATGGTTTTGAGAGTAGAAGGGAATGAGGCAGCGAGCTATGAGAAGAGACGATGTTGGCAGTACATGTCAATAGTGAGGAAGAATACGGAGCCGCGCAAGCGGTGATTTCCTAGGGCGCTCCGGCGTTCTGATCTTGCCTTGATATATTGTATATTATGGGTTTAGTCCTCCCAAGTCGAAAGCTGTTCGTCCGCTAGGGTTCGTGAGTTTGTGATATTCATGTGTTCTTCTAGTAGAAATTTAGACATGTTTCTTCGCAATTGTGCTTTCGCTCGATCTGATACTCATTTTCTGGTGGAGATGAGTTCTGTATCTGACGCAAAACTTGTGGAATTGCGTATAGTACTGAAGCATAGTCGAATCGCGTAGCAGCTCCAAGAATAACAACCTATTCCGGCCTCTTCAAGGCTGTGGATCTGATCATCTCTGTTTCGTCACGGATGTGCGCATTGATATGTTAGGTTGATGTTTACATTCATAGATGACGTTCGTGGAGCTTTGTCACGCTCGAGCAGATTCTGTTTCCATTTTTGGTACACATTACTGAAAAGGGTTGGCTATGCACACTATGTGGCAAATAATGGATGGCAATGGTCAATGACTGATTTTTCGGGCATAACCGATGATTCGGCCGGGTGTGGTTTTGCCTCTTGTTACTGAAGTGGAAGTTCGTACCTCATGATGGCATTCGCAAGTGTTCGGTACGTTATGAACAATCGTATGATGTAGTAGTATGTCTATGGGATGCGAAGTATGGGGCTTCAATGGTTCGGGATAGGATTACTTTCGAGTACCGATGTCATTGTGCATAAGAATCGACAGGCACAAGCCACAGTTATTTTGCCAGATGAAGTAATGGTACTGCTTATGATTTGACAATAATATTATGTACATTATTGGAGTTTCAATACGTGTAAAAGTGGGTTGGAATTGGGAACATCCCTTTCGCATATTGACTGTAGAACGGAGTGTGATGTCATCAAGGCCATCAGCCAGGCTTCCGAATCCTGAAATCTGAGGCAGCCCATGCGCCCGCCAGTCACGATGATGCACTCGCAGCTCCACTTTCTTCCCACTTCTCTCACTTTACTTGATGCTTTGGAGGCATCGGTGCATCATATCCATCATTCTCTGCGTAGTGTCGGGGACTGCTGTCGACAAGCCACCAGACTCGCCACATTCTGCACAGGTACCGAGTACCTGCTCCAACTTGTCGCCTGGGGCTCCTCCGATAGAAGCAATCGAAGGGTCTCTAGCTCAGCCACCAAAAAGCTCTGCCCTTTTACCAATAACCCAAGTCGTCTAACATCGGTGGACTCATTTGTGGTCCCCCGGTTGTCGTTGGCATCGCCGGGCTCCAGTTTCTCTTCAATTTCCCGCCTTGGATCCAATCACTGGTCTTCTCCGGCTCTTGCCACCCCAGTCATGAAGCCACATTAATTTTTTATCCTCGGCTGCTCCATCGCGGTTACCAGTCCCACGGTGCCTTTCCCGTCTTATTCGGGTTCTTCGTCTGGGGCCAAGGTGTGGATTGAGACTTGACAGGCGACCTCTGCTGCACATCATTCCTTATCCGTGCTGACCCAGTACATCCGAGGGCGGACTGTACGGTAACTCCGAAATCTGCACACGCTGCAGTTGAAAGAGGACCACGGACCCAAGGATTTTAACGCTTTCCGTTTGGTACAGCCTCTCCATAGGGCTTTTCCCTCCCCTCTCCACTTGATCGAGTCGGCATCTCCAGATCGCCAGCCCATCCACTCCCTTGGGAATTTGCATCTCCCCATCACATCGCCCTTGAGGTAGAGACAGGCCTGTCTAACTGTATATTGGATCGACACCCGCGCAACGCCTCCTGTGGGTGCTACATCCTTGACCTGATGATTCCTTCTGCAAAGATCCACCCCGCCTTCCTCAGAATTCCAACCATCTCTCATTTATTGGATATTCGATAATCGTTGCGGTGTGCGGATCAGATATTCTCCAAAGCTACCAAAAAAAGAAAGAGTCTCACTCAAGCTCCTGTCAAGCACGCCACCGAAACTCTCCATCTTGGCTCACAGTCACTCCGACGTGTCGTACAACTCCTCCACCGATCTCTCTCATCAGTCCATCCCACCGCCGCCTCGTTCGCTCCGCTCGCAACCTCTCCTCTTGCCGACGCCACTTGCCCTCGGGCAGTCTTCGCGACGTCGACTTCTTCCCACGCCTCGGAAAGACTGCTCTCCAGATGTCGTCGCAAAGCCCAACAAACTCGAGACCGGGGACCGCACGGAAGCGGTCGGAGAGTGAATCAACCCCGCGGCCGTCCTCGATCGATACCACCGGTGCCCGCCCTGAGAGCAGAGATCGCTCGCAATCCGTGACCCACAATGAAGCACAGCGACAACAACCAAGTACGGAATTAGATGGTACGGATCGCGTGTTTCCCATCCGGTCGGTTGTCTCCGTGGACCCGACCGCTGCACAATCTACCTCTGCCCATGCGCGAGGGGCTGTGTCACCAATCCGCGAAGGCGCTCGCCAGTACTCGATCATCGATGAACGTACTTGGCAGAATCTGCAATCCCAACCCCAGCAGCCTCAAGAACAAACTATGCCCACGAACACCATACGGCCCGAAACAATTGTGTCCGATGATAAGACCGAATTGGCCGCCCACTCGATGGCATCGCGAGTTGCTCAGCATCCAGAGATTTATGCGAGGGTGAAAAGCGAGAGCCAGTCCGCAAGGAGCGAGACCCCTCAGCCGCAATCACTCGTACCCGACTCTAAGGAGTCGTATGGCCATGTCACCGCTCGATTCAAGCATGTCATGACGGAGGGCGGGCATGCTGTGATCACAGGGCGAGGTGGAGAAGCATTTCAGTATTGCGAGGACGAGCCGATTCGCATCCCCGGTGCCATACAGAGCTTTGGTATTATGATCGCTTTGCGAGAGGAGTCTCCTGACCAGCTTGTGGTTCGAGTGGTCAGTGAAAATTCAGATCAATTTCTGGGTTATTCGCCGAAGCAACTCTTCGAGTTGAAAAGTTTTTGTGATATTTTGAAAGAGGACCAAGCTGATTCTTTGCTGGATCACATCGACTTTGTCCGGGATGATGCGTACGATCCTAGTGTGGATGGCCCCGAAGTCTTTGGGTTGACTATTCCAACGCCCAATGGCGAGGATCGCCGTTTCTGGTGTGCGACACACGTCAGTCAGGCGCAAAAAGATTTGATCATTTGCGAGCTGGAGTTGGAAGACGACGAAATAAACCCGCTGAACGTGAGTGGATTGGAAACACCATCGAGTCCAACTGGCGTTTTGGGCTCCTTTCCGACTGCGGAACAGTTCGCGGGTAGCACTGTCAACATCAGCCAGCCGCTTCGGGTTCTACGCAATGCCCGACGACGAAGGGGCGAAGCTGCTGCCATGGAAGTGTTCAGTATGTTATCGCAGATTCAAGAGCAACTAGGTCGAGCAAACGACCTCGACACCCTCCTCAATACTACGGCGGGACTAGTCAAGGAATTGACAGGTTTCCATCGCGTTATGATCTACCAGTTTGACAGCAGTTGGAATGGCTTGGTTGTAGCGGAATTGGTTGATCCTAGGGTCTCCGTTGATCTCTACAAGGGCCTTCACTTCCCTGCATCCGATATTCCTGCACAGGCACGTGAGCTTTACAAAGTCAATAAAGTCCGACTGCTCTACGACCGCGACCAAGTCACCTCACGGCTTGTGTGCCGGACGCTGGAAGACTTGGAAACTCCCTTGGACATGACCCACTCCTACCTCCGCGCAATGTCCCCAATCCACATCAAATACCTGGCTCACATGAAGGTTCGATCGTCAATGTCAATCAGTATTAATGCTTTTAATGATCTCTGGGGATTGATCTCCTGCCATTCTTATGGAACTGCCGGGATGCGCGTCTCTTTCCCCGTTCGGAAGATGTGCCGTCTTCTTGGTGACACAGTCTCACGGAATATCGAACGTCTATCGTACGCGTCTCGTCTCCAGGCTCGAAAGTTGATCAACACCGTGCCTACCGAGGCCAATCCGTCTGGCTACATCATTGCTTCTTCTGACGACCTGCTTCAATTGTTCGATGCAGACTACGGTGCCCTGTCTATCCGCGACGAAACCAAGATCCTAGGCGACAATTCCCACTCGCAAGAGGTGCTTGCTCTTCTTGAATTTCTTCGCATGCGCCAGATGAATACGGTTCTCGCATCGCATGATATTATCAAGGACTTCCCTGATTTGCAGTACGCTCCTGGCCTCAAAGCAATCTCAGGATTATTGTACGTCCCACTGTCCACGGGCGGCAGTGATTTCATTTGTTTCTTCCGCAAAGGCCAGCTTACGGAAATCAAATGGGCCGGTAATCCGTACGATGTTGCAAAGCGAAAGGAGACAGCAGGTTTTTTAGAGCCCCGCAACAGTTTTGCTGCATGGCGGGAGACCGTCCTCAGCCAATCGCGCGAGTGGTCGGAAACAGACGTTGAGACTGCTGCTGTTCTCTGCCTCGTCTATGGTAAATTTATCAAGGTGTGGCGGCAGAAAGAAGCTGCCATGCAGAATTCTCAATTAACCAAGCTTCTTCTTGCCAACTCTGCCCACGAGGTTCGGACCCCGCTCAATGCGATCATCAATTATCTGGAGATTGCGCTGGAGGGTGCTCTCGATTCAGAAACACGAGACAGTCTGACAAAATCCCACTCTGCCTCGAAGTCTTTGATCTATGTTATCAATGATCTACTGGATCTCACCAACACCGAAAAAGGCCAGGAGCTTATCAAAGACGAAAAGTTCGACCTTCAAACTACATTCCGGGAGGCGACTGACATGCTTGCTGGCGAGGCGAAGCGGAAGAACATTTCCTACACTGTCTCTGTCAAGTCTGGCCTGCCTCGTATGGTCCTAGGCGATCAACGTCGTGTTCGTCAAGTTTTCTCCAACCTTGTCTCCAATGCCATTCAGCATACATCCTCCGGGGCCGTTACCGTTGAGATGTGGCGGTCTGTCAACCAGAGCTTGCCTGGGCATGCAGCTGTAGAGATGATGGTTCTAGACACAGGTGCTGGCATGTCGAAATCTAAACTTGAGGCCATCTTCCATGAGCTTGAGCAGGTTTCCACCGATGAAAATTACTACCAAGAAGAAGATCCACAGGCCGCAAAAAAGCCAGAGGAGAAGCGAGCTCTTGGGCTTGGGCTTGCTTTGGTTGCCAGAATCGTTCACAACATGCAGGGTCAGTTGGGTGTCAAGTCTGAAAAGGGTAAAGGCAGTCGGTTCAAGATTCTGTTGCAATTCAAACTGCCCGAGGGAGTATCGACTGAAGTACCGCCTGATGCTGTCACACCCAGCTCTGCAAGTGTCCCACCCACGCCTATGATCTCGGATCGCGAATTCACGTTGGTGGGCGGCATTGCCGAGCGCCGCGATGGTCGACGACGCAGCTCTGAAAGTCTTCGCAGCGGAGGCAGCTCTCGAAGCGGCAGGAGTCAGGCAGATCGTCTCATTAGTGCGATACAAGAGCCTGCCTTGGTCCAGCGCGCCTTTAGTGATAGCTCCGATTTGCGGCAGGCAAGGCTTTCTACCAGTCCACCCATGAGTACGGGTCACTTTTCAGCAGCCATGAGTTCGCCACGGTCAAATAGCCTACGGGCTTCTGTCACGCACGACCATTTGGCTAGCTTGTCTACTGTCACTCACACCCCTCCCCTTGTCTTGCAACCATTCAAGACACCACCTGCTCCAGGTACAGCAAATGTAACCGATTCTGGTGTGCCGATGGGAGCCGTCCGAGTTTCCGAACGGGACGTTCAGCACAGAGCCAGCCAGCAGGCTGAACATCATTCGTACTTCCCACCCATGCCTGCTGCCTCGATAGAAGGATCACTGGCTACTTCGGCGTCTGCTCTCGCTTCTTCAACAGTACCGACTTCGGTTCCTACTGCCGAACACCCACTGCTTCACGTCCTTGTCGCAGAGGATGATCCCGTCAACAGCAAAATCATCCACAAGCGTTTGACCAAACTTGGTCACACCGTGGTTCTTACAGGCAACGGCGAAGCTTGCGCCAATGCCTTCACGTCTGCTAGCCAAAAGTTCGACGTTGTACTCATGGACATTCAGATGCCCATTGTTGACGGAATGACTGCAACTAGAATGATTCGTGAATTTGAGTCAACGACTCCAGATGCAATATCCCACAAAGGTCAACTTAGTGAACGCATCCCTATTTTTGCCGTCTCGGCATCACTGCTTGAGTCGGAAAAGCAGACGTACATTGATGCGGGCTTTGATGGTTGGGTCATGAAGCCAATCAACTTTGCACGACTTGGCGTCCTCCTGAGTGGCCTCTGCGATCATGATGCAAGGGCAGCTGCCTCGTACAACCCGGGCCAATGGGAGAATGGTGGTTGGTTTGATACATAATCAGTCCAACCGTTTCCCGAATCCCCTCCCGACTTAAAAAGTTCTTCGAATACGCCATTTTTAATACCACTGCCACCGTAGTGGTCCTTTGTCTCCTTCATCAGCGACTCCTTTCTTGTTCTCCCTCATTTTATTTCTGATTTGTCCGCCGAGTTCTCCGTTCTTCATCGCAACAGGCAATACATCACGCCTTGGATGATTTTCATGGATGTCACGAATATTTCCTTTCTCATCTGGAGCATCTTCTTTTTTTCTTTTGGGTTTTATAATATTGTCACGATTACCTTGCATGAATCGGCCATGTACACGGAAAACAGGCTTGGTGGAAGGATACCCGTTTGGTGTTTTTTATTTTTTTGTTCCAATTTTTGGGAAGAATACATACCCACTTCATATGATATCTGATTTGATTTATGATTGCCATGTTCCTGTTGCTTTTCCCACTGGGCTTGCTTGATTGTTGATCTTCATATCTTGAATGGCTTGGGCATACACGTAGGATGGTGGGTTTCGCCATAGTTGTTTTTGTCTGTGATATCCACTGCATTCTGGGACATTCTTGCATCTTGTATCTTATATCATATACAGTATTGGGATGGTCGGTTGGTTCTCACTATTCGATTTAATGCAACTTGATCATCTACTAAGAGCAGAATTTGGCACTGATTCGGTGTAGAAGGGTATGGGAGCACATCGAACCTGCAAACTTTACGCAGCGATTTGGATTGCATTTGTACCTCTTATGTGCTGATTCAATCCAGACAGACTGAGGTCTGTTTACCCAGACGTAGAGCGAAATTTTAACAGGTCCTTGGAAAGCCATGCTATCTCGGAAGAAATGAGGCTATCGCGCGACACGTATTTGGAATCCGAACACACGGGATGGTCGATGGTACATTAAATATGATAATCGCGCAATGAATGGGAAGCACAAAGAGAGTATCGAACAAGGGAAAAAAAAAGGCCGCCCACTGAAAGCTACTAAATGCAATGAGATCTACCAGAGAGCAAAAACAAAAGGCCATCCCAAATATCGATGAGACCACCCAAATCAAGTTGAGAAAGGCAAAGAAAATGACAGAGCCGTGGTGTAGCTGTATAGCCCATGCTGGGTCAGTATGGTTACAAAACTTTTAGGAGATTTACGAAGACATGAAGGAAATAGGGCCCTTGATACAACGCCTAGTTGGAGTTCGGTGACTCGAGTAATCTCATTTCCATCGTTGATTTTGTTTCTGAGGATCCGATCCGCGGCAGAGAGTAGTTCTCGGAAGAGACTGTCGAAGGTGAGAGGACACGTGTATCGACAGGGCTGATGCCATTGTCATGCGATGAGGTTTCACGGAGTGCTTCGTGAAAATCGTGTGTACTGCTTGGTACGGATGGCGACTCGTGTGAGACACCGACGTGATCAAAGGCGGGCATTGCCTCGATATCTACCCGCGGTATCCGTGATCGTGCAGAGATCATGTCGAAGATGTTGATATCGCTTGATCGGCGTGGGCCGCCGGGGTGTTCGTGCGGTTGTTGGCAGACGCAGGGTTGTGTACCAGTCAGGGAGCGTAGACGATTGAGTACCGAGAATTCAAGTTTGAGCTTGATGCTGTATACGACTGTTTTGAAACTGACTTGGATGTAGTGGAGCTTGTACTCGGTTATCAGGAGGAGGCAGTTTAGTATCACGGCTAGCACGTTCACCCAGAAGAGATGGACGATGACTTTCCGTCCTTCTTTGCCGCGGAATTCGAGGACAGGGCCAAGAGCGCGGAGGGCTTCGCGGATATAGATGCCGCAAATGATAAAGTCTTGGATGCAGAATCCTGTCAGTTGGATGCGGTCGAAGATTGCGGCTGGGCGGGCGAGGGCGGCATTGTTCATGGTGAGACCGAAGAAGAGGACTGCCATGGGAATTTGGAGGATTAAGGCGTTGATAATGATCATCCATAATACCCAGCTCAGCTTGCTGATGTCACAGACGACGAGATGAAGTCGGGAGTAAAGGACTAGGGCTTGGCCGGTAACCATGGCCAGCCAGCCGAGGATGAAGAGAATGGACATGGGCAGGTTTGAGGCTACCGAGACATAACGGACCATCGCTGAAATCGCATGCAATAAGATTCCCCAGGAGGCGATTTGCATGCTCCAGAAATATAGACCGCGATAATGTTTGAAGGTATCAAAGGTCACGATGCCAGTCTCTAATGCATTATACGCCCCAATTGCGAACATGGATACAACCTGTAAGATCACAATGTTCTTCATCAATACTGCCGCCACCTCTGGTGGTAGGTTACTCATAACAGTATCCATGGTGACATGGGTCGAGAGCAAGACCTCGATACGTTTTGTCAAAGAATAAGCATGGAGCCTTGCAGGGAGAGAGTAAACGACGAAGACATGGGAGCCTGGGGAGTTGGAAAGGACTAGGCCGGGGTTTAAAAGGCATCCTGATAGCAACTCAGCACGTAGGGAGAGCATTCGGTAGTTTGTCCAAAGCACGCAGGATAAGAGAAGTACACGACCACGGCCCATTCCGCGGGGGCCGCCATGGTTGACATCGGATTCCGGGGTTTGCGGCTTAGTCCGAGCGTTAGAAGTTTAGGTTCGAGGGCGATCTAGTAGAAAAGCGATAAGGATGGCTACAGGGGAATACAACGGCGGATGACCCGGACCCTCGGAAGACGCTCGAGCCGTGGGAGATTGCGTATCTTGTTGCGATTGGAATACATCTCGTGTGATAGTAGAGGCGCCATCCAACAAAGAAAAGTGATGAATCGATCTCGCCACGACAAGCGGAATAGAGGATGAAAGAGTCAAGACAGGTTCCGTGAGATCTCCAGCGCTTTGAAAAATAAGCGCAGGGCGTCGAGGTTCATCGTATTTTGTAGATATCATTGATGATGTGCTCGGCAGCCTGTCAGGCGGCATGGAAAACACGGATTTAAGGCAGTTAATTACCAGGCCGGGTAGCCATGATCGCAGAGTGATGGCTGCGTGCCACATGTGGGATGAATCGACATTCATTGGGTCTGATAATGGGAGCAGATTTTTACTTTGACCTGCGATCTGAAGCTATCTGGGGTGCTAAGCAGGGATGCGGTGGGGTGGGCATTTTGCGAGACAAAGAAACTGGCCGCGGCTGGCGCATCTCTCCATTGGTGGATGTCAGTGGCGTCTGCGAAGGCGAATTTCAGTGGCTCAATTGAATTGCGCCCTGCTTCTATCGGTTGGACAGACTTTAGGCGTTATGGACTTTTGTTTCGTATCGTGATGTGGATCGTCTAGTCTCTGATTTTAGTGGCGGTTGCAAGAGGTTGAAGGTGAATTCTATTGGGGTTTAAAGGCGCTCAGATGTTAGGAATGAGGTAGATGAACCCAAGTTGAAGGCTATAGTAAGAAATAAGCATTGGAGATAGCTTTTCAGCTTGAGAAGCGTCACTCCCAAGGAATATCGAAGGAGCTGTAGATGTGGTTGGAGATGTTAAAAAAGTAAACAGAACGAGGAAGGCGCATGACGGAAGATCAGGTGGTCTGTGCGGCGGAAGCCAAGCCGAGCTTCGTCACTTCCACTTGGACCTTCGCATCTGCTGCACAAGAGACACAAGATGGTGTCTTTTTGGCCCTGGAAGGTAAGCTGAGATTGCTAGCTCCGCTCATAATTCCTTGTTAACTCACTCAGGGCGACGATAACTCCCCCGCCTCGTTCGAAAAGACCCTGTCGACGCTGTCGACCAAGATCGCCCAGGCGACCACGCGACTGGACCAGCAGCGCCAAACAGCCCGTCGTTTCAAGGCTCTATGGACACTATATTCAACCTTTGCATATCTATTCTACTCGATTGTGCTTGCGCTGGTCCTAGGATGGGAAAGCTGGAGTGTTAAGGAATATGCTGCCATTGGGGGCGGCCCAATTCTGTACGTAACCGGTTGTATCACGCTTCGATGTGAGATGCCGGCTAACAATGTGTCTCTCTTGTCAGGATATACGGGGTGCGAACGGCTAGTGCTCGTCTGTTTGAATACCGCATCTCCCGAACCCAGCGCCATGTCGATGAGTTGAACAAACAGCGGGACCAGACGATTGAGAAGCTCAAGATTGCGACTAAGTACAACTCGACTCAACAGCTGCTGGAAAAGTATGGCGGCGAGTCGCCAAATACCAGTCCCAACGCCAAGGGCGGTCCCGATACCCGTAAGCCAGCTACACCTTCGCAGAAGCAGCAGCAACAACAACATCAAGCCCGGACTGGGCTTCCCCCTCCTCCAACCGCGAACATCCGCCGTCCTCCTCCTGGCCAGTCTCCCATCGGACCCGGGAACCCTCCCTCACCTCCTCCCTACCAAACTCCTCAACAACAGCAAGCTCTCCCAAGCACACCCTCCACATCTCCCATCCCGCAACAACTCACCGACGAGCCGGGTTTCGCCCCGAACGCTTTCCCAAGCTCCGGACAGTACATCGAACAACCACACTGGTATGATCGGCTGCTCGATGTCCTACTCGGTGAAGATGAGACGCAGCCTCGGAACCGCATGGCGATGATCTGCGGCTCGTGTCGTCTGGTGAATGGCCAGGCACCGCCGGGTATTAAGACTCTTGAGGAGCTGGGCCGCTGGCGGTGTGGCAGCTGTGGAGCGTGGAATGGCGACGATAGCGAGACAACCAAGATGTTGTCAACCTTGAGGCAGAACAGCGGCTCGGCTGAGGGTGTGCGCGGGCCGAGTTTCATGGCCGAGGCTGATGTCCAAGCTGGAGATGTCAGTGATGAAGGGGTCATGGTTGCTGTTAGCGAGGAAGATGAGCAAGGGGGCCAGGATTCTGACGAAGGTAGAGAGGGCGAGTCGGATCAGCCAAGTGAAGAACCCAAGGTTGAACCTGTTCGTCGGTCGAAGCGTGGCAAGGCTAAGCAGTAGCTAGAGCTCGTAATACATTTGGCGCGCTGCATACAAACGGCCATAACCAAATTGAGAAGCCAAAATTTCAGAAAAGGAATCTTCTTGAGACTCTCAATGACATTCGCTACTCAAACCTCCAAGGTGTCGCTGCGAATTTAGACATCCCGAAGCAACGTTAAGATCGTCCCTGTCTATATTGAATCATGATCCCAGTTGTCTGTGCAGGAAGACTCCCTTGCCCACCAAATCGAGCTAGGTTGACATCCAAGTCATTTCATCATCCAAAATCATCAAAATTATCAAAATCATCAAAATCATTGTATCCCGGTGGTATTTGCATGACGGGGGCGTTATCAATCTTAAGCAGCAACTTCTGCCAATTATTGCGCTTGGAACTTCTCAATGACCCACAAAGCAGTCTTGATCTCAGCTTCATCAGCGGACGCACATCCCTCTATGGTGGCAACCTCATTTTGATTCATAGTTGCAGTACACCGATAGGTCGCAGCAGCCCCCTTGGCTTCAACACGACTGGACTTGAACACCAGCTGGCCAACTGTCTTTCCCAGCACATCCTGTGCCTTGTTACGTGGATGCTGCACGTCCACATTCTCTGCAATAACACGTCGTACATATGAGAGCAGTCCCAATCTCTCCGCAAAGGCTGTGCAATAGGACAGGCCCATGTCAGCGCCGGAGTCAATGAAGATCGCGCCAAGGGTGCTTTCCACGATATCAGAAATAAATTTGTCTGGGCGGAGACGTGCGAACAGCTCCCATGGATATTTTGACCCGTATTTGAGCTCGTGAAGAAGTTCGGCGCGCAGTTCCTGGTGTCGGGCTACCGATGCATCTCGGGAAGCCCCGATGGCTGAGCCGTTGAAGCGGAGGTACTTCCACAGCGAGATTTCACCAAGGGTCATCTCCATGCAGAGGAATGCCAAAAGACCCGCATTAACAACGGAGTGTTTGATGAGGGTCATCTTGCCCTCCGGAATCTTCTGCTTCAGCTCTGCGAAGACGGAGACTACCACCATATCAAGGACTGCATCACCCAGAAACTCAAGCCGCTGGTAGGATTGGGTCCGCATATCATACTCACACGACGAATGTGTCAGTGCCTCGGTCAGAAGTGAGGGGTCTTGGAAACGGTACCCGATCAGACTGCCGATGAGATCTAGGTCCAGCAGATTGCTCGCGCGATCCGCGACCTGTTCTCGCAGTGGGACGCATTCCTGCATCTCAATCTCGGGTAGGAAACGGTGGAGACAGGCCTGCGCTCGCGGCATACCACCATCCATGTAACCGGCACCAATCAACGCTTCGACGACATCTGCCAGTACCTTCATTGACAATTTCCGCTTGCGTTGGATACCTGCCAAAGCTGACTTTGTGGATATCAACGGTGCGTTCCATTTCCGAGGCGTGAACCGGTCGTTCAAGATAAACTGATCAAGACCGGTATCAAGTGCAGCCCGAGCAAGCCGTTGATTCTTAATGAGCTTGTCACGGCTTTCGGAAAGATACCCCTCGTGCCATGTTGGTTGCGAGAAGAAGAGCTTACAGCTGACCGTGAACTTCAGTACCGAATCACCAAAGAATTCGTATAGCTGGTAGTGCGTGGTCGCTTGGGCGAGTGGCGTGGTAATCGCCGTCAGGACATGGTTAAGGTTCTGAATTCCAGCGCCCTTGATAATAGTCTCGTTGACTCTATGAGCGACCATGTTGGCCTCGAAGCGATCAAGGATTGCTGAGATGAAAAGACCAAACTTGGACTTCTTCCATGGAAGTTTATCAACCGTACAGCCTGCAGCTGGAATGACGTGAATCTTGGGGAGAGCTGGTTCAGAATTATCTGCCATTTGGGACGGGTTTCGACGCTGCAGAAGGTTTCTTCTCTTAGGCAAGCTGCGGCATTCAATTTCCAATGTCTCTGTTTCATGCCACATGCGAAACAGTCGTGGCTCACTGTACTTTGCTGTGTCACGAATGATACCAGGGAGAGAGATACCATTGTCACGGGTGTATATGTCTGCAGCTTGTTCAGTGCCTTCGTAACGCTGTATCCAAGCTCGCATCTGTTCCACTGGAATATCTGGAACGAAGAGCGCGACATAGTCTCTAGCAGGTCCTTGCAAGCGAGACGACGGAGCTTGAAGGTACATCGCGGTTATTTCCCTCATGTGCTCGATAACATCCGCCTTGGGCTTCGGACTGATGGGCTGACTTGGTCCAAAAGTCACAGTCATGCTAGTTTCTCCCTCCCAAAAGAATGTTAGAGGATCTGGCACGGGAACCCATCTAGGTAGTACGATCGACGTCAGTAGGTCTTCATTCACAGCCCCACTGCTATTATCAGCTACTGTAATGCTCGTCTCATGAAGCTCATAATTCATCCAGTGCTGTGCTAAATCGATGTAAGGATCATACTGCGCGGAACATTCGATCAAAGTCGGCATTGGCGTGTCTTCCGTGAATCTCAGCTCGGGTTTTCGCGTCAAGGGTAAGAGATTATCATTCACCAAGCCGTACTCCCAAAGTGATTTATAGGCTTGAAAAGCTGCTTCTTTTCTGGCCGCCTTCTCGGTGAGCCACCAGCTTTTGCCTTGTGTCCGCCGAACAGCGGGATGAACTGAGTTTGGCAGAGTAACCGTGCCTCGAATGAGTCCACTCAAATCCTGTTTATAGGAGAACATGGGCCGGTTATCAACGTATTGATTCATGGGCAACAGGGAGCAAAAGTGGTGAAGATGTTGCATTGCATTATCTGCGGAAAGTCGAGCACTGAGATTTGTCAGTGTGGGCAGCCGTCAAGGGAAGAACAGCATCTTACCCTGTGGAGGGCACAAATAGCCACTCATCAACATCCTCTTGTGTTGCCTCCAGGTCACACGCTTCTCTGTGTTGCCTCTCTTCCTGCTGATAGGCTTGAATCATCGTTTGCTCTAACGCGTGCCATCGGGACAAGATAAGTGAGTCTTCTTCCGTGGATAGCATAATGGCATAAGTGGACTGCTCGTGTCGTGCTCTTCCGCGCCGCTGAACGAAAGACTTCACATTCGCCGGTTTATCGTAACAGATGACCAAGCGGCATGAGCTGACATCCAGCCCTTCCTCGAGGACATCTGTAGCAACAATCAGGTTCTTCCGACCCGCTTTAAATTCAGACAGTGTGTCACGTTGCATATCTCGAGTGAGCAAATCTCCCAGGTACTCGCTCCGATTACTCGACCACCCGACATAAGATGCACAGCGAAAGCGATCCTTTGTCGCAGGATGAATTGATAGAAATCGAGTCAAAACGTTCACTACAGATCGTCTCTTGGCAAAAATGATCCCCGAGAATTCGAGATGATCCATTTTATTAAGAAAGGAGAGCAGTTTCTCCAGTTTTGGAGAGACATGAGTGATCTCTGCAGTGTTCTCCGACAATGGCATACTGGAAAGATGCTCCAGAAGATGCAATCTCTCTGCCCGGTCTAGGGTCATCATTGAGCTATCAGTATCGATTGATCGCCGAAGCTGATCAATCGATGCCTGGATAAAGTAGTCAGCCGCCCAACCACCAAGTTCGACATACATATGAAAGCTTCGCTTCAGGAACTTCTCAAGCTGCTCGCTGCAAATGGTTTGTCCCGAGTTGAGAAATTTCTCTGCCTTTGATGCTTCCTCTGGGTGTTTTAGAAGCATTTCAATGTAGGGATCGTCTTTGATGTCGTATGCTTTTACACATTTTATGAGCGATGGAAGTAGTTGGCTTCCAAAAATACCCTTTTCAACATCACAAGGTGGGTAAGAAATGCACTCAAGCTGTGGTCGATGTACATGCTCAAGGAGCTCAGATCTATGCCTTCGAGGTGTCTTGCACACGGCATCCAAGTTGGTCTCTATCGTTCTGCAGATGCTGTTAGTCGATTATGTCATAATTGCATCTCGGGCTCATTTACTGGAGCTCTTGTGGTTTTGATCGAACGATAGGACTCGCTGTCAGCCCTAAAATACGAGGAACAGCATGTGGGCCAAGTTTTGCTCGGGTCGGGTGGTAGTGATACTGCATGATTTTGTTTGCCGGATGACCTCGTGTGCAATGGTGAGCTAGCAAGCCAGTATCCTATTAGCCCTGCGGCAGCTGATCCGTCTTGTATCAATAATTACCCTCGTCGAAGACAAGCAAGGCCAACTGTGCCATCCGCACAAATCCATGACTCAACGCATCGAAAAGAACCGCGTGGGTGGAACAAACCACGCGAATATCTTTGAGGGCGTTGTTCCAGACGGCTTGTTCGGTCCATCTATCGACATTATCTCTACCGGTCAATACTCGAGTCTTGGCACATGGTATTTGCGAGGCGATCACTTCGTGCTGCTGATCACACAAAGCGACTGTTGGTGACAGGAACCACACCAGCTGGAGAGGTGTGAGCTACAGACCAGACATAGTTTTATGAATTTCTCTAAAAGGCGGAATAATTACTCACCTTATCTGCAGGGCATCGTTCGAGCTCGTAAATGATACGCATAACAGCTCTAGCACCCAGATTCAATGATTAGAAGCAGTCGCATGAGGCAGGCAGGTCAATCATACATTTGGGTCTTTCCACTACCAGTATCCATCTGCAAGATAGGATTAGCAAATGAACATATTCCAGCAACTCGGGCGGATCAACCTACCGCGACAATAACGTTTTGTTGTTGACTGGCTTCCAGCATCTCTAGCTGATACCCGCGAGGTCTGTACCCAGCCACATTACTGCCAGTAAAATCGATAGAAGCTGGCAATTTGTCATCAGGACTCTCATCCATGGCATCTACTTCATCCAGGTCCACTGAGATAAAAAAAAAATAGAGACGGACGAGATGCCTGCAGGGCAGGAGGAGTTGGTCTCAAAGAAATTGGGCGCTAGACGAGCGACCACTTTCGGCTGACGGGCGGGGCCGCTCCCTTATCAGAGCTTATCGCTACGGAGGAGCTTTAAGACCCATCGTGCTAGGAAGTGTTGAGTACAACACCCTCGTCGTCTTTGCATCTTTGTCAAGAGACCAATCAATGGGGAGGCTCTTTTGCTGTTTGCCTTGAGTAACATGGCTCTTAATGAAAATCTGGACGGGGTAGTCCCACGCCCAGGTTGTGAAACCATTTTCATGTCGGTTGGACCGGATCTATATAACTGTCATCCACTGTCATGTCATGCACTCGTCGACAACTGTCACTCAAGGGCGCCACGTAAGACCCGACTCATTTTCAAACTCGGGCCTGCTGTCTTCTCTGTAGCTTGTTAGCTCGTGATTTTAGTTTTTCAAGGAGTATCGATTTGTTGGAAGGTCATCTACCTGCCTAGGTAGTCGCTCTGCAGCTAATTTCCTGTAACCCTTTCTTTCGTTCACATGCGTGATTATTTACTAATCATGATACCCCTGACCTCTGAACACTACAAACTCTCTCTTTGTCAGGAGAATCGCCAGAAAAATCCCAAACCCCCTCAAAATTATTCCTTTATTGATGCACTTCCCCCCCTACGCTCACTCGTAGATCTCAATCTCACGATGATATTACCTAGGAAGTAAGCAGCCAGATCTGGAAGGATTGGCCAGAACTTCTTCGCACCGATAGCGATATTTATAATGATATTGGAATCAATTTTCCTTGCCAGAATTCAACGATCTTGCGTGTACAGTATTTGAAATTTTGGAATACAGGCGTTCTTGATGACTCATGCAAGATGAAGTCTACCAACCACTCCGGTGCTGCCATGTTCCCTGGAGATGAAATGCGCAACGAAGTGTCTATCATGCAATCTGGAATATCATACAATATGTGTTGAAAAAAATTCAAATGAAATTCTTTTCCCAGTGCCTTTCATAATTCTCTAGGCCGGAAAAAACAAGAGTTCCTTAGACATAGGGACTTTTCATCATTATGGACCATGTCCAATAATGGGAAGTATAGCTTTCTTCCTTGAGATACCACGGCGCCAAAGTGAGCGACCACTATTACTCGATATGGATCTCGAGCTAATCATACTAGAATGTCTCTATGGAGACCTAGCCAATATAGTCCTTTCATTGTCTACGCGCTCCCCAGATCGGATCGGGTCTGCTTCTAAGAATGACGATTCTACGTGAGAAGTGATGCATCGAATGCTGTCCCACTCTAAGAATGGAAATCATGCGACGGGGGGCACTGCCCCAATCGAATGGAAAGAATGACCCAAAAAAACAAAAAGAGTCATCTCACTTTGATATCCTCGTTGGTGTCTACCTTCTACCTTCTACACCTCAGATACCAATAAAAACAAGGCGAAAATCCCGGCGGCCATCGTTCCATATCTGTTCGTCAATAATTGTAGGCGCAAAATTCTGGCTAGACTTTTCCTCCGAATACTTGCTGAAGACCATGAGCAGAGAAACTCCTGAAAATTCTACGATAATAACCCAATTACTGTCTGGTAGGGGACAATTTTTGACCCGAATATGTCTTCGTTCATGAGGCTGAACGCATCGTTGGAGTGGTGGGTTAGAAATTCTTATCTGCTTCTCCTCTCGAATATTCTCATGCACCACCTTGGTGACTTCTTCATTGGAGGATTTGGTGCTAGATCGCGATGCTGTAATGCATGTATCGAATACTGAAGAACAAACAATTTCCCACCGCCAAGCACGAGGTTGGCTTGAATTGCAAGTGTTCTCAAACGAATCTGTCGGTAGGTTGTTTCTCCGGTCGGACTCCCTTTTGGGGTGTCAACATCTTTCCTCTCAGCACCTTCTTTTGGCAAGTATCGAGATCCTGCTGAATGGACTCTGCGCTTTACAAGAACAAAGTTCATGACTCATATTCGGAGACTCCAGCTGTCACTGCGGCATCTGCCTCACCGGCGCCAACAGGTCGTGAAGCAGCCGCAGCTGAACCTCACAGCCCCACAAGGCGCATTCATGTCAACATTTCTGTCGTCGCCTCCGACAAGCCTTAAACATACCTCCTTCCCCCCAAACATCAAAAATTTTCTACCCGTCGCTTCAAAAATTCAATTCCTTCCTGGGTTCGTCCATTAATAGACGATATACCTCCTACTTGAGCGATTGTCGAGCTCCGTGCTCCCCTTCACCGCTGGACATCGCGCCACCGCTCCACCGGAATGACCCACTCAACACCGGTCATCGTCCACGTCGAAGGACCCTCTGAAGAAGCAAACCCAGATCATGGATCTCGTCTGAGAGATCGTCTGGCATCAATACCAAAAGATACACGATACCTCCAAGTAGAAGGCGATACACCCTCAGATACGGAATGGACCATCCTTGGCTCCCATTTCTCTAACATCGAACATCTCTCTTTACGGGCTGGTTTCAATGAAGATCTCAACGACAAAGGTATGCCTCTTCACTGGCCACTGCAAAAACTCGAGTTCAGTGATTCCGTGAGTGAGGTTTTCAGGACGCCCTTCGTCCTGGAGGGCCGAGTGTCACATTTGAGTCTGTTTTTTACTTGTGGATTGCGCTTTGAGGGGTTGACGAGTCATGAAATTGCACTCGAGCATAGAGAGGCTATTAAGCGCGGGGAGATCGAAGCAGATTTTGTCACGCTGCATGAAGGTACACCCGATGAGAGAAAGATTGAGGTTACGTACCTCCCCTCTTTGGTGGCTGATCATATCAACAAGATCTTCTCTGATCCGGAGAGAGAGCAGAAAGAACCGCCACCGGGACCATTCAATTTGCAGACGCTGGAGATTTGGGAGAATGATGCCATCGATACATTCAATCGCATGACTCTGTCACTGCCTCATCTTGTCGGCAATCTTCAGACGCTCCGGATTAGATCCACAAGTGGCCTGGACTTCAACTATACAAACGAGCATATGTTCCGTGAGATTTTGCCTCAACTCACAGATCTTCGATCGTTGAATCTCTCCGTTGGCGACGTATTCCAGGATCCGACTTACCTGCCCACAATCTACCAAATCTTGCCGCCGAACTTGACGGAATTATACTTCCGGGGCCCTTCGTCACTGTGCGAGTCAAAGGAGTGGTCGGATTGGGTGCGGGCATTTGAGTCTAAGGATTTCCTTCCCAACCTGCAGAAGCTCGCGCTTGTACTTGACCTGCACTATGAGGAGGGCGAATCAGGAAGGAAGACCGAGGGGCCAGCTCCGGCGGCGCTGCTTCATCAAGCCCGTATAGCGTGTCAACCTATCTACGATATTGCCAGACGACGCGGGGTCAGCCTAGTGGAAATGCCAGCAGAGCCGAAAGTCGAAGCTCTACTCCGTCCTATCGATGAGCGCTGGTGATGGGTAGTGATGGGTATAGCTTCTCAGGTCTCCAAGTCATGCATGCTACGATTTATGAACATCCCCTCTACGGATCTACCCAATGAACTTCTGTATCAATGATTCCAAGTTATTTTTCAACTTCTCGGTTGAATTTCTCAGAATAAAACCATCATTATTCATGGGGTACAACCGTATAGAGCTTGACCCAGTATATGAAGTATATCTAATTGTCAAACCACCCCTAGACATCGTTCAAGATCCAAGGACTCTTCTAGTACACATATCTGAAGTTCAAGTTCTCCTGGTCGGTCTTATCCTCAAAGGCGTGAATCAGGTTCGGGTCGGCAGAGGTGAGATCTGCAGCAGCAACGAGCTCATCCTTGCGCTTGTTCACGCGCTTGAGATGGAAGCGCAGGTAAATAACTGCCACGGTCATGCAGGCGTAGCATGCAAGGTGCACACTCCAGGCAATGTGGTACCGGGGCGCGTCCCAGTCGAGGAAGACTTGAGGGCCTGAGGGGAAATGTTAGGAAGGCGGGCTAGAATTATTGGGGCAGGAGGTCGAGGGACGTACCGATGGCATTTCCCGCGGCCCAGGAGATGAAGGTTGCGGCGACGACAGTGGCCTTCTTAGTTTGGCCAGCGACGTTGCGGGAGACCATGGACAGGCAAAGAGTTTGGGCGGACCAGAAAGACAGGGTGATGTAATAGCTGATGAGAAGTCCGACCTTGGTGGCTAGGGTGGTATTCTCGACGGTCATCAGGACGATGGTACCGATGTAGGAGCTGTCAAAGAGTAAGCAATGGCACTCCCTATCAACACCATGAGACGAAATACTCACGGGATCACAAAGCCCAACATAACCAGCAAGTTCTGCTTATACTTCTTCACCAACCAAGCGGAAGTGAGCAGAATGACAATAATGTAGAAACCCAACACCATGGCCAAGAGCTGACTCTGCAGGGTCGTGAAATTGAAACTCTTCATAATAATACCAGCAAAGGCACCGAGACCGCTGGTAGGCAGGGTAGTAAACATCTGGATACTGCAGTAGCACCAAGTTTGGGGATCACGGAGAGCCTCCCACACCTGGTACGAGCGGAACTGTCTGTTCTGAATACCGGTCTGGTTGGAGCGCAGGCGCTCCACCATCATCCGCTTGTCTTCCTCGCTGAAGCACTTGGCTCGCATGGGCGAATCGGGCATCCACCACATAACGAAAAGTCCCCAAAGAACGGAGAGGCATCCGTACGCGAGAAACAGCGCCTGCCAGGACTTGAGCACCTTGTCACTGCCGATGAGGGTGAAGCAGTAGGCGAGCAGACCACCGACAATCTGTTGAGCGCCGTTCATCATGTACCAGTATGTGACGGTTGCGGCTTGCTCTTCACGCTTATACCACATGGAAGACAGCAGGACGAAGGTAGGCTGACAGCAGGCTTCGAATATACCCAGTAGGGTACGGACAATCACCAGGCCGGTGAAGTTGTGGCAGGCAGAGTGGAGAGCCAGGATTGTTCCCCAGAGGCAAATGTTGATGCCAAGGTATTTGGCGATGGGAACACGCTGGATGATCCAGTTGGTGGGGTATTCGACGATCAGGACGGCAATGTAGATACAGGTAGTGAGCCAGGAGTACTGTAGTCGGGTGAGCATGGTAGTACATTCAAGTTAGCGAAAAGAGAACCAACCTTCTGTCCGTCCTCAAGATGAGCATCGGTTTTGATACCCATGATCGAGGAGAAACTCATCGTGCCCTTGTCAAGGGCCTGCAGGAAGTAGGTCAAGATCATAATGACAAGGACACGACGGTCAATCATCTTCTTGAGGCGCTTGTTGTCTTCTTCGCTGACGTGTACGCCGCTGTTCGCGTACATTTGGACCTGGCATCCATAATGTGTTAGTTTGACGTATTCAGTGGAACTGTATTTTCATCCAAAGGTTCACTCACCTCCTTGTCCACTCGCGACAAATCCATGTCCTCCTTCTTCAGGTCATCTTCGTGGGATAACACCTGCTCAACGTGGGAGATATCCCGAGCAGTCTTGTCCTCACCCATCTCGATCGGGTGTTGAGTCGTCGCTGGCTGAATCCCCAAGTGGGATTGAGAGCCGTTGTGAACCATTTTAAGCGATGGAAGTCGGGCTAGGCGCGACAATCACACTGGCTCAGGCACACAGGTAGGGGGGCACGAAGAAAATCACGACCAACAGGGTGATCTCCAGAGACTTATAGGCGACGCTAGGAGAAACAGTCACCGGTGGGAGAGAAGAACTCTGACACTATGACAAGAACTCTCAAGCAACAGCTTTTGTGGCGTCTCGCCAGTTCAAGCAGCGGGCCAAGACAACCATGCGCGCACTTCATTCCAATCGTGCCCATCTCCCCTTGCTCCTCCTGTCCTATCAAGCCTCCTTTCGGTTCGCCTAAACCCGAGTATATTATCTGAGTTACCAATGGTTTCACCCCCATGTTCTGTTCCCCGGGCTTTTACCCGGCACGCGGAGTCGACTCCTCCCCCATAGGGCTCCACTTGGCGCTGGCGATACTCAATAGACGACGAGTGGAATCGCCCCCACGCGGAGAGTTGTCGAGTACACCCAGTCCGGGGAAGCAACCCACCGAGCGAGAACTCCACACCTCCAGCCCGACCACTCCACCCTCTCGTCCAGCGGCGGTCCAAGCGCCAGATTCCTGTGGGATCCTTGATTGCTAGTCGCGGATGGCCTCTGGCTGCCGACTCGCTACGACAGGCGGGGCTCCATGTTCGGGCTGCGATACCCCGAATGATGCTTGGCATTTGCGGGGGAACATGGGGATTCGTGGATTGAGGGGGACGAGAGTTCTTCCGCAAATCATCCGTGGGGGATGCTCCGGTGGTGGCTACTTATTTGGTGCGGAGGGAAGCTCGCTCGCATGATTCAGTGATTGTCGGAACGATTTCTGTTTCTTGGCTGTCAGCGAGCTCGCAAGCGCAAGTGCAAGTGATCGACAGAGAGCACCGATCAAGTGACCAAATAAGTCGAGGAAAATAGTAGACTCGGAGTGCATTGTTGCGGAGGTGGGAAAACTTCATCACTCGATTGATTCGACCAGTTATTGACTTTGTCTCCCTCAAGAAAAAAAAAGATCGTCCCTCTTCCCTCGCTCTCTTTCTCTCCCCTCCATCACTCTCTTCACCATGGCTCCCACACGCCCGCCTGCCCCCGAGGTCCACCAGTCCGTGAACCTTCTCATCGAAAACCTCGTCAACATCAAAGATGAGACCGGCAGATTCCTCATGCCCCTAGCCGACGGTCGTATCATCGACACCAAGTCCTGGCACGGCTGGGAATGGACCCATGGAATTGGACTGTACGGCCTGTGGAAGTACTACGAATTGACCGGTGATGAGCGTCTGTTGAAGATCATCGAGGATTGGTTTGCCGCCCGATTTGCCGAGGGCGGCACCACGAAGAATATCAACACCATGGCTGTGTTTTTGACCCTGGCTTATGTCTACGAGAAGACGGGCAATCCCACATATCTGCCTTGGCTCGATGCATGGGCAGAGTGGGCGATGCATGATCTGCCCCGGACCCGGTACGGCGGTATGCAGCATATCACATATCTCACCGACAACTACCAACAATTATGGGATGATACCCTGATGATGACGGTGATGCCGCTTGCTAAGATCGGCAAGCTGCTGAACCGTCCCCACTACATCGCCGAGGCAAAGAAGCAGTTCCTCACGCATATCAAGTACCTCTTCGACACGAAGACGGGTCTCTGGTTCCACGGGTGGACGTTTGAGGATGGTGGTCACAACTTTGCCAATGCGCGCTGGGCTCGGGGAAACAGCTGGGTGACGATCGTGATTCCCGAGATAATTGAACTATTGGATCTGGAGGCCACCGATCCGATCAGGCTACACCTGATCGAAACCTTGGACGCACAGGTTGAGGCCCTGCAACGTTTCCAGTCAGAGTCCGGCGCTTGGCACACTCTCCTGGATCACCCCGATTCATACCTGGAAGCCTCTGCCACCGCTGGCTTTGCTTATGGCATCCTCAAGGCCGTGCGCAAACGCTACATCAGCGCGGACTACCTCCCCGTGGCTGAGAAGGCCATTGCTGCGGTACTCAAGAATGTAGATCCCAAAGGTGAACTTCTCAATACCAGCTTTGGCACGGGCATGGGTGACTCCCTTCAGTTCTATAAGGATATCCCCTTGACTTCTATGCCTTATGGTCAGGCAATGGCCATTATGGCTCTGGGTGAATATCTACGGACCTACTTGTAGGCCTGCAGTTTCAGGGAATTTTAACTATGGGTTCATACATTATATAGACAGGTGGTGGTGGTGTGAATACGGATAGACTATTTATTTGTATCAATGAATCATGACTGATGTATAAATCTGTGTCTCTAGTCTATCATTGCTCAAAAGCGATAGCCCGAGGTGGTCGCAGGAAGTAACAAAGTCCCGTTATTCTGTCCAAGTCTGGACAGAGCCATTTTTTAACCACTGTGATTAACGCATGGGAGCTCGGAGTAAACTGAAGCCTTGAAATTTGGGTAAACACCTCAGCACCTTGTCAATCATCGCACAGCCACGGCTCTATTTATCCACAGCCAATGATTGGTCACAATTGGGAAAGAGGTGTACTTTTTCTACAGGCAATGTCGTTTGTACGAGTCGAATGTAGAAAAATTGGAAGAAAGCCGAAAGAAAGACCACCCGCAGAGAATGGTGGTAATGACAGCGGTCTAGTGAGGTCGTTGGGCGTGGATAGAACCTACCAGGCCGTATATACAGTCGCTTGACGTTGACTTTTTTCGGGGGCAGTTTTTATTTTCTACTTTCAGATCATTGAATTTGAGCGAATTTGAGAGTAGCTCGGGAGCAAGGATAATCTGAAGATATACACTACTTAATAGATATTTATTGTGCATGAATTATACGTTAGAAGTCGATGGGGAATTAAGACCGGCGCATGAAGGAGCTCAAGATCAAAATCAGACAATGATCTTGTGTGGATATACTTGCAATTTCCCTTGTTGAAAGAGCCTCTTCAGATTTGAAGGTTATTGCGGTGGTGAGTATTCTTGCCAGTTGTTGACTCCTCGGCACCGGAGGTGTCCGTCTTTCTGTCTCTTTACGTAGAGACTTTTCCGGTCCCACTGATCTGAGGGTCCGCCTCCGTTTCTGATATCATCCTCGTCCCCTGCTGGTGACCAAATTTAGCTTGTGAATAACTGCCGCAGCGCCCGGGAAACACACCAAGTATAAGCCTCTTAACCTTCTCGCTCTGAGCGTCGCGCTCGAGCCTTTGCTTATCCACCCACGCATTCAAATCTGAGACCCCTAATGAACCCCTCCCCAGAGGCATCAAAGACTCCATCTTGTTTCCTTTACTTCACTTGCAGTTCCTATCTCTCACACCTGTTCGACCTCTTGCTCGAATCTCCGTCGTTTCTGTAATTCTTATTTCTCGCTCTGTCCACACATCCCGCTCCGAGATAAGCGGAGATCGTATCGCTCCCCACTCTGATTGGCATGGAAAATACCACAAACCTCGTGTTTGATCCACTTTGTTATCTTATCAGCCATGTTTGTGGGCTTCTGGCGGGGCATCGGCGGTCTCCGACTCGGTAGCGGGGAGGAAGGGGGAAGAAATTGGTCGACTCAGCCATTGCGTGGCATATTTATTGCTCCGATTCCCCAGATTGCACACAAGCAAGGATCGACAGAGCCTATTGATACCTTTTGTATCTAAACACAGACTGACCACTCGTTATTCATCCCGTCTAGCACCGCCGCAAACCCAACTGCCAAAGTGTTACCCAGCATGCTGTATACGCACGCCACCATCATCACGATGGATGGCTCCCGTCGAATCATCGACGATGGAGCCATTCGCGTCAATGGCGATACGATCGCGGACATTGGCAAAACTGCGGTGCTGAAAGAGCGATATTCGGAAGATGAAGAACACGATCTGTCCGGTCGCATCGTCATCCCCGGGTTGATCTCCACCCATATGCATACAGCACAGACCCTGCTGAGAGGAACTGCGGATGACCTCGAGCTGGTGTCGTGGCTGTGTGAGCGTATTTGGGTGCTGCAGGGTAATTTTACCGAGGCAGATGGGTATGCGGCGGCGCGGTTGAGTATTGGCGAGATGTTGAAGTCGGGCACGACTTGTTTCTTGGAGAGCATGGTGAGTTGAGACTGAAGGTCTGTGATGTATTGAACTTGTTCCTGACTGGGTGATTAGTTTGCCGATCGATATGGGTTTGACGGACTGGCTCGTGCTGTCGAAGAGTCGGGCATTCGGGGCTGCCTGGGCAAGATTGTCATGGACATTGCCAAGTATGCCAAAGATGACGCCTGGGCTATGCACCCGGGGTTGGTTGAAAACCGCGAGACGTCTCTCCTCGGCACCGTGAAGATGTGGGAGAAGTGGAATGGCGCTGCGAATGATCGCATCCGCGTGTGGTTTGGTGCCAGAACGCCTGGCGGGTAAGTCCGCACAAACTGTCGTGGAAATTTCGCGATTCGTTCAAGATACTGACTCGCTGCAGTGTTTCCGATGCCCTGTATAAAGAGATGACGGCGATTTCCCGCGAAAAGGGCATTCCCGTCACCATGCACTGTGCCGAAGTGAAAGCCGACCGGGACTTCTTCGCCTCGGTGTCGCACACCCCCATGTCCTACTGTGACTCTGTTGGCCTGCTGACCCCCTCCACGGTCCTGGTGCACATGGTCCACCTTGATGACTCCGACATCAAGACGCTGGCGGCATCGGGAACTCACGTTGCCCACTGCCCAACCTCCAATGCCAAGCTGGCCTCGGGGATTTGCCGAGTGCCTGACTTGCAGAAGGCAGGTGTCAACGTTGGACTCGGCACGGACGGAGCACCCTGCAACAATACCTGCGATCTCCTCCAGGAGATGAAACTGGCCGCCATCGTTCACAAGAGTATCTCGTATGATCCGACCGCCGTCCCCGCCGAAACCGTCCTCGAGATGGCCACCATCAATGGTGCCAAGGCCCTGGGCCTGGACGACCGCATTGGCAGCTTGGAAGTCGGCAAGAAGGCCGACTTTGTCGCCATCGATGTCCGCGGCATCCACACCCAGCCGTGGCATAGCGCTGCCAGTGCAGTGGTGTACACTGCCACCGGTCGTGACGTCGATGTGGTGGTTGTCGATGGCAAAATGCTCGTCCAGAATGGCGAGCTGCTGACCATGGACGAAAAGGAGATCGTCGAAGAGGCCAAGAAGCGCAGCCGTGAGGTGGTTGAGCGTTCTGGTCTCTCTAGCAAGGTAACGGGTCGCTGGCCCGTTGAGTAGAGGGATGCTTTCCTTTCTTCTACTCTTATACGACGTATTAACGCCGTACACTATGATCTTGATTTTTTGTGATTTTTTCTGACTTTCTTGAGGAGCCATTGGCGAGCACATAGCCGGTCTTTCCTGTATTATTACTCTTTTTTTTCTAACATCGCAATGGCATGATACCCTCATCGTTTTTTATTATATCAAAAGTTCACCTGGTCCTAGGTCTCCCTACACAAATCAGAGCTTGATTGGTAAGAATAAGTTCCTTTGGACGCATGAGATTATCGACTCACGGAGTCTTTTCACAAGAGGCTAGGGGCATCTCACCCGCCTAGAAGCAGGCTTTTGAGGTACCGTAGACGGTCCTTGCTATTTGCTATAGTATGAGTAGTAACGGGACCTGTGATTTACTACATCTAGTTAATTTTGCCGTTCTGGGCCTGGCAATCTAATATTCTATTATGTCACCTCTCCCTCCGATGCTCCGATATAAAAGATGAGGCCTGCCCTCTTATATATCGTGGTTAGAAATTATACATGATACCTGATGGGGAACTCTTGTAACGTGGGTCCTGGCGCCTGGTTTGAGTCACATAAAAACAGGAGGACTTATACAACGCCCTACGGATTCAGCTGATTGTACTTAGCTTGATTTTATCGGAGAAAATGGAAAACCGGAAACTGTCTTAAAGACTAGCAGCGTAGCAGTACTGTTTCCATCACTCTGGAGTCAATCAAACAAAAAGATTATTGCCTGCATGAGGAAGCTGATTCGAATAGAGTAATTGGAATCTCGAGGACTATAAGTACTCGTGATTATACCAAAGTTTCTTGGACTTCATCTCGCTCTTTGGAACGCTTCTTAATACAGATAAGGTGAGCTGCCAGTTGTTCCCACATAATTGCCCCCTTCATGATAGTATGTCGCTGACACAAGTAGCCAGCTTCAACAGGACCTTGATGAAATGGCAGAGGCCCAACCTCTCCCAAACGGCGGCTCTCCAGTCAGATCCTACAGAAACTGGCTCAGCGACTTCACTTATGATATCTGTGGAGATTTCGCATATAGCTGGATTGCACTGTTTGAGCCGGAATTGGACTACTCTGGTTTGAAGCTAGTATGGTGGCCAGAGAGTGTAGCTTGGATGAATCCTCGGCGCTTGCTGAAACTAGGTATAATAAGTGTTGCTGACTGGATCCTAAAAGCTGAAGAGACGAAGACAAGGTTATTGGGCGTCCGATATGCCCTTGTTGATGGGCATCGTGGCCGAGAGGGAGATGGAATTAGAGAAAGACGGAGAAGAATCGGGCCTGGTTTGTATGGAAAACCGGACCGTGCAAGACTTTAATGCCGGAACCGGAGAAATACCTAATCCGAACATGCTACTAGTGGGAGTTGAATGTATGCACAGGTTGTGTGTCCATAATGGACAACGCTACGCGATATTCATCATAAATGTAACAGCCAGGGGCAGGCGAGGAAAAGTTTTTCATAAGGAGAATCTTGTTGCCTGCGATTACACTTCTCCTCCTCAGCCGGAAGGACCCGAGGATGTCTTAGCATGGTCGCGCTGATCGTTCGGGTCTGCCTGGTACGGTGTGGAGATGGTGATATGACTAAGGGCTTGGCACGATGTATATAATATATAATTATTTCTACTTGTTCATTCTCCCGAGGGGATATATTACAATGATTTCAACTGGATGCCACTCCTGCCGACGAAAACGAGGACCCATCGTGCAGAATTTTCATTATAATAATTGAACTCGAATATAAAAGGACACTGCGGCGCTGGGTATCAACTGAATTCACGACACAAACATACCTCCAAGCCTGGAAGTATATTGCTTTTGTCTATCTTATATTTTTCCGATTGGTTCAATATCTTGCGAATATTCGCCTCCACTTCATCTTGGCCGCTCTTTTTGGCTGTGAGTCTACTTTAGGATTCCCTATGCTTCCCTTGCTTCTTCATCTCTGCGTTGGAATCATGGCCGCCTTGGCTACCGACGCTCAATTTTATATGCCTGATGAAGGGCGCGTTCACGAGAGGACCATCATGGCCTGGCCGGGGCACAACAACCCAAACTACCAGGAAGACGGCAGCCTCCGGCGCATGAAGAAGGAACTCTCTGCCATTGCCAAAGCCATCTCCAATTTCGAACCGGTGACCCTGCTGGTCGATTGCGAGCAGGCCGCCGAGGCCGAACGGACATTCTCAAACGCCGGCCAGTATGGCGTGGAAGTCAAGTCCATGGGTATAGACAATCTGGAGCCTTGGATGCGTGACGTTGCGCCGACATTTGTGTGCAGTGAGGACTCAGAAACTGCTCTCCACGGAGTCGATTTCAACTTCAATGGCTGGGGTGGACGGTATCCGTCTATTACTAGCGCACACCTGGCTCGTCAGTTCCTTAAGGATCTGAATATCCCTCGCGTTGAGGCCTCAATTGTTGTGGAAGGTGGTGCCCTGGAAATTGATGGTGAAGGAACGCTATTGGCAACAGAGAGCTCTATCCTTAACCCCAATCGCAATCCAAACGTGACCCGAGAGACTATTGAACAGGAATTCCACCGAGTATTGGGTGTGTCCAAGGTAATCTGGGTCCCAGGTGTCCGAGGTCAGGATATCACTGATGCTCATATTGATGCCCTGGTCCGCTTCGCCGCTCCTGGAAAAGTTGTCATGAGTCGTCCCGCTCCGGACAATGATGTGTGGATGAACGTTTATGATGAAACCAGACACATTTTGCTCCAGTCCACTGATGCTAAAGGGCGGCGCTTCGAGCTCATTGATCTGCCGGAGGCAGATGTGAATGATCTCAATGTTACTGAGACTGATATGGTAACCGGCTATGTCAACTATCTGCTTGTCAATGGGGGAGTTATTGCGCCACGATTTGGAAGCCGTGAAGCCGATGATAAAGCCAGGGAAGTTCTCCAGAACCTTTTCCCTGACCGACAGCTGGTCCAAGTCTACCTGAATGAGATTGGAATCAATGGCGGCGGCATCCATTGCATGACACAACAGATCCCTGTGTGCAAGTAAAGGTGTCCATTTGTTTCAGCGGCTGGTTAGTGTTTCGGGGTTGTTAAGGAGACTGTGACAGACCTTAATGCTCCCAAGCGCTGTTGGTATACAGTATTTATCTTTCGGTGAATGGTTTTTGCATATTTAACCAACCTTTGTATCCCATCATCGTGTCCACTCATTATCGTGCTGTTAAATATTCTTTAATCATTCCTATTGTTGGTATCACCAGCGAGGTATTGTGTACACAGTTAAGTGGACAGTGGTTATGCTTCCAAAGCAAAAGTCAATTGACTCATGTAGATAGATGTGTGTTCTCAGTCTGGTTGCAAAACGCCCCTGGATCCTACATGGCGGCCCTCGGCTATCACAACACCAGAGCCGCAGCCTGGTGCAAGAATGCGTGCACCGAGCAAGGGATGATATCCCTCAGAGAAGGATATATCCCGACACTTATTATATCAGTAGAAATACAATTCTGTTCAGGTTTTGAAATTTCCCTGTTTCTTTCTTGCTGAAAGCTATCATTCAGTCCTGAAAATACAGAATAATGCCTACATGTCAGCACTGATGAAAGATAAGCAACACTTATAAATGCGAGATATAGATAGTGAACCGGGAATCCGGGTTGCATTAGTGAAAGCGGTTCGGCTGAGCTTCATGTACTTTATATATTCATACGTCAATATCAGTCCCGAGATTCGTTTTTGCTATTTCCATGGGCTTCAGCAGCTTAGGTGAAATTAGAAAGTCGAAGCAGAGTTAGGGAGTGACCCCCGTCGAGAGAGATCGTTCGGTCATGACATAAGTCCTTAGAAACAGACTTGTTAACTTCCGAAATCATGCACCGGTGCTAGTCGATCAGGACGACGCTAGAGACACCTGAGAACGCTCTGCTATACGCTCTTAATTCCTTTCGATGCTGTGCCGACATTCCGTTACAGCGCGGATCGAAATCAGATTCACCTCCTTTACACAGAGATTCTTTCACAATGCCTCTGCGCTATATCTATTACAGTTAACCGACCCTCGAACCCCTTTCTTGTCAGTATTCCCATACGACTGTAAAAAAACAGCTTAAAATTATCATCCGTAATAATCTGGTATGGTCTCGAGGGCTTCTAAAACGTTGATAATGCAATTAAGGCAAACAAAAGATATGCAGTATTATAGGAATACGGGTGCGGTACTCCTGTAATGCCCAGGTTCACCTCCTTCTATGCTGCCCCGCTGCGGGGAAGCAAAAGCGGGTAAAATCTATAAAGCTTCCCTCTTCCCGTTTTTCTTTCATCCCCACTCTAAACTTGAATGATCCTAAATTTATACAGTAAGTGCTGTATGTTCTGATCAACTTCGATCTTATCCTTAACTAACACAAAATGTGCTTTAAAGGTCAAAATCAGGATATATAATCACAAAACCTTCAGGCAACTTCCAAAGAAAATCATGGATCAAGAATCTTTAGACAAGCAGTTATGTAAGGCTTCTGAGCTGGAGGATCTGGAAATGACCAGAGCACTCCTAGACCAAGGAGCAAACCCCAATACTGGAGGGTTCTATTATGGCTGCGCACTTCAGGCGGCTGCTCGACGCACGAGTGTGGAGCTGGTGCAGTTGCTCCTCGATCGAGGCGCAGATATAAACGCAACTGGCGGCTATCATGGTAGCGCATTGCTAGGAGCCGCTCAATATGGGAACACAGAGATAGTGATTTTGTTGATGAATGCCGGTGCGAACATAAACGAACGTGGGCAATATGGCACTGCACTAGCTGTAGCGCGGGACAAAGGACATGAAGATGTGGTGAAAATTCTTGAAAAGGCTGGTGCGGCCGAGTGGCGGCCGAAACCAAGGGCCATGAGCGAACTGTGAAATGATGTTATTGTGTATGAATGATTATGGTATGAATGTTATTGATAATTTTTCGTTTCCATGAAAGTATCTTTCAATACGATTTAGCCCCATGAAACTAGAACCAAACATATATAGC
Organism: Penicillium sp. F50; assembly: GCA_037356195.1. Classification (NCBI taxonomy): domain Eukaryota; kingdom Fungi; phylum Ascomycota; class Eurotiomycetes; order Eurotiales; family Aspergillaceae; genus Penicillium; species Penicillium sp. F50. The sequence continues at coordinate 683,046 of JAYXSA010000057.1, forward strand.
TTAGCATGCTCGAAAGCGGCGGTCCTCTGGGAAAGAATCTCTGTGTTCAAATGGCGAAACTGATTTCGATCCATGCTGTACTCATGCAATGCCGAAATCGTAACCCAAGATGTTGATCAGAGGTCAATTTCCATATGCAGGATCTATATTGGCTTTGAAGTGCAGATTAATGATTTGCGCGACAAAGCAGTCCACTGCGCGTCGACTGGGGAGTCTTCCCCCGTTGTGGGTCCGCCGCCCCGCGTTTGTTGAGGGAACCAGCCGAAATGGATGTGTAAAGGATTCGAGTTCTGCCGACAGCCAAGCGGTTTGCCCGTTCTATTCTCTAGCGCTTATTTAAATCCTCCATTCTCACAACCTGGACTTTTGTCTTACGACCATTTCTCCACTCTATTGCAACTTGTATGACTCTTCAACAAAATCAGAAAGGTCGAAATGGCAATCTCTGAGAAAAATGGTCCATTGGACTTCACAGTGGGCATCCCCTCGTGCAAACAAATTGTTGAAACAAGCAACTTACTTTGAATCCCACAGACATTCCACAATGTGATTAATAATGAACTGACCTCGACAGCGGTGACCCGTCACGGTATTAACCCCGCCACCAAAAAGCCCAATCCCGAGGTCCCTATTGCTACTCAAGAGGATCTCGACAAGGCAGTCCAGGCCGCCCGCGCTGCTTTCAAGACGTGGTCCAAGACCTCTTTCGAAGAGCGCCGAGCTGCACTCCTGGCCTATGCCGATGCGATTGACGCTAACAGCGATGGTTTCGCCAAGACTCTCACAATGGAGCAAGGCAAGCCTCTGACTCAAGCTGCGGATGAAGTTGCCAGGGCAGGTGCATGGATTCGGGGACTCAGTCATATCAATATTCCCACCAATGTCATCGAGGAGACTGAAGATCGCAAGATTATTCAGCGTTATACCCCCATAGGTGTGGCGGGTGCGATCGTGCCTTGGAATTTCCCGGTGCTCTTGGCCACAGGGAAGATTGCTTCTGCCCTTTATACTGGAAACACAGTGATTGTGAAGCCATCTCCATATACCCCATACTGTGACTTGAAGCTAGTAGAGCTGGCAACACGGTTCTTCCCCCCTGGCGCTGTGCAGTGTCTAAGCGGCGATGATAGCCTAGGCCCCATGATCACCGAGCACCCCGGCATTGACAAGATCTCCTTTACGGGATCGATTGCCACCGGTAAACGGGTCATGGCCAGCTGTGCAAAGACCCTGAAGCGTGTGACCCTTGAATTGGGCGGCAACGATCCGTCGATTATCTGCGAAGATGTCGATATTGATGCGATAATTCCCAAGGTAGGTTGGGCTCTACCACACGCAACGGAATATAGTTGGAAAACTAATAAGCTTGATAGATTGGTATTCTCTCCTACCTATGCAGCTCCCAGATTTGCATGATGATCAAGCGGCTCTATGTGCACGAGAAAATCTACGATGAGTTCTTGGAGAAGTTGGTTGCATTCGTCAAGACTCTGAAGGTCGGAGACGGTACCGACGCCGATGTCTTCATTGGCCCTATCCAGAATCAAATGCAGTTCGAGAAGGCCAAGGACCTGGTCAGTTCTATCTCTGCTGGGAAGTTGACGACCGTGCTTGGTGGCTCGATCGAGGAATCCAAGGGATACTTTATCCCCCCGACGATTATTTCGAACCCGCCCGAGTCGTCTCGTGTGGTGCAGGAGGAACCGTTTGCTCCCATTCTTCCCGTTATGAAGTGGTCTGATGAGCATGATGTGATTGAGAAGGCTAATGCCCTGGAGACTGGATTGGGCGCTTCGGTTTGGTGCAAGGACTATGAACGAGCCACTCGTATTGCGGATCGATTGGAATCGGGTGTGGTTTGGGTGAACTCGCACTTTGATGTCTCGCCCATGGTCCCATTTGGTGGACATAAGCAGAGTGGTCTGGGTGTTGAACTGGGTCTGGCTGGTCTGTTGAGCTACTGTAACTCGCAAACACAGTGGTTGAAGAAGGGCTTCTAGAAGAGACACTTAGGGTCAATGCTTTTGGATATAGTGTTGATCTCACTCAAAGATACTGATGTGACAAACATCCCTCTGTTTAATGACTGAAATCTCGTAACTGATTCTCAGAGGTAGCGTGACATTCGCCCATCTGTCGCGAACTTTCCACGTCCTGAGTGATGGGCCCATTTGCTTCGGATTTGGTTCTGGGAGGTTCTAACCCAGCCATTTTGCCGTAGTGGTTATCTTTCACAGCCTATACTATGGCCTACTGCTTGTCTCTACATTCAGGGCCACCAGAAAGGACAACAATGCGCACAGACCACTCAGTACCCTTTGACATCATCCATCAGCTGGATCACATTGAAATTGGGCCTCCTCATGTAGGTCGAATAATCGTCATGAAGATCAATATACCTATTCGTCATGGGAACTTCACCGTATCATCTCAGGTGATGGCAGGGTTGTTGCTTTCCTTCTTTGTACAGACACTCAACACGGCCCGATGATGTCATTTATGCAACAAGTAAATGACCTTATCAGAGCTGAAGTGAACGAACTCAGACACGACTAGGATGACACAAATAGAAACCCCACGACCCTCTTCTATATGACGTTCTCCACAGGAGGTATTGCGAATCAGATCGCTTGGAGTAAATTCACAGTGACATACTATTCCCTCTGTGGCTGGGTGGACTGGAGATTGCTAGCGCCGATCGTTCCACGGATGACGTGCCGGGCTTAGCGCCACTCCATACAACCCCTGTCAGCCCTTATCATCTCCATTCTGCAAGGCGACTTTGCACTTGGCATACGTTTGGGATGATAGCTTGATCTTCTCGTGGTTATATTCGAGTTCTTCTTATTTAAGCTCACTGATCGCTCGTCAACAACTACAGATTTTGGATTTCTTCATCACCTAAATAATCTACACACTCTACAACATTCCAACTATATCGTCGCCTGCATTTTCAAATCTATCAACTGCCACAATGTTCCGCCGTCATCATCGTCCAACCACCACTACCACCCGCGAGAGCAAGCCCTCGCTGATGACCCGCCTGAAGGGCCCCAATGCCCGTACCAAGACGATCAAGACTAAGACAACCACTACCCGTCACGGCCCTGCCACCACCACCACCACCACCCGACATGCTCCCGCTACCCATCGCACTACAAAGCGTCACTGGGGCACGTCCCAACCGCAACACCATCACAAGCGCAAGGTGACCATGGGCGATAAGGTTTCTGGAGCTATGATGAAGCTCAAGGGCAGCTTGACTGGCCGTCCCGGTGTCAAGGTACGTCTTCAGGTGGTCGGTTGATTAATCTGGGATTACAACTAACTGTTATCATTAACAGGCCGCTGGCACTCGGCGCATGCACGGAACTGATGGTCGTGGAAGCCACCACCATGTATATTAGAGATACCCCTTACTTTTGTGTACGATATGAGTGATGAGATACGAACTGTTTTATGATTCTTCTTTTTATGGAAATCTATGTCTCTAGTGTAGCTCACTACCTAGCTGAGCCCCACAAGGTTTTATGAATTTTGCTCATTTTCTAGTAGCATGCTATCGCTCATTGTATTTGCGACCCATATATCCTGTAGTAGTAATCTAACTACTTGAATCCCAGCTCGTCAGTTCCTGCCAACATCCAACGAGCCAGTAGCACACCACTGTTGCACCTGATAGCGGTGTCTTATAGCGAATCATTGCAGAATGTGTAACAGAAAATTCCATAAGCCTTACCTTCATTCATATCTCATATCCACAATCACTAGTGTCTACACAAAATCTATTACCCAGTACTGCGGGTAATAGCGAAAAATAATAACCTGAGGCTGAACGTAAGTCAGAGGAGCTTGCTGGCTATCACCGCAACTTGGCCGTTCATATTAGTGGCTAGACCATGATGCGACGTGGATTTTAGGGTCACTGCGTTCTTGTGAATTATTTCGGTCGCTTCATCTAGACATGTTCTCATTCCTGTTACTGTAGCCTAACCTACGCAAAGCACTACCGCGGGGCGCTCCCCGTCAAGTCCAAATGCCGAAAACAGCAGTCCCAAATAGGAAATTTGACAGCGACGATCCCGATGCTGAGTCAGTTATTGTGCCCGGGGTAACTAAGTTAACTAACCATTGTGACCTAAAGCGGTCTTGGGAAGAAAGAAGTCCAGTAAGGATTCCATTGAGCTCAAAAATGTGAACGCTTCATCCAGTTGACTACTCAGTCTATCCAGAGTCACGCCTCACGGATTAGCTCCTTTTCCTTGCCGAGGGGCTGTCGTCAGCCGAGAGGGCACCAATTCTCCTAGTCAAGCCCCCTTCCTATACTTTGTATACTCATTCCTAGCCATTGTCATGTCCTTTCGAAAGGTAATTGTGCTGGCTGCTAGCATTCTTGGGGACCTTATGAGTGCTTCGCCACTGGCACGCTCGCCCTCATCTTCCCTGGGACGCGCGGCCATTGTCGACCTTGGCTATTCCCGCTACCAAGGCATCGCACTCAACAACGGTGTTGATGAGTACCTGGGTATGCGGTATGCTAAATCTCCTCTGAACGAGCTGCGATTTAGGGCACCATTGGATCCGGAGCAAACAGATGAAGTCGTCGATGCGACTGCGGTAAGCTCGTAGCCCTCGGCACTGATTGTCAAAAAGTTCTCAGGACGAGCAAGACTAATAAACCGCAGTTCGGACCGGTCTGCGTCGGCGTGGGTCAACGGACCAGTGACTCTCTAGGAGAGGACTGCTTGTTCGTCAATGTTTGGCGCCCGTCTAATGCGACGACCGACTCCAATTTCCCGGTGTGGCTCTTCATTCAGGGAGGTGGGTATGCAGACAACGCGAACTTCAACTTCAACGGTAGTGAAGTCGTCAAGCAATCCGGATACGACATCATCTTCGTCAACTTCAACTATCGTGTCGGCGCCCTGGGGTTTCTCGCGAGTGAGGATATCCGCAAAGACGGGGACCTCAATGCCGGTCTGTTGGACCAGCGCAAGGTGCTCGCGTGGATACAGCAGCACATTCGTCAATTCGGCGGTGATCCAAACCATGTGGTAATTCATGGAGATTCCGCTGGAGCAGGCTCGGTCGCTCATCACCTCACTGCATACGACGGACGCGACATGAATCTCTTCATCGGTGCAGTCGCCGAATCGACCTTCTGGCCTACTCAACGCACGGTCGCGGAGACGGAATTCCAGTACGAGCGGTTTGCGCAGGACGTGGGCTGCGGCGGAGTGGACAATACTCTCGCCTGTCTGCGCTCCGTCGACATCACAACTATCATGAATTATGACATTGATAAGCCCTTCCCCGGTGGAAGTGACTCGCCAACCCCATTGTGGTACTTCTTGCCGGTGGTTGACGGGACATTGATCACCGATCGCCTCTACAACTTGTTCGAACAAGGCAAGTTCATTCATGTGCCTTTGATGGTCACCGACGACACCAACGAAGGCACGGGGTTTGGGTACAACGCATCCACTCCGGAAGAGGTTGCCCAGTTCATGAAGAACAACTACCCCGGGCTCAGCGATGAAGAGCTAAAGGAGCTTAACAAAGCATATCCCTTGACAGATCCTCTCCCCAAGCACGCTGCATACTTCCCGTCTGCGGCTCAAGCGTACGGCGAGTCGACTTTTACCTGTCCCGGAAACCACATGGCATCCATGATGGCTCGATACTTTTCCTCTTATAAAATCTGGAACTATCGGTTCAATGTTCAAGACCCAAAAGAGACTGCAAAGGGGATGGGTGTGCCGCATGTGTTCGAGTTGCCTGCTATCTTCGGATTGGGGGACACGAATCAGGCATCCGAGTCTTTCGCCAATGTCAACGCGAAGATCGTACCCATCACGATGAACTACTATCTCAGCTTTATCAAGGCGCTCGATCCCAATGTATATAGATATGAAGATGCGCCCGTGTGGAAGACGTGGGGCATTGGGTACGGGCAACGACTGAAGATTGAATTGGGATCGACTGGGATGGAACCAGTTCCTCAGGATCAGGTGGATCGATGTACGATGTGGAGAGGACTTGCCAAGTCCATGGAGCATTGATTATATGCTCATTTTCCCAGGGGTGGGCTCTTAGTTCTACTCGATGTTTCAAAGTGACACCTTCAATTTCGCCGGCGTTGGATCGGACATTACTAGAATCCTTTTTCTCCTTGTAGACCTTGGGATGGAGTCCTGGGATGTGATAGACATCTCTCCACCCTTCAGAGCTTATCTCTGAGTTCCATCTTATCCGTCTGTGATCTCCCCCCAGTCACTCGACACCGATGTTCGGTTGGACCCGCGGTACATCCGGCGAGTCCCGCGTGTCATCTTGCTTTGTCCTCCACTTGGCCAGGTGAGGGGTAGAGGAGACTCGTGCAGCCACTGAGATGCGCCGATGCGCCTGGGTTGATTCCTCCAAATCCGGGGAAGATCCACCGGCCCCACCATTTGTCTCCTCATCATGACCTGCAGTCGCGACCAACACTCGAAAATGTGAAGATTCTCGCCTGGTATATACGCATCACAAACAATCTGAGCATGATGAAATCTCATTCACAGCCTGCAAGATCATTATTTCCTTCCCTCGCAGTCGAACTCGTCGAGCTCATCGCGGGTCATTTAGAACCGGAGGGCTTACTGGAACTGCGCCTGACATGCCGCGATCTACAGAAGAAGACCTTCCACCAGTTTGCGCACCGCTTCTTCTCGTCGATCAAAACAGATCTCTCCGAAGAAAGCCTCGGTCACATCGATTCCTTATCTCGACATGAAGGACTCCGACCGTACGTCCATGGCTTGGCCTTTATGCTGCAAAATGGCGTTGGGCGAGGGTTAGTGTGGGATCGACATCCTTGGGGTCCCTTGTCAGCGCCCCTAGAAATCGAGGCCATCAGACGCTTGCGTGATAATCTGGTTGCCAAGCTCACGAATTGTCGGTCGTTCTTCGTCTTCTGTCGATATCCCGAGGGTCATCCCGATATGGACCATGTCACTATCTCGGACGCGGTCGCCGTGTTCTTTGCGATCGTTCTTGACGCCCGTCTACCGGTGACATCCTTCCATTTGATCTATGCGAATAAATACTCTCGCACTTTGGTCATGGATATGCGTCGCATCCCGAAGCTTTTATACCGGCAGCCGGAGTTTAAGATGGTGTGGTCTAATCTGAGGAAATTATCTCTGGAGCAATACCTCACCCTCGACAATTTTGGCTTTCTGCTTGAAATTGTCCTGAGTGCACCTAATCTCCAGACGCTGCTGTTGAATCTTGGCTCTCATGATTTGGCAAGTGAGTTTATGCACGAACTCGCGGAGACAGCGTCGTTCCCGCATTTACAGGAACTGGCATTATTCAGGACTGCAGTGCAGATACCAGACCTGAAGAAGCTACTTCACGGTCTCCATGGGAATTTGACTGCACTGACGCTTTATCATGTGTCTTTGACGCCGGATGAAGATTGGATATCTGTGCTGAAAGAGCTGGGACAGAGTTGTGCGTCTTTACAAAGTATCTCGCTGTATTATTTGTGGGCCACTGCTCCGACGAAAGAGTTGCTTTCGTTTCCAGACATTCACAAAGCGCCGGAGCTCAGTGGTCAGCCGAAGCAGCGGCTGAATATGCTTTATTCGGAGAATTTGCAGAGTCCTACGGTGCTAGGCATTGAGTACTCGGGCTCGAATATGTCTGATGTCCTGAGGCTGTTGCAGGCCACTGCATAATTTTTTCCAAATGCTCCATGATGGTGATTCTCTGCACTGGTAATACATGAAACCACGACTTTTTTTATATTGTATAAATGTCTCGTTTTCGGATATCAGCAAGGTTTTGTCGGAATTTTTGGAAGTCAAATCTCAATTTGTTCATACTTCAGCTGGCGCAGGTAATTTATCAAATACATTTACATATTGCCTTTCACAAATGTCCATCGATAAAACAAATCATTCAGCATCTGGTACAAGAAAGTGGTTGTATATAGCAAATCAGACCTCCCTATATCGAGCAATGTTCAAGTTTTCCTAGCCCCTATTTGCCGCTCTTCAAGCTCTGCTGCTTTACATTGCGACCAGAGACCTCGATCACCGTCTGCTTAATATCCCCATCAAAGCTAACCGACAACCGAAGCGTCTCATTGGGCCAGATTGTCACATAATTATCTGACCAATAAACCGGCGTAATCTCGGCGCCATCCGAAGAGTTGATCGCATTCAAACGCAGGAAAACGGCGGGTACCTTGGACTTGTTCTCCAGCTGGACGTCTGCGTATGTCAAGCCATCTTTGGTTTCCACGCCAGCAGGCTGCACTGTTACTTTGACGTCCGCGGAAGGTAGGCTCTGTAGTTTTGTGTAGTCTGTGTAGGCTGTCACCGGAGTATTGTACCAGGTTGAGTTATCCCAGTTGAGGACGTCATTCTTGGGAGAAAGCCAGTACACGTTACGGCTGATATCTCGCTTTGCTTTGGTGTCGCGGAGGACGAGGCGTAGGAAGGCGACATCCTTGATCTTGTCGATCCCAGTCACTTTTTGAAGTTTCTTAGACGAGTTCGGCACGGTGGTGGTCTTCACCTTGGTCCCGGAGATCGTCTTTCCGTTGGTATCTATTAGATCAATAGAAACTTCTCGGTCGCCCTGTGCGTCCAAGGAATGATTGATCAACCAGACATTTTTGTTCTCGTAGTCATATGCCACGTGCTCGAGCCGATTGCCAACCTTCGTGCCAAAGTATGCTCCCATGGGACTCAAATAGTAGTCGAAGAGTTGCCAGTGGAGGTTGGGCCAGGCACTGTTCAACATCCAGTAGATGGCACCAGTCGCAGGGCGAGACGCGTTTTGCTTGGCGGAATATGCCTCATACTGGGCCCGAGTCGCTTCATAATCGGCCATCTGACATTTCAAGACATAATCCTCGAGATTTGTTGCCTTGCCATACCGACCGAAAAGAGCGTCGTTGTAGATTGACCGGTCATAGAATTGCGAGTCATATCGGGACATGTGGTAGAGGCTGGCTTTTGGCTGTTTCCACAATGTTTCCAGATCTTTGTCCGACATGAATTTCTTCAGACTGCCCATCTCGGGTGTACCAACACCCGCCCCAAGCTCGGAGCCGAATCCGAATGCAGCTCCAAACTGGTCACCATACCAGTAGTTTGGAGAAACCCAGTCATACGGTCCGTCCATCTTCATTCCCGATGGACCCAGAGCCTCGGGGTAGCCACGTTTACTAGCAGATGCAATGATCGGGTTTTTCCAGTCCATATCTTTCAGGGCATCCAAGTAGATTTTTGTGGCACGGTCATTAGGCCAAAAGTCGGAGCCCACGAGGAAGCCTAGCATGGAAGGATGCGCTTGCATCATCTCTGCTTCGTGGAGCATTGCGGCTTGGGCGATGGGGTAGTCGGATTCTCCCCACTTGACACCATCAGCCTCGTCATTGTACTGCAATCCGGTTAGTTTGTGGTCTGTGATACAAAGGCACGGCAGGTGAGCTCACCTCCCAACCCTCCCATTTATCACAGCATTCCCAGCCAGCAAGAACCATCATACCCATTCGGTCGGCGAGCTCGTACAGCTCCGGCTGCTCTTGCTTGCCCTCCAGACGAACGGTGTTCATCCCCATATCAAGCATATACTGGAAGATTTTCTCCACACGCTCTTCATCAAACCGCATGAACATGTCGGGTCCGTAGCCCCCGCCCATCACTTGGAATGGCTGGCCGTTCACGATGAATGCCGTATCGTTGTGCTGATTCACATAGGATGACACTTGGCGGATACCAAACTGTTGAGCTTGAGTCTTGTCCGAGATTGTCATGGTTTTGTCGTTGAGAAGCAGGTTGGCTTGGACTGTGTAGAGCGGCTGCGCACCCCAGCGGGCAGGCCACCAGATTGAGGCGTTCTCGACAGGAATCTGAATGGAGACTGTTCTGCTCTCACCGGGCTTGAGTTCGACGGATTGTAATACAGGGCCGGCTTTGGACCCGGGCGGTGATGTGATGGTACCATTTACTGAGACTTTGACAGTCTTCTGGGAATGGTTGACCAGATCAGTCTTCAGCGTGACTTTCACCTTCTGGTTCTGGCCAGGCTTTGTGAAATCGGTGATGACTCGGAACGGCGACATCGACACGGGGCCAGTCTGGGAAATCTCCACATTTCGCCACACGCCTGTCCCGTTATCCGAAGGATAGGGGTTCCAATCTACAAAGCCCAAGGCGAAGTCTCGTAAATAGTTTGTCGGATAGGCTTTGATAAGCAGACAGTTCGGTCCATCATGGACATGGCCGGTCAAATTGTACTTGTGACCGCCGTACGACCCCTGTTGCTCATCACTGGTCGCGATTCGCTCCCCATTCACATAGATCTCGGCCTTCGAGGTGATTCCGTGAGTATGCAATGTAAAGTACTGGCCGTCGCTCGGGTGGAGGGTAAATTCCTCCCGGTACAGCCATGGAGAACGGAAAGCAGTGTCCGAGTCCAATTGTTTCAAGTTGTCCGAATAGAATAAGTCGGTATCTTTGTACACACCCGCGTGAAGCAGGCCGGCCATAACGGTTCCACGAGGCCCGGCACGAGCCCAAGTAGATACATCCACACCGGGCTGAGACAAGCCCGACATATCGTCCGGGGCGTGGAGACTGGACTGCAGACTCCATCCCGGGATGACCGCGATGTCACCGGGGGAGGAGACGAGAGCTGCATGGGCCCCCGCCAGGCCCAAGATTAGGGCGCTGAGAGTTTGGGACAGATTCATGTGTAGGGTTTCGGGTTTCTTGTTCTTATGGTTCCAGGCCGATCGAATAGCCTTGGTTTTCTACCATCCGGTCGAGGATCTTCTCCAGTTAAATACTGTTGTTGATCACGGCTATCGCGTGTCACCAAAAGAGCGTGAAGTTGCATCGTGAGCGACCGCTTGAACGAGGGGTTTCTACAACCGTGGCAGATGGGATGTCTGATTTGCATCATTTACTGCAGGGACTTCCTCGGTACGGACTAGTCCCTCTCGGTGAATCCGGGGAACGGTGAATTTCCCCGGTCAAACAGGGTCATAGGCGAGCAAATCCCAAAGAAGGCAAGAAGCTCATCAACACTAAGACTATTTGGTGTCTTGGCAGGGGAATCTATTGGGAAAGTCCGTTCGGGGTGTCGGGCCTTCATATGGCACCGATGAAGAGACAAGAGAGGTTGAGTAGCGTGGAGGTAGAAACGTCTCCGGTCATAGGTCTCGCTTTGGTGTCGGAGATATTTGAGGAGAAGAGTAGACTCGGTATTGCTGATAGAGTTTGTCCTCATTCCGGGCTGCCAACCTCGGGACAAGGGTATCTGAAGGAAGCGAAAAATATATAAATAAATATACCTCCATTTTGGGAAGCCGTCGCCCTGCAACTCGGATGAAAAATAGATTGATCATTAGGTGTTGATTAATTCAAGTCTGTTGATCTACTCCCAGTACTTATTTTTGACTGCATTCATCTCAAGGATATACGAATATAGATGGTACCTCAACTCGTCGTTGAGGTCCTTGCTGACCGACCGAAATGTATTCCTCCTAGACCCATGCCCGGGTACACAGTGACGCCCACCAACTCATTGCAGCCAAGTGACCTTGATTAGTGCGCAATCAATGTTTTTACATATATCAATGCTTGAGCAGAGTAAAAACACAAAATAATGAATCATCATGCGATATTAAAACAGTTCAAAGGACGGGAATGAGCGGGAGGAGACTCGATCGGAAATTTGATGCCTGAATATCAGGGTGTCGACTAATCTAGTCAGCCCCGGACTGATCGCTGATGGGATCTTTTGACCTCTTCGCTCGACACTGGGGCCCAGCATTCACCTCGTATGAAAAAGGACAAGGGCAACTGATCTTCCCCCTATCTTCATTGGGTCTCTGCCCTTCTTCGATTCTTCGAATTGTAGCAAAGGGGCGAATCCCGACGATTCTCCCCTCCCCGGAAAGGGATAGACACCCAGGCCATGACGAAGACGGGAATGCGGCTATTGTTGCATCGCTGCTCGCTTGGGGTTACAACCCATCAGAACATCGACTCCATTGCACCAAAGTTTTGATCCTCATGATTGGCTCTACCATCGTCCTTGTTCCTATCAATGGTCGCGTATCGCAGTGATTGACAGCTCACTGCCCGCATTCCATGCAGATCCGCATCGTGGAGCAGGGCGACCTGGAACCATGGAAGCCACGATACAATGACAGCTCTAGGGTTGCAGAAGTCCCTCTTCTTGTACCACTTCCGGACGTCGTGACAATGGTCTTCAGGGGAGTTCTTCGTGCAGCCTATCGTGAGGCACAGGGGCCATGTTCCCCTGGCCAAGGGTGCGACGATGATTCGAGGGATAAAGGCGTTGTTACCATGCCAGCACTCCTGGTACCTGTGGAATGTGAACCTTTGAACCACGCGTGGGTTCTGTTCATTGTAACCGACGTCGCGCTCGTTTTTACCTTCACATCTCTCTTCATTGCGTGTTCTGCTGTGTGAAGAAGCCAGTTTGTTGTAAGCAACGGCTGACATTGAGTCTTGATTCAAGTTTGAAAGTCCTCTTTTTGCGCGCATTGGGGATATTTAGAAGCAGTCGGCTTTTCATCGATCGCAAATTAGCCCACCATGAGAGTGGTCGGCCACTCAAGTCGACCCTCATGGGTGAGTCTCTTGACAGCCGGCCTAGCTGGACTAGGGACTGTCGGTGCGGTGGACATGGATATTGAAGATCCAGGTGAGATTCGCTCGCCCAGGTCTTCAATCCCTCAAGCTAACTGGTATTAGACTCTATCAAAAAGGCAGCGAAAGATATTGCAACCAACATGATGACCTACTATACTGGAATGAACCCTGGCGATAACCCAGGCAACTTACCTGATCCATATTACTGGTGGGAGGCAGGCGCAATGTTCAATGTCTTGATCGATTACTGGTTCTACACTGGGGACGACACGTGGAACGACATCACGATGCAAGGTATGCTTTGGCAGGCAGGCGATAATGCGGCTTTCATGCCCAACAACCAATCCAAAACGGAGGGAAACGACGATCAAGCCTTTTGGGGCTTTGCCGCTATGTCAGCAGCCGAGCGAAACTTCCCCAATCCCCCAGATGGCAAGCCCCAATGGCTGGAGATGGCTCAGGCTGTCTTTAATACCCAGGCCCCCCGTTGGGACCCTTCGACATGCGGAGGTGGACTGCGCTGGCAGATCTTTACGTGGAACAACGGCTATAATTACAAAAATACAATCTCGACGGGTGGTTTCTTCAACCTCGCTTCCCGCCTGGCCAAATACACCGGCAATCAGACGTATTTCGACTGGGCAGAGAAGGCGTGGGATTGGATATCTGAAGTCGGTTTCATGACACAGGACTATCATTTCTGGGACGGAGCCAGTGATTTGAGCGATTGCAAAGACATGAACGAGATTGAGTGGACCTACAACAGTGGAGTTTTCTTACTCGGCGCAGCCAACATGTACAACGCGGTAAGACCATCTCCATCCGAACTAATCTCTCTCTATCTCCCGCAATCATGAAACTGACTTTCCACAGACCGAGGACCCTAAATGGAAAGAGCGAGTGCAAAAGATTCTCGACGCGGGCGACTTATTCTTCTCCGCGACGCCACCGAACGTGATGTATGAGCGTGCTTGCGAGACGGTGAATACGTGCATGGTGGATCAGCGATCCTTCAAGGGCTATCTCGCACGATGGATGGCTGCCACTACTCAAATGGCCCCATTCACCTACAATCAGATCATGCCGAAGCTGAAGGCTTCTGCACAAGCAGCTGCCAAGACCTGCACGGGAGGTGAGCAGGGCACTACCTGCGGCCTCAAATGGACTGATCAAGCGTGGGATCACACCAAGGATTTCGGTCAGCAAATGGCGGCTCTGGAAGTCGTCCAGGCCAATCTCATCAATTATGTTGCTCCGCCTGTAACAAGTGACAATGGCGGTACCAGCAAGGGAAATCCGAATGCGGGCGGAAAGACACCGCAGCCGAAGCCAAAGTCTCTGACCTACGAGATCACCACCGCAGACAGAGCCGGCGCTGGAATTTTGACCGCATTGATGATGATTACACTCGGTGGATCGTGCGGTTGGTTAATTTGGGACTAGATCATGTTTTTCGTTCATCTGTATTCCTTGTGCAATTCGCGTTAGAATTTGTTGATGCTGTTCAATTGTTTTGGCGTAGAATGGAGATCTGTGAATAATTTGACGACTCGATACATACCAAATTTAATGTTTATTACTTCTTGCCTTCAATTCCGACCCTCGAAATCCCTGCTTCATCTTCCATCTACCATCTTCCTGATTAATGCCATACATATTAACAGCTGAACATTGCCGGAGTGAAGAAAAACGGATGTACGGGTTTATGCATCCCCCGCACTTTGGCCCCCAGAAGAAGAGGGGAGCCAAGACAGCAACAGTACCATGGTGACTGGAGCTCATCACAAAGAGGGGCTCCCTGGCATAGCGGGGGTTTTCCGCAGCCGCGTTCCTCGGTGTCTCGCCGGCTATGGTTGAGGATACTTATTCATCGAGGATCTTATTGGAAAATTGAGGAAAGTAAACTCGCAGGACCAATTTCTGCTCGAAAAATCAACATGAGTTCAGCAACAGAGACACAGCAATATGACATTCCTACCCACTGTAAAGCGGGTGTCGTTGTTAATGAAGGCCCAAATTTTCACGTCGAGGTACAGATGGTACCTGTTCCCGAGCCAGGTATGGAGCACAAAAGCAGATCTAGCCATGGGGACAGAGCTTACTGACCGTCCTTGACATGATCCAGGACCCGACGATATATTGATTCGACTTAATTTCACAGGACTCTGCTTTTCGGATATTCATATGATGCAGTCCGACTTGGGTGCACCACCCATGTCTACCTTCGGCGTCCGGTCTCCAGGTCATGAAGGTGCTGGAGTCGTCGTCAAGGTCGGCGCCAACGTGAAGAATTTCAAACTTGGTGACAGAGCCGGGATTAAGCCGCTCATCGATACGTGTGGGTCGTGTCATTTGTGCTGGGATGACAAGGAGACGTATTGCAAAAAAGCAATTCATACTGGTCTAATGACAGCTGGTGAGTTTTAATTCAGAGAAACTTTGAAAATTTCGTGGCGAAGTCTCATACCTAGACAAGGCACATATCAGCAATATCTGGTTTCTCCTGCACGATATGCATCGCCGATCCCGGATGGTGTTCCCGATGAAATCGCCGCGCCGATTATGTGCAGCGCCAGCACGATTTACCGCTCGCTTCTGGAGTCCAATCTGAAATCGGGATCGTGGGTCGTTTTCCCAGGTGGCGGAGGTGGTGTCGGTGTCCAAGGGGTGCAACTAGCTAAGGCGATGGGCATGCGTCCTATCGTTGTGGACACCGGAAGTGAAAAACGCGACTTGTCGATGAGAATGGGCGCAGAGGCGTTCGTTGATTTCAAGGAGGAAGCAGATCCTGCGAAGGCCGTTATCAAGGTCGCGGATGGAATCGGTGCGCATGGCGTCTTTGTGACGGCTCCTGCTGCGTACAAGACAGCGATCTCGTTTATTGGTGATCGAGTTGGATCTGTGGTGATGTGTATTGGACTCCCTGCAGTTGGGTCTATGGTTCTGGGGACAGACCCGTGTGAGTACATATTTAAGAATCTGACTATCAAGGGGACCTTGGTGGGTAGTCGGAGGGACACCGCGGTGGCTTTGGATTTCGCTCGACGTGGTATGCTTCAACAGATCAGCGAGGTTTACCCTATTAATAGGCTTCCTGAAGCTGTCGAGAAGCTTCGCAAGGGACAAGTCGCGGGGCGAATCGTGGTAAATTTCAACTGGGAAGAGTGATTCTGTTCTTGCAATGCGTTGATTGATCAGGGCGTTAGGAGTCGGTTTGTATGTATTTTGGAGAAGCGTAAGCAGGTCATTCAGTAATTAGTTGTTTTATTGAACGCAGAGACATGACTAGTATCTATACAAAATTTCAAACTGATATGCAACACATATAAGTAAAATATACCATATGACAAATTTTAGCTCCGCACGACTAGTGTTGTCTCGGTGTTGGGGAGATCTAGAGTCTGCTAGAGACAAAGTAGGGGACACCCTTAGCTTCATAAAGATCCTTGTGAGCAGACTTGATAATATCCGCGCCCTGTAACCATGGTCAGACCCTTTAAAGAATCCCTGTGCTGAAATCATGTGCGGAACTCATGCTTACCTTCTCGCCAATCATGTACACTGAATTCTGGATACGGCAGTCAGGAATGACCGGGATAACGGAAGCGTCGGCAATTCTCAGGTTACGAATTCCGTGAACTCGGAGCTTCGGGTCAACGACACCCTGGTGAATGCTCTTGGAAAGACGGGCAGTACCGCAAGGGTCTTGACAGTATATTAGCGATGTTTTGAGGCGATAGAGGAGAATACTTACGGTATCCAGTTTGACTGCGGTCTAGAACAGCGTGCTTCATCTCGTCATCGGAGTGGAGGGGCATCTTCCAGGGGTACTCGCCAAGGACGATGTCCTTGAAGCCAGCGCCGTTGGTCAAGACATCGTATGTCCAGCGCACACCTTCGCGCATGGCGAGGATGTCCAGGTCATTAGCAAAGAAATTGAGGTTGATGTTGGGCTGAACCTGAGGGTTCGAGCTGTTCAGAGTGACCTGACCCTCGGACAGGGGACGGAGCAGGTCGACAATGACGGTCATGTAGTTTCCCTTCTCGGGCATGGGGTAGTGCCATTGGAAGGCTGTGCTGAAAGCACCAACAAAGTCCAGCTCGAAGTGAGGCTGGCCAGCAGGTCCGAAGGGATCCAGACCACCATTGGCAGCCTTGGCTTCACGGTAGGCAGGATATTTCTCCAAGCGTTCATCAATGCGGGGGAATCCAACCATCTCCAGCAGTCCAGAGCTAACGGGGCCAGTCTTGTCGCGCTTGTAAGTGGCAACAGCTGCGTCGTGCAGGGGACCAGCACGGAAGAGATGATCCTCGAGCCCAAATCCGTCCTTGATTTGGAGGACGAAAGGCACAATAGGGTGGTCCAAAAGATGCTGACCGACGTGGCGGGAGTCGACGACAGGGGTGATGCCGTGTTTGGCGAGCTCATCAGCTGGGCCGACGCCGCTAAGCATAAGGAGCTTGGGGGTCTCGAAGACACCCTGGGACAGAATCACCTCACGGCTAGCATATATACTGATCTCAGTATTGTGGGCTTCACTGATGACAGTCACACCAGAGCAGACCTTCGTGGCTGGGTCAATGATCAATCTCTTGGATTGCACCCCGTATAGGATAGTCACATTCGGCTTGTTCTTCAAGTATAGGAAGCTGCCCTGGCGCTCACCCTGGTAAATCGTGTCCACACAGTGGGTCAAGCCTCGCATCTCGCCGGAGTAAATATCTTCGGTGAGAGCCTCGCCCTTTGACACCCAGGCCTGAGTGAGGGCGTCACGGAATGGCTTCAACTCTGGCACCAAATCTGCGTGAGCGATATGTACAGGGCCACCAGCTCCGATTTTGCTCAGCTCAGTCGGGTACAGCTTCTCATCGTCGTGGTAGGTTGCACATTTCCGGAGGTACTCCACACAGTTGTCCCAAGTCCAGTCTTGACCTCCAAAGGCTTCCCAGTCGTCAAAGGTGGGCTTAGAACCAGGAATCCAGGTAAAGTAGTTGGCAGAGGAACTACCACCGAGAACCTTTCCACGAGTGTTGGGCTTCTCAATTCGCTCGTAGTCGTCACGCTTGATCATGGTGGTCTTGTAGGCCCAGTCGTACTTGCTTCCACGAAGGTCAAACGCCTTGGATGGCGTGGTGATCTCATCGATCTGGTCAGGATTGGGAATGCCTGCCTCCACAACCAGAATGCGAACGTTGGGATTCTCGGCGAGTCGACCAGCGACGGCATTGCCAGCGGTACCACCGCCGACGATGATGAAGTCGTACTCAGAACCGTTGGATACGGTAGCCATGGTGAGAGGTTGAGTTGATGTTTAAGAAATGACTAGTCAATTGAGAATGATCTTGATGTTGATCGTGTTTCAATGTTTTTGAAGTTGTGGATGGGGACAACATGTCTAGCTGGGAAATCAGTCAACTTTATATCCTTTGGATAGCTTCACTTTCGCGTAGTGTTCACCAACAGGGATCGTGCCGGTCTCCGAGGCACAGCATGGTGATTGCGAATGAAGCCTGGGTGGTAGCATCCACGTTGACGTAGATGGTGGCTTCATGGTGTCGAAATCCCTCACGTACTCTAGCCCGCTTGCTCCAGCAGTATTACTATATTTGGTGAAGGGTCTGACATCGTATAGGTCGACTGACAGCTGCACGCACCCGACTTACGCCCGGTATGCCGACAAGCCGGACAAGAATCCCCACAGATGAGAGGACAAAACGCCCCTCACCAATTGTGTTGACTACCCCTCATGAGGGGTAGTTTAAAGTGGAGAAATGCCCCCCATTGTTCTCCAATCCTTCGCCGCGTTCTCCTGTTCACGAAGAATGACTAGCTAATCAGCACATTTAGAGTGAAGTCAGCAAAGCGTCATTCGCTAGTCAACTCATTGACTCGATTACTGGCTGGTGATAAATTTTCGGAGACGACGGAGATGGCTCGGTGGCTGAGACTCTGCGGCTGAAACTCGGCGATTCACAATACGCAATGGACCTGATCTCGTAATATTTGATGCACTAATGTGAGTCCGCAGTCCTCTCGACCTGCCCAGACCGACCGTTGATCCCCAGGCAGAAACTAAGCATTTGAAAGAGTGACGAAGACAGGAATCAAGCACGGCTACAGCGGCACCATTCACATGTTACAGATCTCGGCTTGAGGTTTTTTTTCTACACAGGCTGAAAATGCCCATCTTCTGGGCTCAAATCGGTGGATGATTTGCTTCCGTCCGACTTACCATAAATCGCTCTAGTAATGTTTATCGGAGGTGATGGATCGGCTTAAGTTCGGAGATTCATTCGACTTCTTCCATATGCACTGATAAGGATGAAAGACTATGCCAAAATAAGTTATAAAGACCTGACCCCGAATAAGTCATGAAGGCCTGATCTAGAATAAGATAGAAAGACCTGACCTAGAGTAAGCTATAAAAACCTGAGCACTTTCCAGCTGGTGCAACAACCTCGAGAGTCACAATTTTCCAAGACAACAAAAATTCTCAATGTCGAATCCTCGTTTCACATTCGCAGAAGGTAAGGTGTTTTGCCTGCTAAGCAGCCATTGCCATTGACCTTCTACTGACTTTCTCCAAGGCCAGCCGGTCTCTGACCCTTCTACTAGCGTCACCTTGCCTACTTTGGGTGGTGGTGGCATAACAACTCTGGGCGATACACTTCTCATTGAGACTTTAGCTCATTTCAGCAGAGAGCGCATTCCTGAAAGGTGTGTATTTTTTTCCTCTCTGATCGTTTCGTCCCAAACCTTCACTTACAGGGACTGTATAGAGTTGTCCATGCCAAAGCTGCAGGTGCCTGGGGCGAGTTTGAAGTGACTAATGATGTTTCTTCGCTCACTTCGGCAAAGTTTATGAATGGAATCGGCAAGAAGACTCCGGTTCTGTTTCGCCTGAGTACGACCGGCGGCGAGAAGGGCAGTGCAGATACCGTGCGCGATGTACGAGGCTTCTCTGTCAAGTTCTTTACAGAGGAAGGAAACCATGACATTGTAGGAAACCATATTGTGAGTCTTCTCCCTTTATTGTTCATCATCTCGTCACTCGCACTCTAACGGAATCAAGCCGGTCTTCTTTGTTCGAGACCCCATTCGCTTTCCTTCCTTGAACCGCAGTCACAAGAGACACCCTTCGACTAATCGCCCTGATTGGACAATGGTGAGTTTTCCTTGGCAAAGGACGATTTCTTGTGCAGCTGGTAACTAATGAACTAGTTCTGGGACTTCCACGTCAACCAACCCGAAAGTGTCCACGCTTTGATGCACCTTTTCGGCTCCCGAGGTATCCCTGATTCCATTCGTCGAGTTACCGGGTTTGGCGTGCATACCTTCAAGCTGGTCACTGCTGATGGCCGATTCCGCTATTGCAAATTCCACTTCCGGCCTGTTGACAACATCACACATTTCTCGAATGAAGAGGCTACTCGCATGGCGGGTGTGAACCCCGACTTCCACAATCAGGATCTATGGGTCGCAATCTCGCGCAAACAGTTCCCTGTCTGGAAGCTCTATGTTCAAGTCATGGAGCCTGAGCAAGCAGCGAACTATGGTCGCGGTCTTTTTGATATCACCAAAGTTTGGTCTCACAAGCAATTCCCTCTGATTGAAGTTGGCAAGATGACTCTCAACAAAAATGTCAGTACAAAGTTATGGTACCCTTCGATAAACTGTGTACTAACCCACCTAGCCCGAGAACTATTTTGCCGAAATTGAGCAAGCGGCATTCTCACCTTCGAACATGGTACCTGGCATTGCGATGACTCCCGACCCCAGTAAGTCAGCCTCGATTGATCTACAATCTCACTTGACTGATCTTCTTCAAACAGTGTTGCAAGCTCGTATGTTTGCTTATCCTGACGCTCAACGGTATCGTCTGGGAGTAAACTACACACAACTCCCATCTAATCGCGCCATCTGCCCGGTGTATGCTCCATACGAGAGAGACGGTATGAGCGTTCACACTCGCAACTACGGTGGTGATCCCAATTACGTGCGTAGTACCTTGAGCCCCGGCATCCCCAGCCAGGTGACTTCAGCCGTGCGACACACCGAACCCATCGAGCGCTTCGCTGTCTTGGGCCAGAACGAAATTGCAGTTGATGACGAGGACTATGTGCAGCCTCGGGACCTGTGGAGTAGAGTTTTTGACGAGAAGGAGAGAAAGCAATGGGTTGAAAATGTGTCCGAGACTTTGGAGGACGTCCCTGCTGAGTTGAGACAGGCTGTCATTGCGATGTTCAGCAAGGTTGACTCCCGCATTGGACAGTTGCTGACAGCCACGGGCAAGGAAAAGTCGCACCTTTGAAATAAGCAAGACCTTTCTATAGATCATAATATGTGTTGATGAATACCTCTGTACAGGTTGAGTCGCTCCAAAAAAGAGAATAAATGTAAATTCAAGGCTAATCCACATCAAAGCAATGTCTGAAGTCTCTGTGCATTGCTACACTGGCGCTGAGTATTGTATACAACTATGCCCAACGACCTCGGCTTCTTGACTCGATGCTGTCTCCCTTACATGGCCGTGAGACTCCCCGTTCTGGTGGCGGATCTTGGCGGTCAGGCATGCTACGATACAGACCAACCAAGACGCGGATGCTGTCTATTGACTCCCACTTCTGCGCCATCCTCGCGTGACTAGAGCAGCTCTACAACATTAGCCCGACCGTGAGTGCCGGCGCCATCATCCTTTTGTACCGAGTACAAGGGTCTGTATGTATCTAATTATTACCCGTGAGAATTTGAAAGTATTTTTCATGCGAGGCGAGCATCATGGCCCCAACATGCAATCATTCCGTCCTATAACAATCTGAAAGTTCAGATGCAAGGTTCAGATCATAGCAATATCAAGATATATAGAATTGAGACCCAAGCTAGGCTGGAACAAGTTTTAATTCCCCTATTAGTGAGAATTGGCACGTCATCTCCTCAAGCCTCAGATGTTCCGGCCGAAGCTCCTCTGGAGCTGCCCTCGCCGCACGTGACATCTAATGTGCCTTCCCCGGCCCACCGAGCAACTACTTCGAGTAGTTCTCTCTTCCTTCTCACAGCTCACGTAATCGTCACATCTCTTCGACCAGCCAGCTGCATGAACTGCACTGTTCATCGCTACCATGGCCGAATCTTTCACCCTTCCCCTGCGCCCGCCTCCAAGGCAAACTGAGCGCCCGGACACCCTCCCGGTCGAAATCGCTCAGATCAACAACCAGTGGGGTTCCTTCCGTGAGGTGAACGAGGAGGTTCTCCGGGCAAAGATCGCCGAAGAAGAGGCGCGCTCTGGCGTGCAACAAGACGAGGATTCGGGCGAGGGCGAGCAGGAGGCTGCAGACGTCGATGTGGCCGAGCGTCGTGAGCAGCTGTACAAGCGACGCCTCGAGATCACCCAATTCGCAATGTTGGTCGCATCCATCCCCACGAAAAGTTGAGAGCAGTGTAGCTAATCAATTCTGTAACAGCAAATCACACCAAGAAACTATGCTCGCTCTCGATTTCATATCCCTGCTTCTGTCGAAGCATGCACCGCGCCAAGCTGAAACCTCCATGTCCCCTCTCCTTAAACAACTCGCGCCTCTCGGTACCCTCGATTCCAGCTTAGTCCACCCTCCAACAAAACCCGAGTCTGCGATCAAAGATATTGCAACGGTGTCGAGGGGTTGGCGGATTCAGAATTTCGAAGCCGCATCAAGCAAGCTGTTGAGTGCTGCCACCAGACTTAACAGCGAGATCGAATCAGAGACCCGGTATTGGAGCGAAGTACTGGCCATCAAAGACAAGGGATGGAAGGTTTGCAGGCACCCACGGGAAAGGCAAGCACTCGCTGTGCAGTATGGGTTCATTGAAGGTAGGGATGAGTCATATCCTGCGCCAAAGCAGAGTAAAAGCCTCTGGCTAACCACTCCACCATAGCTACACCTATTTTCCGCGATCGCGGGCTCGCTTCTCTCAGAAGAGCAAAGGACGGAAGTTTGGTACTAGATAAAGGACTGCTACCCACGGGAGCTCGTCATGTCCGCGTCCGGGTGAAACAAGGAGACCAAATCTTTGTAAGCTCAAATCCATCTAGTAGTGGCGCCAGTGACGGAGACCCGATTGAGCATCGCATTCTCCAAGCACGAGATTCGGTCTTCGAGGAAGAACTTTTTCATGAATTGGTCCGAGAGGCCAGGGCTATGGCGGCTTGCAGCGTGACCACCCGTCAAAATCTCATTCGAGTCCCTGTCTCTGACGATATGGAAATCTTACTGGATCTCGTCGATGCCGATGCACAAGCCAATGGTCCTGAACCAGATTCCACGCAAGGGGAGAATCAACTCGCGGACGGATTAGCTCATGCAATTCGTATCCTGCTCTGCTTCGCTCACCGTCAAAATCTACGTCGACGAACTCAACTCCCGCGTCCTTTGACTTCGATGAGGCCCAAGACACCCGAGTACCATCTCCTCCGTCCCGCCTTGGCCTACCTGCAACATTTATCACACGTAAGGTGGCTAGAATCTTTCTTCTCCGATATCTTTGCGGTCTTGCAATCCGCCGGCCTCCCTATGCCTGAGTGGACTTCGAATTCATTTGCAAGCTGGAAGAAGTCCCACGCATCCCAGTCACCGGGAACACTCGAAGCCTTCATCGGGAATTTCCTTCGACCGATCGAGTCTAGTTTCAGCGGAAGACTTCTCACACCTCGTGGCTCATTCACCGTCACTGTTCGCACCAACCTCTCAAATCTGCCTTTTGGCACCCTCTACGACGTTTCTTTGAACCTGCCCACTGTTCCAGATCTCAAGTCTCCTGGCCGCTTGGGATTAAAGAACGAGGTCGAAGCAGTTATCACCCACCTTTTGCTTCTGGATGTGGTCTCGAGTATCTCATCCAAGACCCTGCCGCCTGTTCGGAATGGCTCAAAGGAGCAAACTTGGGATGCAGTGTACCCTCACCTAGGCGAGCTGCTACTACCCAATACTAACCCAGAAAAACACAAGAAGATGAAGGTCACCCTTTCTCGTCATGAAATCACGCTCACTACCTACATCGTACGCAGCATCGACGGTATTGGACGTGGCACCTCGGAGCTGCGCTCTCACAAGTCGGCGGTCCACATGTGTAAATTTCCTCGTTCATCAGATGGGAATCATGCTGCCCAAGAGCAGTCTTCATTGATGGAGTTCGTTGTCGCGGAGGCATCAAGCGGGCATCCATGAGATGAGCCAAGCGAGCCGCTGATGTTGTGACCTTTTTTAGATTTCAATATTTACCTGTCAACATAGATACCCTATCAAGCGCCTGTCTTCATTCTTATCAGCCTAGTCCAAAATACGATCCTCGAAATGACACTCTACGAGTCACTCCAGGTGCTCTTGCTTGGGCATAATTATGTTCAGTGATGTGCAAAAAGATGGTGGACTCACGGGGAATCGAACCCCGGGCCACTCCCAATCTCATGCGGAGATTCGAGGCTCTCCAATGCGAAGGGAGTATCATACCAACTAGACCATAAGCCCAATCATTGTGAAGATTGAGAAAATAGTGGCTTATGAAATTTGAGTGATTTCGACGAATGGGAAACCAGATACACAGGTCCATGGTTCACCTGTGGGTGCAACATCACAAGTCCATGGTAACTTCATTGGCCCCGCCACGTAGGCTATCTCTTCGAATGAGATAAAGCACACGAAAAATTTACGGGCCTAGCATGAATGAATGGCGGCCTATTCATTCTACAGGTGAAAAGCCTAAATATTGAAATATAGGTATTTAAGAGGCTACAGCAGGGCACACAATATGTATATCTGGACCTCACCAAGGCCGCAAAGAAGTATATTCAAAAATACTTGAAATATTCAGTCATTATCATTAAAGGTTCCAAATCAAGTCTAATTAATAGAACCACCGGAAGTCATCACTTGCAGGGCCTTCGTTCAAATTCTCCGAAGGAATATCCATCGCTTTGACATGGACACCTTGCCTCTGATCTCTCTTCTTATTATCGAACATCATCCAGAGACCGAGAGCCAGGGTCAACAGGATACCGGTACCACCAAAAGCAGCGGTGGTAATCAAGGCAGGGAGATACTTGGGCGCGTCCTGGTTGCGGAAGATGTTGGAGCTTACAACGCCCATGAGATTGGCGACGGGGACGGCGATACTGGTCAGTACGACACGTCTTCCCTCGTTGGCGATGTTGTTATTGTACCACGCGTCCAGCAGAACGGAGGGTGCTGATGTACCCCTGCAAGATTCATTAGCGGAAATTCAGCGACTGAACCGGGGGCTGCTTGAACTTACCAAACCATCATGAATGTAGCAAAGTACGCCACGCTCAATTCGTGCGTAACATCAATAGCGGCGTAGATGATGAATCCAATGAAAGTGAACAGGAAGCCCAGTGCGATGAAGGGGAATCGCCACCTGGTCCAGTCACTGCAGAAGGCCAGAATCAACAGCATCGCAGCACCGGAGACATTAGGCGCCACGGTGTAGAGGTTAGTCTTGACGGTGCTGTAACCGAGACGCTTGATGATGACTGGAAGGAACAGCTGCACTCCCTGCAGTGGCACACCGAGACAAATTTGAATGGCCAGAATGGCCCAGCTGGTCCAGTGCTTGAAGATCCGGAAGGCATCCCGGATATTCAGTTTCTCATCCACGACGGAAGAGCTGTCGATCTGCAGGCGGAGGTATGCAAGTTCCTTTTCTTCTGGGGTGAGGAAACTGGCTTCCGAGGCCGACTTGGGCAGGTACCAAAGGGCGAACAGGGCGAAGAGTATGGTTCCAGAGCCCTCAATCAGGAAAAGATAGCGCCACGAAGCCAGGGGGCCTGTATGGATGCGGAAGACGCCAAAGGCTAGGAGGCCCGAGAATGCGGACGCAATACTTTGCGCGGCGTAGAAGATAGCCAGTCGACGGGCCAGTTCTCCTCGACGGTAGAATCTACCCAGATTGTTAGTCTTTGTTATCGACGTAGAATCGGGAATCAACTTACGTGGTCTGGTAGTAGATGACCAAAGGGAAGAATGCACTCTCCGACATGCCCAAGAACCAACGAATGGCAAAGAGACCGCTAAAGTTGTAGGCCGCAACCACCAGAATAGTGCAGGTACCAAAGGTGAGCATCATGCAGGGAAGCACGATATTAGGGCCGAATTTCTTGCCAAGAAGACCGAGGAAAGGCGCAGTGAGGACATATGGAACGAAGAAAATGCTGAGAATCAAATTGTACTGGTTTCCATGGAGGTGGAGAGAATCTACAGAAGCACTAGTGTGAGATACGATCATGGGAGAGGGCGGGAATGATCCGCGTACCTTCAAGGCCTGCTGTCTTTGCATTGCCTAGGTTTGACTTGTCGAGACTGTTGAACAAGTACATCGTTGCCAGGACGGGGAGCAGACGAAGGTCGAATTTCCAGACCAACGCCCGCTCCGCCTGCGGGTCAATTTCGACACTCGCGATCGTTGTGACCGCATTGGGCTTGGAGGGCACTTCAGAGTCTGCCATGATTTTCTGGAATAGTATGTTCGTTGAATTTCATAATCTTCGTGGGAATCGCAATATCACATATAACATATATAGTTTCGGAGTCTTATCGGAGGCCTTGCGGGGGGCGACAGTATGCATCACCTAATGACCGTCCCACCCCCAGATAAGCCGTGGGGACATCGGGGGCTTGGCGATTTTTTAAAGATAAGCACACGCCAATCGGGTGGTAGCAAGATTCCCCTTGGGCCCTGCTTTATCCTATCGCGGGCTGAGTCCGAACACTCAATATCCGTGGTTATTATTAAAGTTTATGAATAACCTTCCGGCCGTGGCCCTGGAACCGCCCATATCGAAGGTTCTGAGTTGCCGAGCAAATAAGACTACGCCGCTAAAAGTAAGACTCTAAACGGCTGAGTGGTTCGCATTCACTTCTACCCGAGGAATACCCACCAATCCTCTAACGGCCTAGAACGGATCGGAAAACGACCGATATCGGGTAAATGCCTTGCCGCAGAACGGCGCAAGAGCGTAGCGAAATAAAGTTAAACGGGAAATTTCATATTCGATATCACATTATATCCGAAGAGTGGTTGGTTCATGTGAGACAGGAAAGATGCAGCAGATGGTGTGGAGATACGCTTCATGACTATTCTTATCGTACTTGGGCCCTACAGCACTTTTCCTGGCCGATGTATGCCAATAGAACGATGGCACGCGCGAGGAATGTGACTTAGCTAAATAGACGGTGTCACGTTTAGTTTCGAGGCTTTTTCTCAGATATAGGCTGGGGATTATGGGACGAGGCTTACCCGTCGCACTGGTGGCTTCCCTCCGTGGCTGGGTCCTTGCATCCACTGCTGCAAAGCTTGGGGTGGCCAACGATGCCGGGGTTCGTGCAGTGGAAGAGAACATTCTTCAAATCCTCATTCTCCAAGTCAGTGCCTTTCAGAACAGACTTCAGGTCCGCTTCGGTGAAGCCTAGCGCTCGGGTTAGCCATGAGCCAGCTTGGAGGGAAAAGCATCCTGCTTACCCTTGGAGTTGATCAGGACATCGGAGCAGTAGTCGAAACTTGGAGTACACGACTTGTCTGCCAGGCCAGATGAGACCAGGGCAACAAGGGTTAGGAGAATGGAGGAGAGTCTCATTTTAGAATTTAGGACACCCAATCTTGAATGTCCAGGACAGGAGACCGAGCTGTCTGCCCAGGCCCGGGAAAGAGGCAACCTTATATTCTTCTCAGCATCTTTGAGCTTGAGCATGAGCATACATTTGCTCAAACACAAATATCTCAGACATTCCAACAAAGCTTGGTCCCGCATGTTGCCCTGGCATGCGAGACGGCATGTAGCTACGACATATTACATACCAAAGTCTGCGGGTTCTTGCATATGAGGTTCAACGTTTCTGGGTGCCTTAACCGGAGTAGCCAGTCCGTTCAGAAAATGACGATATAGACACATCAGTCGGCGAGTTTGCATGAAGCAAAAGTCTTGACGGCCTGAATGGGCCTGCATAGACGTTTGGCTTGGCGCGTTTCTTGCAACCCCATACTCCTGCATGCAAGGGAATGCCCGTTCCCCAAAAGAAAGCGTCATGCCTTAGAAGCTTTCCGCATTAATTAAATTCTGCTAAAATTTGGCCAAGCAGCGCCCGATACTTTAGGCGCTGGTTACGATGAGGGACGGCAGTACAAGAGAGAATTCGATTAACCCCCAGTTGCAGGAGCTCGGCCACCAATCGAGGCTAGTCCGCCCCAACTAGGCAATTCCTTCCACAAGGCTCATCTTATCTCGAAGATGACCCCGCACAAGCCAGAGCTTGAATTACGGTGTTGTTTAAATCAACCAACAGGCCTAGAACCCTGAAATTCCTCACATTCTTGATTCAACCCCATAAACATCTCTTTCAAAACTTGATATGGCATCTGACCAAGAGCTCGGTAAGTCAACATTACCGTAAAATCGGCACGTCATTCACGGGATTTAAGAATGAAGAATGTGGTTGACATTTCACGACAGCGACCCTTGTAACGGCGGACCCAGGCCTTCCCCGTTCAGATCCAACCCAATCATACTGGCAATGTATCCCGCATTCTCTGGCGAATACCCAGTCAGAGAGTCTGCCTAGCGAACGAGACTATGTCATCATTGGATCGGGGATCACGGGCCTTTCTGTCGCCAAGACTCTCCTAGAGCACCACCCGACCGCGACAGTCACCGTCTTGGAAGCTCGTACACTTTGCTCTGGAGCAACGGGACGCAATGGCGGCCAAATGGCAGCCAATGCGGGAGAAGAATACATGCATCTCGCCGAGGTTCATGGTCCGGAGATGGCCGGCAAAATTGCAAGATTCACTCTTCGGAACTTGGAGAAGATGCAAGCGCTGATAGAGGAATATGATGCTGTTGAGATTAGTGAGATGCAGAAGCTGCAGAAATTGCGGGTCTTTATGACAGATGGCAAATTTGAGCATTTCAAGAAGAGTATCGCGCGTCTGGAGGCGGACCACGCTTCGATGAAGGGCATTTATACAATTATCGATGCTGATACGGTACTCAAGGTAAGAGAGGCTGGTGGCAGTGACTTTGTATCTCTGGACACTTTTCTCACTTGTTCCTATAGGAATATGGGATTCACGGAGCTTCTGGTGGTGCCTTGCTCCCGGCCGGTACAGTGTGGCCGTATCGTCTGGTCACCAAGGTTTTCGATTCCCTTCTGCAGAAATACCCAGGTCGACTGACGATTGAGACGCACACGGCTGTCAAGGCTGTTGAATACGATGAGAATGTCCTGACACCCATAACAACTGTTTTTCCCTATACAGTCCGCACCACTCGAGGCCCGATGAGAGCGGCTACCGTGGTATACTGCACCAACGGCTATAGCGGACATCTCCTCCCAAGCTTACGAGGGCGAATTCACCCATTCAAGGGAACCATGACAGTCCAGGATCCAGGTACTTCGATCCCTCATCAAGGAGCATCCGTGTCCTGGGGATTCCATTACCCACCAACATATGATCCAGAGACTAAGCGTCACGGATATGGACTGTACTACCTTGGTCAAAGCGCCAAAACAGGCTATCTCTACTTTGGAGGCGAGAGTACACGCATGGATGAAGCTGTTTCAGCGGACGATAGCTTTGTTGCTTCGCATTCTGTTTCTCATCTCCAATCTGTTCTCCCGCGGTTTTTTGGGAAGGAGGCCAAGGCTCCTTGGAAGCTGGTGAGTTCGTGGAGCGGAATTATGGGGTTTTCATCGGATGGATTGCCTTTAGTTGGAAGGCTTTCGCCAGCTTTGACTGGCCGACGTGGCGAGGGAGAATGGATTGCGGCGGCTTTCAATGGCTACGGGATGGCTAACTGCCTAATGGCTGGAGAGGCATTGGCTTTAATGATATTAGGGAAGAAAGTAGATGATTGGCTTCCTAGTGCTTATGAGCTTGGTGAGCACCGATTGCAGACCATCCTTACTCCGCCAGAGGCTGTCAAGGCCTTGAGCTCGAAGTTGTGACAGGATTCACCCAGTGGTATTCTCTGTCCAACAGAGACAACGCTGTCTTGAGCTCCTACCAAGCTACCTCCTCCCCATCATACTGATTAATTCCGGGCGCATTCTCCCAACCTGGTACATGAATATTCAAATACTTCCCATTTTGATGAGGTCCTGTCTGCTGCACAATATCCATAACCTTTTCTGCTCCTGTTTCCACCGGTAAGTCTGCTCGGGAGCTACCGAGGTCGGTACGGAGCCACTGTAGAGGTCAGAACACAAGATTTTCCCTGGCAAGTACCGAGGTTCTGGGAGGAAACTCACACCGGGGCTAACGGCTATAAAGGTAAATCCCTCAGCCTCGCATTGCATAGCATACTGTACTGTCAACATGTTCAGTGCGGCTTTGGATATTTTGTAGGCGGGGGTGAGGGATCCTTTGTAGACTTCGGCTTTTGCAATCGAGCCCAGTGTTGATGTTCTAGGTTCTTGTTAGCTCTCGCTCCTCGCTCTGGTGATTCGTCAACTCACATATTGACGACAACTTTCTTCTCGCCCTTGCGCAAGAGAGGAAGGAAGGCTCGTGTGACATTATGAACGGAAGTGACGTTTGTATGGAGGATTTCGTTCAGTTTGTCCCTTACCAACAGTGTGAGCATCGGCTTATTCCCAGGAGATCTCTCGGTGCTTACATGCCCTCCACTCCAGATGGACTCCAATCCATCAAACCGGCATTATTAATGAGA
Source organism: Penicillium sp. F50 (assembly GCA_037356195.1). NCBI lineage: Eukaryota > Fungi > Ascomycota > Eurotiomycetes > Eurotiales > Aspergillaceae > Penicillium > Penicillium sp. F50. Next base: position 713,449 of record JAYXSA010000057.1, read on the forward strand.
TAGTCAAGGCCCTTCCCTTGCAACTTACTCTCCACCAATTTGGCCGCTTCTTGAATGCTGGATTCATTTGTCACATCCATTCGGATCAGTTCAACACGACCAGATGAGGAATTCACGAGCTCCGTGAGTTGAGCCGAGTTGTCCTGGCGAGCGGTCGCGATGATCTTGCCTACCTGTGCGGCAGGCAGGGAGGCTAGGCGGGACACTAGTGCTAGACCTAGGCCTCTTGAGGAGCCAGTGACCAAGTAGGATGCCATTGCTTCTGTTGTTAGATCGTATCCACTTTGGACGGGAGTGTTTGGTTGGGTTTGGTGTTGATCGTTGTCTTGAGAGATGTCAGTCGTTACTTCGAACCCCGCCGTTTAAATAACGCTGGATGAAGCAGACTAGCCCCGCAATCTCCGTGCTTAATTCCGTGTATTCGACAGCGAGAGCCAGTGATAATCTAGTCTCCTGGAGTAAGATGCAGCCTCTCACAAACACGGGGCCGTTGAGTGTCCGGCTTAGAAATCCACGTTGGGTCGGAGGATAACTAGAATGTATGACGTCATAAGAAGTGATCGTAAATCAGATCTATGAGATCTATCACTGATTTATGTACAGAAAATTGGAATAATTGAGAATAATTGAGAATAATGTATATCTGGTTCCTGTATTAATTAAAGTCTGTGGTAATATAAAGGGGGATCTCTTATAACAGCGGCCGATAGCCGTCCAATAGGTATGTACATTCGAATCATTTGACATCAAATGACTGGTGAATTGATGGTCGTCAAAACATCGTAAAGAGACGTCGATCATACATTCATTTACACCCGTTCGTACGCAGCTGCTCGCTCAGACTGCTCATGCATCGAGATATTCTCAATATCATGGACAGGCTCGACATGACCCAGGCCAGAGCCATTGGAGACCGGCGTCGCCTGACGATCGCGTGAATACGACCAGCTGTCTGTTCCCAAAGAGCTGGGGAATCCAATACCACGGACAAAGGCTCGCCGTTGGTCCCGAGGACCCCACGCCCAGCCTGCTCCCCGCTGAATGGGCAGATGATACATGCGAATTCCGATGTAGGCGAAGAAGATTCCGATCAGAGCGCCGCAGATGATATCGAATCCATGATGGCGATAGTTAAACCATCGAGATGAGGCGATGAAGAAGGCGACAGCGGTGGGTAGGAAGGTGAGGATCATCAGCAGCACGGGAGGTGCTGCGCCGCGCGTGCGGACGGAGGTGCGGTCGTCACTATGGTCATCCCCCTCCACGGGGAATTGAGGTAGATAGGGGAATGCGACGGAGAGTTTGGCGGCGAGCCAGAGTGTCAGGTAGCCAAGGCCGGCGAAAGAGACTAGGAAAGCCGCTCAAGATTAACATTTGATCTTCCCCTTTCTGAAGACCACACCCGGCGCAACACTTACAGGATGAATGTCCACTGGGGAAGCTGGAGAACCCATCGACTCGCAGGTTGTACCCCTGTTGCCGGCATATCTTCCAATCCACCAAAGTCGGAGCCCCTGCGAGGCGTTGACCCAGACCGCTGACCGCATAATCTGCGATCTGCCTCACGTCGGGGTCACAACGCGCCAGCAGATCCGGTCGTGGCTTGCCCGTCAGCGTCTTCAATCCCTGTGTAGCCATCCAGGCACCTGCCAGGGCAAGTCCCAGACCCATCCAACCGGCATTCCACTCCCAGAACTTGCGTCGCAGTAGTTGCGATTTGGACGCCTTTGCGCCTCCGACAGCAGCAGTGCCGGGGATGAATAGTGCTGCTCCCAGGAATACGATCACAGCCGGGGCCAGTACCGAGACGAGGACCAGGGTTGCGGTGGAGACGGTTTCATGTTCGGCGAAGGGGAAGGAGATGTTCGGGTCCGTGAGGGAGAAGGGACGCTGGTTGGGGTCTTGTTTGTAGAATCCATAGCCGATCAGGGCGACACCACTATTCAATTGATCAGCCTCGATGGTTTCACACACTGGCATTGCAGGCTTCAGGCACGTACATAATAAAAATCCAATCAATGATGTACGACAGCACCAGCAGCTTGGAAATGTGCGCGATCGCAGCCTTGGCTGATATGGGGCCCATATTCCTTCGCTCTCGATGACAGACTGCGTTTCAGCCGGTGTCCCTGGTGTATGTAGACGTGGATATGACTCTTTTGTCCCGTCCGAGTCGATTCGGACCGGTAAAGCGTGCGATATCGAGGGATGTTGTTGCGCGCGTGCTCGGGGCGGGGATGTTTTTAAGGCCGCGGGCGCTAGGCGATGGATCCCTGACTCGATCCTTTGAAGAGGGCCACCGCTCACTACGCTAACGAGCGCACAAGGACCACGGGCGGATTCAGACGGAAAAAAAAAAAAAAAAAAAAAAAAAAAACAAGAAAATCTGATTGGGATCAGTCAGAAGAGGTGAGATGCTAATTATCAAGAATTATCCAGAACAAAAGGAAAAGGTCAACAGTATCGTAGGGAGAAGGAATTGCACTGATCAAAGCCTCTTTACTTCTCGCTGCAGTTTATACAAGTACAAGGGATTAGTAGTTGCCTGGACCCCTACCCCAAACAATTAATAATATCGTAAGGAACGATCATCCCTCGAGGGGAGTGGATAGACCAATGATTTCACCGTAGTGACATCCTGGAACCCGTGCAAAGAAGCCCTTTCCCCCTTGAGAAATGGAATCCACAATAGTTAAGGTTTACTGACGCCAAGTAGCGTGGCTGAGACTATGGATCGAGCGTAGTTTGCTTGTTTGATGATTGGATCTCTAATGTATTCACCAATCGGAGCTCCAGAATGGGCAGCTCAATGGCTGAGCTTATCGATTCATGCGATATGTCTTGCAGTGACGAAAATTTGGGTGCCTAGCATCGATCACTTGCAAAGCTTGACTCTCGACTGGAGGAAGTTGTGAGATAAAGAATACTGCGTAATGGTTTATCACGCGAGTGGACGTTGATGGGTACACTTGGAATAATAACAATCATAATAATACAAGCATCAGCCAGGCGTCAACAGCTTGAGACTGATGTTCATTGGGCTATCTAGGGAACCATGTCTATGGCTTTGCTGACAGAATTGTATGTGATCGACTACCTTAGGGAGGCCTGATTATGGATATTCTCATTCCTCCCCTATCCTTCCATGTCCGCTCCGCTATTTCGTGGATCTGACTTCCTAGCCATTCCCACGTCTAGATACGTGCATAATTCTTGATACGCAATCACCCTGCAATCGAGCTCCTTGAAATTGGAGAATTCAATTTTGAGACCTCGGTTCGAGATTCAGGGCCCTTGTTGACGTCACACTAGGCTGGGGAGGGACCTTCGATCGCCAAGACGGTCCAACAGTACAAAGCCCTACATTATTCTTATGCAACTGTGCTCTATGCAGAGTTGATTATTCTGACAGATGGGAGTTGTTCATTCATAGCTCGGGGGCCTGGACGCTAAGTGAGATGGCTGGATAAGCCTGTAGTGAGGTGGAAAAGAGGTAGAGGTTGGTTATTCCTGGGCCTCTATGCATAGGCTCTCTGCTGTGGCTTGAAGAGCGAGCAAGCGAGGAGGCTCTATCAATCTGATAAGTGTTGACTATATGCTTCCACACTGACTGAAATGTTGGGTTTGGGCACTGTTCAGATGGAACGCTTGTCAGCCAGGAGTCTTGTCAACGCCCTCGTTTATTCAGATTCAAAATCATAGGGAGGTGCACGAGTAACATGTTACGGACCTCAAAGAAACGCGGGGGCCGCAGCTAATTGAGCGGCAACCGAGAACCAATCATCCCACGGACGCTAGGGATTAGCGTTGTCACGTGCGTTTCGGTATACTTGGGCGAGCCCCGGAAAGGCCCCAAGCCAGGTCCCCAGGGATAGGAGCCAGAAAAGGCCTGCGGCTAACAGTCACAACCAATACCGACTTACACCACGAGACGGTTAGCACACTGCAGGAAACGGCCACCCCAGCACGTGACCACCGATGATAGAAAGGTAGATGGGTATACGGGTAGATCGCGCCAAGGCTTATCTACCACTATACCATCTACCACCTATACCAACTCGAAGGACTGGATATATAAGGACACTCATTTAGCATCATGTATTTAGTTCTTCGCGATCAATCCAACATTGTTACTTGGTTACTACCTTTAGTACTATACTTCACTGTTCACCTTCAAGACAACCCAACCTACAAGTAGGGGATTCACTTCGTGGCAACACTCAGTGATTGACTTACTTGGCGCGCACTTCTGGCACGTTCTGCAAGACCCTCAACAGGATCCAGTCCGCAGTAAGGCCTTGCGAGGCAACGGTACGATTGAGAGATACGCTTGGAATTCGAGGTTGTGCCGAGAGGGCCGGAATCAGCCGCCGCGGCACATATCGTGGTTGTACCTTGTTACAACGCACGATTCAGGTAACCAGTTGCCCTTTCCGCATCTAACTCACAGTGACCAGTCGGCTCCGCGTAACACATTGATCGCCCTGTCTTTGAACCGTGAAGCATAGTCATCATGGCAGGCAACGACAGCAGTGTCAAGGGGAAGACCCCCACACGACAACCCACCGAACCTGATTCGGACGACGAAAGAGATGAGGCAATCAGAGGCCTCAAGGCAATGGTCAAGAAGCTTAAGGAAGAACTCGACGCTCTTGGCACCCAACACAACAGTAACAACGACAAGGTGAATGACCACTTGGAGCAGCTTCACGCTCAGGTCATCGCTTCCGCACCAGCATCTTCTGTCGGTACCATCAAGATCCCGAAGGCTGAGACCTTCGACGGTACTCGACACAAGCTGCGTGGATTCCTTACGCAGATGGACATCCACTTGGACGTTAATGCGGCACGACTAGTGACCGAAGGCAGCAAGGTCATCTTCGTATCGTCCTACCTGCGAGGACAAGCATGGGACTGGTTGGAACCATACATCAGGGAATACTACGAGAAAACAGACGAGGAAAAATCCACCACCACTCTCAGCATCTTCAGCAGCTACGCTACGTTCAAGCAACACTTGGAGCGAACCTTTGGAGACATCGACGCTAAGAAGACGGCTGAGCGAAAGCTAAAGCGCATTCGCCAGACCGGATCAGCATCGACCTACACGGCCGAATTCATGCAACTTGCAGCAATACTGCAGTGGGAGGATTACGCTTTGATTCCATACTACGACCATGGACTCAAACCCCACATCAAGGATGAGCTGGCACGAATCGACCGACCAGACACAATGGAGAAACTTATCGACGTAGCAGTGCGGATCGACAACCGGCTGTACGATCGACAAATGGAAAAACGAGAAATTGAAGGATGGCGCCGAGGCACTAGCCGACCATCACACCATCGCTACGATAAGCGACCAAGCAGACCCGTAAGGGACAGTGATCCCTACGGACCCAAACCGATGGAGCTCGACGCAGCGAGACTCCCAGTTGAAGAAGAAAAACGACGAAAAGACAACAACTTATGCTTTGAATGTGGAAAAGCAGGACATCGGGCGCGTGAGTGCAACAACAGGCGCAACAACGCAAAGCCATGGGCGCGTGAGCGTAACGGACGCAACAACGCAAAGCCACAACAGTTACGGGCAACCCACGAAGAGGTTCGACCCCAGCAGCTCCGAGCCACCAACGACAAAAGGTGGTTGGTGATTGATGGGTCAGTCACACCCACGGGGAAGGGAAACAGCGAAGGCACCTTCACCAGCGGCCGGGAAGCATGGACCCTGAGCCAGGAGCAAACCAGATCAGCATGCGAAGAAATAGCAGAGCACATACGACGAGTCACGGAAGGAGTAACACCGGAGACCTTCATTGATGACATCGTGCTGTACCGCGGCCTGAACAGCGCAGAGCACGCGACGGACACGTTCCCAGATATCGACTGGGAAGTGATTGAGAGTCAAGGGTGGACCCAGTACGGTCCCTGGAACACCACCGACTCGCAGGAACTATCCGACGGATCCCAGGAGTGGGCCACGGGTTACCAGGAGACAACAGTTGAGACTCCAGGCACCCCGGAGATTCCAGAAACTCCACCCCAGCTCCCAGGGCCGGATACGACTGAACAGCCTCAAGAAAGAACCCCACGACACACGATCGACAAAGAGCGATTTGCGGATTTCCAGAGCACGTTTGGGCCAGAAGAGGACCCGAAACGCATCAAACAGATCTATGATCGAACGATGATCCAACTCGAAGACATCAGGAATGAACTCCAAGACGTATACCAGCAAGGTTGTGAGATCAAAGCCCAACGACTACGCAAGATCCATAAGCAACTAGCTCGGATGCGAGGACGCTTGAAGCAAGGAGAAGGCTACGAGCGAGTCAAGGCACTACAGGAAAAGATCATCGCCGACTTGGAAGTCGACCCCACAGTGTTCAAGTGTCCGTGTAACAGCTCGCAGTGTGCGTGCCAAGGATACGCACGACACCCCAATCACGACCTTAGAGACGTGACTGGCTGTTACGACGACGGATGCATGGTACACGCAGCAGGGAAAGTCGAAAGAAGCCTGGAACCAAAGCCGCTACGCTGGGAAAAGAAACCCAATTGGACACCAGAATACGCGGGACTCTGGTACGGAAACCGGAGGATAAACACCGAAGAACAACATCTCGCAGCTACCGCATGGGGGGCACACATGAAGATTACCGCCAACATTGCGTTTCGACCAACTAGAGTGATGCTCGATTCGGGAGCAGCAGGAAACTTCATGCACCCACGGTACAAGGAACAGCACAAGATTCAAGGCGTGGAGAAGCCACGGATTACGCCTATCATCGGGCTTAACGGAGAAAGCCTGGGACCAGGAATCAAGTATGAAAGCGGACCTTTACCAATGGTTATCGGAGACCACTTTGAGGTCATCAACTTCGACATCACGAACATCGGAGAATACGACGTGGTACTTGGAGTACCTTGGTTAAGGAAGCACAACCCAGCCATCGATTGGCAGCACGGACGCATATTATTCGACAGATGCGAGTGCAAGCAGACAAGCGAGATTTGGACCGGAGACAACGAACAACGAGCGCTGAAGAGACTTAGCCACGGGGAGGCAGGTACTCATGGAAACCCTCACGAAGGCGAACTTAAGAGGAGTTTTCGGCCAGGAGGCAGGCCCAACAACAAAAAGACACTAGATATAAGGGACATCGCAGTCGCCGAACAGCGGCCGGACATGACCGACAAGGAACTAGAGGATTACGTTCTTGTCAGCAGCGATGAGGAAACATCCCTTTACGCCACAGGAGCGCCAGCAGAGGAACACCAGATCCCTGAGGAATACAAGGAATTCCAGGATGTGTTCACGCCACCACCAAAGGGTGAGCTACCAGAGCATGGTCCGTTCGACCACGAGATCAGAATCAAGAAAGACCAAGAACCAAAGTCTATGCCGATCTATACCTTATCGCAGAAGGAATCAGAAGCATTGAAGGACTACATCGACGAAAACCTCAAGAAGGGATACATACGACACTCGAAATCGTCAGCAGGATACCCAATCCTGTTCGTGCCTAAGAAGGGAGGAGAACTCAGGATGTGCGTTGATTACCGACAACTCAACGACATCACCATCAAGGACCGGCACCCACTGCCGTTGATCAACGAGATTCAAGACATCATTCAAGGAGCAAAGTACTTCAGCAAGTACGACATCACCAACGCATACAATCGATTGCGAATCAAGAAGGGAGACGAATGGAAGACTGCATTCCGAACCAAGTTTGGACACTTTGAATACATGGTCATGCCATTCGGGCTCACCAACGCACCAGCGTCATTTCAACGTTTTATCTTCCACGTGTTGAACGGGTACTTGGACAAGTTTGTCATCGCGTACCTCGACGACATCCTCGTGTTTTCAAAAACGGAGGCCGAGCACGTTGAACACAACAAGAAAGTGTTGCAACGACTCAGGGAAGCAAGGGTTACACTCAAACTCCAGAAATGCGAGTTCCACGTTCAGGAAACGAGTTTCCTCGGATACACCATCAGTCCAGACGGACTAGGGATGGAGCAAGACAAGGTCAAAAGCATCCTTGAATGGCCAACACCAACATGCGTCAAGGATGTACAGAGCTTTTTGGGACTAGCCAATTACTACCGCAAGTTAGTACCCAATTACAGTCAACATGCAGCAGGACTGTACAGATTCACCAAGAAGGGGATACCGTTCCAATGGGACGAAGCAGCGGAGAGATCGTTTACCGCACTCAAGGAAATGTACAACAAAAAGCCAGGAGAAGCAATTGTTGCGACATTCAACTACGACGCACCTATCATCATGGAGACCGATGCATCAGACTTCGCACTCGGGGCTCAACTCATGCAACCAGGAAAGGACGACAAGCTCAGACCTGTCGCTTTTTGGTCACGCAAGATGATACCAGCAGAATTGAACTACGACATCCATGACAAGGAACTATTGGCTATAGTGTCAGCGTTTCAGACATGGAGAGCGTACTTGGAAGGAGCCAAGCACACTGTGATCGTCAGGACCGATCACCACAACCTCACTTACTTCACAACGACAAAGAAGCTTACCAGGAGACAAGCCAGATGGGCAGAAACACTGGCTCAGTACGACTTCAAGATTGTGCACTGCAAGGGAACTGAGAACGCAGTCGCGGACGCGCTAAGTCGCCGCCCGGACTACGAACTTGGAACTAAGGAGGCAGTACCCGCTATCCTGACCACGGACAGCGAAGGGCACATTGTTTATAACCACCAAATCCTCGCAGCCACCAGCGAATTACAGAACGACGAATGGCTGGAGAAGATTCGAGTCAGCACGGAAACCGACGAGTCAATCCAGAAGGTTCTAGGCAACGAGACCGCGTTAACACGCGACGGAATCGTCCACGTACACGGCTTGGCATATGTTCCTAGGAACCTCCAGACGGAAATCATCCGACAACATCATGATGAACCAACACAAGGACACCTTGGTATTGAGAAAACCATCGAGAAAATCACACGAAATTATTACATCCCAGCATTACACCGAAAAGTGAAAAAATACATTCAGGACTGCGATTCATGCCAACGAAACAAACCATCACGACATGCACCATACGGAACAATGGAATTGGCGGAAGTACCAAAACGACCATGGGAATGGATCACTATGGACTTCATCACGAAATTGCCCACATCGGAAGGGAATGATATGATCATGGTAGTCGTTGACCGACTAACCAAATACGCCTACATGATCCCGACAACAGAAACCATCGATGCACGACAGATGGCCAACCTGTTGCTCAGATACATATTTACCAACCATGGAACACCGAGCAAGATCACCTCGGACAGAGACAAGCTGTTCACATCTAACATGTGGCAATCGCTGGCGGATCAACTCGGAATTGAGCATAGACTCTCTACCGCGTACCATCCACAGACCAACGGACAGACCGAAAGAGTGAATCAAACCTTGGAACAATACCTGAGACACTATGTGAATTACCAGCAGGATGACTGGACAGGATTGTTGCCAGTGGCACAGTTTGCATACAACAATGCAATGCACTCAACGACAAAAGAAACACCTTTCTTCGCGAATTATGGGTTTAATCCCACTATGATCGGAGAACCAATCGGGAAACAACCACTCGCAGAGTCATCACGACTGCTAGCGACTGGATTGAAACAACTACACCTACAGCTTTCGAGGGATATCGAGTTCCTCAACATGCGCATGAAAAACTACTACGATCAATCGCGCCAGGAGGCGCCGGATTTTCAAAGGGGGGAGAAAGTTTACCTTTTGCGACGCAACATTCGCACCAGACGACCCAGCGCAAAACTCGACCACCTCAAGTTAGGACCATTTGAAATTGAAGAAAAAACAGGACCGCTCAATTATCGGCTAAAACTACCGGACAGCATGCGACGCATTCATGCAACGTTTCATGTCTCATTATTGGAAAAAGCACCCAGAAACGCCGAAATCGCTACCAATGTGGAAATAGAAGAAGAAACAGAAAACGAGTACGAAGTCGAACAAATCTTGAATGCCAACAGAATCAGCGGAAGGCCTCACTATCTAGTGAAATGGAAAGGGTACGATACCTCAGAAAACACATGGGAACCTATTGAAAACTTGATGGGCTGCCACCAGCTGGTCCAGCAATACCACCAACAAGCGAAGGGGAACCACCCAATCCGGAGACGTCCAGGCCGTCCCAGAAGGAATGAGGCAACTGGGCAATCTCCTGGAACATCTGATCAAGACTCGGGTCCTCAGCAGTAGACGCTAGCTGTTGGACTTCAAGGGCGGAGGAAGCAGCCTGCCCTGGGGAAGCCGTTTTCTCATCAAGTATCCGCAACAACTCTGCATCATGATCTGACATTTTGAAACCCTTTTGTTTAAGGAACGCCATCTGCTTGCGCAGCCGACGCTGCCGAGACATGGCCTCCTGGTATTGTTTTTGTTTGCTCAACAACTGGCGATGCATCTCGGCGAGGCGAGATTGCAATTCATTCAGTTCGGGCTCCAACAAGTCGAGCTCATCTTCATTCTTTTCAATATCGGAGGACAATTTATCCTCAGCACGACGCAACAAGTCCCATTCACGACTAGTATGGAACTCCTTCTTACATGGACGCCCGGCGCGAGTGCAGGAAGCACATTTGGAATACTCGCGGCTTCGGTCCATCACACACTCTTCACCAGACTCTCGACAACAGTCACAAGGAATAGAGGTAATAAACCCGTTTGCGACAATATACTCGGCCTGACGGATGCGACCGGCGACTTGGTCACGTTTGGAAGGGAGCTTCGGGGTGCCTTCAAGAACAGAGTCAGCCTTACGCTTAGGCATAGTGGAAGAACATGACGGGAAGGAAGGAAATCAAAAACACCACACTAACCTGCGGGGAGGGACCAACGTTTTAAATCCTTTGGGGACAAAGGATAAGGAAGGAGGGGATGATGTTACGGACCTCAAAGAAACGCGGGGGCCGCAGCTAATTGAGCGGCAACCGAGAACCAATCATCCCACGGACGCTAGGGATTAGCGTTGTCACGTGCGTTTCGGTATACTTGGGCGAGCCCCGGAAAGGCCCCAAGCCAGGTCCCCAGGGATAGGAGCCAGAAAAGGCCTGCGGCTAACAGTCACAACCAATACCGACTTACACCACGAGACGGTTAGCACACTGCAGGAAACGGCCACCCCAGCACGTGACCACCGATGATAGAAAGGTAGATGGGTATACGGGTAGATCGCGCCAAGGCTTATCTACCACTATACCATCTACCACCTATACCAACTCGAAGGACTGGATATATAAGGACACTCATTTAGCATCATGTATTTAGTTCTTCGCGATCAATCCAACATTGTTACTTGGTTACTACCTTTAGTACTATACTTCACTGTTCACCTTCAAGACAACCCAACCTACAAGTAGGGGATTCACTTCGTGGCAACACTCAGTGATTGACTTACTTGGCGCGCACTTCTGGCACGTTCTGCAAGACCCTCAACAGGATCCAGTCCGCAGTAAGGCCTTGCGAGGCAACGGTACGATTGAGAGATACGCTTGGAATTCGAGGTTGTGCCGAGAGGGCCGGAATCAGCCGCCGCGGCACATATCGTGGTTGTACCTTGTTACAACGCACGATTCAGGTAACCAGTTGCCCTTTCCGCATCTAACTCACAGTGACCAGTCGGCTCCGCGTAACATAACACCGTTGCAATTTCGAACAGGCTCAATCGAAATCAGGTCGTGGCCGATTTCTCTGATGTCATCGATTTCGCCAAAGTACCGCTGGGATCCTCGCACGCGCAAAACTACTATATCTCGAATTTCATTGCCATCGAAACATCCCAGGACGGACCGGACCCTATCTGAAATATTCAGGTCTCTGTCCAACGTCGCACGGATTGTTGACCAAGTTGCCCCCTGAGTCCGCGGAGATTCAACTTGCCAGACACCACGGGTGGCAGACGCCCCACCAATGATGATCAATGGAGTTCTTTAGCCATGATGCCAAAATGTCGCAGGTGGGGAAGGTCCGGCACCCCACGGAGCAACCTACCAACCAACCAAATCCACGGCTTTTGCCAATGAACGGGGGAACCTTTAACGTCTCCAATCCCGTTGGTCCAAAAGTGATTCACAAGGTGTCAGTTCGATGGACGGATTCGGATGGTGTGTCTTTACCTGCGAGTCAAACGCTTCCTGGTTGGAATTAAATCGAATTTCTATCGCACTAAAGTCGCTTTCTAATACCCACTTTCCCATAAATCAAGTAACGATGATTCAATGCTCGAGCGGCGGGGGGCAGCAACGAGTTGGAGAATCTCCCTACTCTATCTGGGCTCTCGTGCAAAATTGCTCGGATTTCTCCTGTGTGCGAATAAGAAAATTCACAGTCTTTCGTTAGGCGACATTCGAGACATGCCCTGCAACGATCGCTCCACCTGTGTTCCCATCGATCAATTCTCGAAGACACGATAAGGCCGTCTCCATGTTCTGTAACCGGTGAGCTAACAATTTGATGAGACTTTTGTTCAGGTGTTTGGCATACAGCAGCTAACGTGAATTGTTCGTCTCTCCTGTTAGGAAGAGCTCCAAGCGGCCCAACCGAGAGCTCATTGAGCGCTTCCAAGGTCTCTGTGGCCCTTCCTTTTTCCACAGAGAAGCTGACCCCAGGTCAGCATACAGTGACCAGCCGGGTCCTGAAGATGAACCGGCGTTGTTATCAAGGTCGGAGCCTACTCAAGGGCGGATAAAATATCTGCAAGCAGATACAATGACCAGTGTCTTTGGAACCGCGGGGGGGATAGATACGGGGGGTCACACATCATTCGATGAATGCACAGTACCAAGTTCCACGGATGTCTTCTTAGCGCAGAACCTGCCACCAGAAAGTCAGCACTTTCAATCCTACCCGCAAGGAATGAACTATTCTGTCGATGACTTCGACCGTTCAATCTCTCCAAAGAACGATTTCGAGAACGAGAGTGAGCAATTCACTCAAGGATGGCTTCCTACCTCACAACCAAACTGGAAGATTGATTCTGGGTCCTTCGACTATCCATTGCTATTGCATCAACCCAACCACACGAGCCTACTCATGAACAATCTTGCATACCAACCAAGCCAAATTGTTCGTTGTGACTCTGGCTACGAGACTTGGGATGAGCCGTCCAAACCTTTGTTATCCCAGGATGGATTTTCCGGACGAGCAAGCTCGACAAGTCTAGTCAAGCCTCATTCACCACAATTATCTCCAGCCGGAATGGGAATGCCGCCCATCGAGAGAGAAAGGTAATTCACACTCAAGAGCTACCTATTTGTCTTTGCGACCGTAACTCATAACTCACACTTCAGGTTCCGCTTTCATACTTGTCTGCAAGCCTCGACTGCAATGATCAACGATCCGAAAGAGGCACCCGAATCTTACCTTAACAAGGGTCAAATCTACCACCTACGTCTAATTGACACAGCCCCGCCGAGCTCGACTACCGAGGCCACTCGGTATCGGACCTACATCCGTGTTTCATTCAAGGAACGAGAACAGCGAGTCAACGCAGAATTCTATTGGCGGCTATGGAAAGAAAGCCGGGGCTTGACTGAGTCAGATAAGAAAGACTCTGAGCTTCGAGCCGTTGAATATACTGGTCAAAATGGGCCGGAGATGCAAGTCGACGAAGAGTTCCTAGACGGATTCACGGTTTCTTGGACGATTGAGCCTAGAACTGATGCCAACAAATGCACGATTCCAGTCCGATTCAACTTCCTGTCTACCGATTTTACGTTAGCAAAGGGGGTGAAGGGTATATCAGTGCGTCTTTGCGCCAAAACAGAGCAACTCAACAACCTCGAGACACCCTATGAGCCAGAAATTTGCTTCTGCAATATCAAGGTTTTCCGAGACCATGGCGCCGAACGAAAATTATCCAACGACATTACCAATGTCCAAAGAAGAATCGCAAAGCTGACCGAACAGATTGGGAAGGCTTCGCTTCACGAGCCACCGAAGAAACGCAAGCGGGGTAGCGTTGCCGCAAAAAGCACTGGTGACCTAAAGGGCTTTGATCAGAGCTTGACCCATGAACATGGCTGGTCGATGGACATAGCCGGCGTTCCAGCAGCAGAGAAGCTTCAAAGTAGGCTGGTCAATCTTCGCAATATGTTATTCTCAACTTCCTCTGAGAGTGTGTTGAGTCTTCGAGGTAGCAAGGAGGACGACCCTGAGATGCACATTACTCGATTACCATCTACGGCCAGTTCGGGGGTTCGAAATCTTGCAACACAACGCGGTAGTACTGCCTCTCTAGACGAATCTATGGGCGCCGTGCGTCTAGGCTCGGATGGCATGGACACTGCTCAAGATGGCTCGTCGGTGGCAAGTGTGAAAGGTTCTGGCCTGCGACCGTCGCCCATGCCAGGTATACTTCATGCCACGCGCTTTCGTGATACATTTCACTAACTCGTTCTTGAATCTAGTCGCCTGCTTCTTTATCTATCGTGCCGGGAATTGGCCAACCTGGGATCGATGTTATCGTGCGATTTATCTCAGAGAACGTACCGCCCACGACCTCGTGCAGAGGATTTGCGAGAAATGTGGAGTTGACGCATCAAAGATTGCGCGCATATTGCACACTAATCAAGCTGGTCTTGAGATTTTGGTTGACGATGATTTTGTTCGGCAGATGACGGAAGGTCAGGATATGATCGTGAGGATCGAGGAACTACCATTGGAAGATGGTCGCGCGGGATCGCTGCCCAGTGCACACTTGGGGATCTGGTTGGAGTATTGATTTGATAGAGAAGCCATAGCTTCATGTAAATTTAAGGGATTGGATCTTGATCTGATCGAATAGGTTTAATCAATATAATCCATTGCATTCGATTTCGCACTCCATAGAACAACCGCGGAATTTCTAGAGGGCCTTCTAAAAGGTGCCTAGCGCTCGGCAATTGTCACCGATCTGAGTGCATGACATTGGCAATGACCTCGAAGTTTTCTTTTCCGTGATTATGCGGAGGGATGCTTAGGTGATTCAATCGATAACCTAATCTTCCCTAGCAGGGAGATGCACGTCAAGATTCGGTTGCCCCAAGTCTTCCAGTCTGAAATATATATCTTGGGAAATCAACCTCAAAAAGGCCCATCAGGGTACTCGTACCTTTTCACCGCGTAAATAAGGATTTTCAAGCACCGAATTAGTTTGAGAATGACACGAACACGCAAACAGATAAAAATTAAGGTAAATTGGCTCGCGCCGCTGTCTTTTTGAACACTGGAGAGCGTCCCTCGGTGAAAGACTGGCATCCAAATAAGATGATTTTCTAACTTGCTTCATATAGCCAAAGTTTGTGCTTCCTTTCATACAACTGGGCTTGTGGTTTAGTGGTATAATACTCCCTTAGCATGGGAGTGGTCCGGGGTTCGATTCCCCGCGAGTCCAGCTTTCTTTTTTTTTTTTTTTTTTTTGCTTTCTTATTTGGGGCTACAGTTCCTGTATTCGGCTTTTAATCCGGCAAAGCAATAATTGGGAGGGGACGTTAGCCCATGACGCATGGCCAAATGTACAAGTCAGAGGAAGCGGATTTTATTTTATGCATAGGAGGTGAACTCATCAAAAAATTCTCGAAGATGATGTATTTGAGGAGTAATATAATAAGAGCAAGAGAATATTGTCGAGCCCAAAACGTGCATGAAACCCCTAGACCAACAATGTGCCATAGGCAACATTCTACACCGCAAGTCGTACGGGCTTCTCGTTGCCATGTCAAATATCTGCAGCCTGGAGTTTCAGGTTTTGAAAACAATATGTCATTTGTCATTCAAGGTCACCTGGCTCGAGCTGTGCCCTACTTCAGAGCCCTACTTCCCCCATTTGGAAGAGTATGACACCCCACTAAGTCACCTGACCAAGCTGCCCGCCCTAAGCCCAAAGTAAACAGAACGGTGACATCAGACGCCGGCTCGTCTTGAGAGGTGTCGGCAGTACGGAGTACTTTTTTTCGGGGCGGAGGGGAAAGCTGAGCGTATCAGCTTCAGTTAAAAGCCTCCTCAAGAGCCAGAACAGGTCCTTTCTCACTCGTCCCAGTCCATAGTCATCTTCTCTCAATCAAGTTCTAATCGTCACTGTTTGGCCCTTCCTTGATAGCTGCTAGCACCTCTATCCGAGTCTGTGACGAAATACCTTGGGTAACCTCCCCACTTCTGCTTTGTCTCACCGGAATTGGGTTCAACCCCCCTCCCACTGGCCGTCATTAGCTTTACAGCGTTTAACTGCGACCAGATTCCAGGTCAATTTGATCTCGTCTTTCATCTATCTTATCATCCCTGAAGCGGTTTTGTCCTCAACCTCTCCCGGGAAGGTCGACCCTCTTCAATTCTAACATGGAGCCCGCCAAGCTTCCCGTCGAGCCCCCCAAGAAGCGCCGCATCGGTGTCCTCACTTCTGGTGGTGATGCTCCTGGTATGAACGGCGCTGTGCGGGCCGTCGTCCGCATGGCCCTGCACTCCGACTGTGAGGCCTACGCCGTCTTCGAAGGCTACGAGGGCCTGGTCCATGGCGGCAACATGATCCGCCAGATGCATTGGGAGGACGTGCGCGGCTGGCTGTCGCGCGGTGGTACACTGATCGGTTCTGCTCGGAGCATGGCCTTTCGAGAGCGCGCTGGTCGTCTGCGGGCGGCCAAGAACATGATTCTACGTGGCATTGATGCCCTCGTGGTCTGTGGTGGTGATGGTAGCTTGACCGGAGCCGATGTCTTCCGCGCCGAGTGGCCGACTCTGCTGGCCGACCTCGTTGCGGCTGGTGAATTGACCGAGGAACAGGTTGAGCCCTACAAGGTTCTGAACATCGTTGGTCTGGTCGGCTCTATTGACAATGACATGGCCGGTACCGACGCTACCATCGGCTGTTACTCGTCTCTAACCCGCATTTGTGATGCGGTCGATGATGTGTTCGACACTGCCTTCTCGCACCAGCGAGGCTTCGTCATTGAGGTGATGGGTCGTCACTGTGGATGGTTGGCCCTCATGTCCGCCATTAGTACTGGCGCAGACTGGCTGTTCATCCCCGAGATTCCTCCTCGGGACGGCTGGGAGGATGATATGTGCTCCATTATTACCAAGGTATGTTCCCGAACAGTATCAATGGTGCATATCACCAGATAATTGACCGATTGCTTTTTCTTTTGAATCGATAGAACCGCAAGGAGCGTGGCAAGCGCCGTACAATCGTCATTGTCGCCGAGGGAGCGCAGGATCGCCATCTCAACAAGATTTCGAGCTCGACTATCAAGGACATTCTTACGCAACGACTGGGCTTGGATACCCGCACCACCGTCTTGGGTCACACTCAACGTGGTGGCGCGGCTTGTGCTTATGACCGCTGGCTCTCCACTTTGCAGGGTGTTGAGGCTGTTCGTGCTGTCCTCGAGATGACACCCACATCGCCATCACCCGTCATCACCATCCGAGAGAATAAGATCATGCGAACCCCACTTATGGAGGCAGTTCAGGCGACCAAGGAGGTTACTGCAAAGATCAACGCCAAGGACTTTGAGGCTGCCATGACTCTGCGTGATGCCGAGTTCAAGGAATACTATCGTGCTTACCTGAACACTGCAACCCCAGATCACCCCAAGATGATTCTCCCCGAAGGCAAGGTAAGATTTGAAGCAATGGCAGACCTAGTTTCGCTTTTTTGGGATGAAATTTGCTGACTTATTTGCGTTGTAGAAAATGCGCATTGCCATCATTCACGTCGGTGCCCCCGCTGGTGGCATGAACCAAGCTACCCGCGCCGCCGTGGCCTACTGTCTGACCCGCGGACACACTCCCATCGCAATTCACAACGGCTTCCCTGGTCTAGTCCGTCACCATGCCGACAAGCCGATCAGCTCAGTTCGCGAAGTTCAATGGCTCGAGTCTGATAGCTGGGTCAATGAGGGTGGTTCAGATATTGGTACCAACCGCAGCCTGCCCTCGGAGGATATGGAGGGCACTGCCAAGTGCTTCGAGCTCTACAAGTTCGATGCTCTCTTTGTTGTTGGTGGCTTTGAGGCCTTCACCGCCGTCAGCCAGTTGCGCAAGGCTCGTGAGAAGTACGATGCTTTCAAGATTCCTCTTATCGTGCTGCCCGCCACGATTTCCAACAACGTGCCTGGTACCGAGTACTCGCTCGGAAGTGACACCTGCTTGAACACCCTGATCGATTTCTGTGACGCTATCCGGCAGTCCGCCTCTTCTTCTCGCCGCCGTGTCTTCGTAATTGAGACCCAGGGAGGCAAGTCTGGCTACATCGCAACCACGGCCGGTCTAGCTGTTGGCGCAGTGGCCGTTTACATTCCCGAAGAGGGCATTGACATCAAGATGCTCTCGCGCGATATCGATTTCCTGCGTGACAACTTCATCCGTGACAAGGGTGCTAACCGTGCGGGCAAGATCATTCTCCGTAATGAGAGTGCCTCTAGCACCTATACCACCCAGGTGATTGCTGACATGATCAAGGAGGAGGCCAAGGGCAAATTCGAGTCGCGTGCGGCTGTTCCTGGTCACTTCCAACAGGGTGGTAAGCCTTCGCCTATGGACCGTGTCCGCGCCCTGCGGATGGCTATCAAGTGCATGCAGCACATTGAGTCCTACGCTGGCCAGAGCCGGGATGCTATTGCCGCGGATCCCTTGTCGGCTGCCGTCATTGGTGTCAAGGGCTCTCAGGTTCTGTTCTCACCTATGGGTGGCGAAACCGGACTGGAGGCGACCGAGACTGACTGGGAACGTCGTCGTCCCAAGTCGGAGTTCTGGCTCGAGTTGCAGGATGTGGTCAACGTCCTATCTGGCCGCTCATCCGCTCGCGCAGTGGATACCTGGACCATCTACAACAGTATGTAAACCACCAACCAATCTCCCCTATCTCTCTGGAAATTTGCAACCCATCGGACCTTTGCGTGTTCACCGGACATCGGATCTTCAACCAGCACAGTTGTTGGGCAGCGATGGTGTTTTCGGATTCTCTCCACTCTTCGTTTCAACTGGATGTTAACGTTTCTCGCTTTTTGCCTGTTCAGATCCCGCTACGATTCATGTTGTTCCTTCCGTTCCCAGTTCTCCTTGAAGGGATCACACATGAAATGGTTCACCATTCTTCTGACCGTCACCTGGAAATTAGCGACGCCTGATCGTCCTTTGCGGAAGCTTCGGCCTTCGCTCTGATACCAAACCTGCTCATTCCAGCCGAGTTCATGTTTGCGGGTGACTCTTTCCATTCGCCTCCACGTCTCCACGATGGACGTCCCCCGTTTATGCTTGTATGATGATACGCCACGCACCGCCCAGATGTAATATAGATCTGGACAACATCCGGGCTTAGTTGTGAGGGGCTGTGCCCTGCTCTGCTCCTTGTCTTGTCTGTCCCATTTCTTGTGCTCTTTGGATCCTGATTCCATACATTCAGACAGTCATCGCAAGTAGATTCGCACAATACCAAAACGTTTAGCCAAAGTCTGCTTCGAGTGAAAATTAGTCAACTAGCACTAAATGACGAATAAAAATATAAAATCAAGACTGCTCCAGATGCTTGAACTGGGTGTGCGGAATCCATTAATTGTTGTAGACTTGAATAGAAATCGAATGCTGTTGGCTACATTCCACATGCAGGCACTGAACTATATTATAATTTCCATGAACGTAGACGCTATGTGCTTTCAACCTACTTGGGCGGGTTGACTGCACCTTCCAACTCATCCAAGAGATCCACAGTCTCCGCAGGATTGGCAATCCAAGCGGTTGTAGACGCTAGTCGGGCCTAGAAAACCAATCGAATTAGCTTATTTAGTCGGTAAAAATCGATGACAGGGGTTGATATCGTACCTTAAAGTCATTAGCACCCGCCGACAAGAATTGATCGCCAATGTGCAGCGTCTTGGACGGATCGATACCGCCAAAGTACCGCTGGCAGACTCGAACACCCCAGGACTTGTCGCCAATATCGACAAAGACATCATTTCCGCCTGTTGAGTTAAGATTTAGTGAACACAGTCCTCCATCAAGTGAGAAAATCAAGTGATTTATAAATGTCCAACGAGAGACTTACCGTTAAACGCGCAGAATGGGAGTCGCGATCCGACCGCCGATCTTTCTACGGTGTTTTGCACAACGAGGACAGTCTCCTCGAGTTGTTCACGATTGATCCGAACTCCATTCACGGGGTAAACACCCACCGCACGATCCTTGCGCAGCACCGCAGCCGGAAGGCTGAGATTCGTTGCACAGGCCCGCAGAGCGGACTCGGCCAGATCGAGAAGCTCCTTGATATCATCGTCGCGCCACGCGCGCATCTCATCGAGTAACCATTCCTCCCGAGGCACATACGTCAATCGAACATCCGAGTCCGGATCAAATCGAAATAGGAAATTACTCTCGCCGCCCATCACGATGATGCCTTGTTTCTGGGCCGGGGTTAAACTCGTCGACGCATGCACCGCGTCCAAGAGACCCTGCAGGCGACCATAATATTTCGGAGCCTCTTCGTATCCGGCTGCGGTGACAATACCCACTTTGCGGCCTTGCTCGAGAAGACGCATGATACGTGGGATGACGGGGTTATCTGCCGTGAGGCAGGCGCCGTCATCGTAGAGGGTTACATCTCCGTCGAAGGTGACGAGTTGCACCTCGCTAGAGCGGACGAGACCCCGTAGTTGGGCGGAGTTGAGGATCAGTCGGATATCGTTGAATGAAGGAGCCACGAATCGGCGTCGGCTGATGAAGCGCCGCTGATCTTGATACTGGAAGGCATCTTCTAGATGTAGACGGGTGAAAAAGGTCCCCACCGAAGGCACCAGCAGTTTGAGCTTGGATTTGCCGGGGGCATTGCGTTCATGATGTTCGACTGTGGGGTGGATTGATTAGCCAACAGCGTTTGGATAGGATAGGTATGATCTTCAGTGAGAGGATGATTGACGGGGGTGGACCATCACGTCAATATGATAATTATTGTGTTGCCTAGCAGACAACCTGAGCCCTTGCGGCTCCAGGCCAGACTTACTATGATCGTGAATCAGGTTCTCAACATCACGCATAATCTCGGCATAGCGCTGGTACGTATCAGCCGCCACGGTGTTGAGCCGCTCGCTGGATTCCTGCGAGATGGCAATGGGCTGTGAATGCAGCACAAAGGGAACTGCGAGGAGACCCTATTCTCTTGTTTTTAATCACTGGATCATCCAATGGATAACATCCAATAGGCATACCTTGATCCATTCGATCTAGGTCATCCCCAGCGCGTCAGCATTCATTTCGCTCGCATTTTAAGAAAAGGGTGAGGACATACCAATTGATCACGGCGATGAGTCTACGCCCGGCAGAAGTCAGTGAGGAGGGGCGATCCTGTGTGGGGACACCATAGTAGAGCGTACCTTGAGGGCATCTAGTTGGTGGCAGATTAGCAGGCAGGAACATTTCAGGATGACGCCATTGGATGACAACTCAGCAGTCAGAGAGGCTTACATTCGACACGGTAGCGAGTGGTCATGGTTGTTGGCTGACTTGCTTATTATTTGGGAGGTGTCGATGGATCAGGAAAGGTGGCAGTGAGGGGAAATACAAACAGACGCGGATGAGTTGCGGTTGGACAGCCGCGCTGGTGCACGTTCCTCCGGGAGCCCAACTGGGTTAGGCGGGCGATGCAGCAGATCAACTGGTCAACGAGGGTCACCGATGGTCACGGATTGAACAACTGGCGGGCGATCGCTACTGGGACCGCAACATCGACGTCAATGGTCCGAATTGAGCTGGTCCTCTTGTTTGACTGGTCGGCATCAGCCGCAATATCACCCCTGTACGCCGAGGAGACTAGCGACGGGCATCACAGAGCCGGGCCAACCAGGACAGTGGCATCCCTCCGACTAAATCTATGCAGGTGGGTAGTCGACCCCACTGCGGTCGTGAGATCCATCTGACTCACACTGTCTCATGCTTGAGTCAACGAAGAAATTCCCCGAGAGCATTGTGACCTCCTTGACCCTATCGATAGTAGTACGTCGATTGGGGTAACAGGAGGAATCAGGGCTTGTTTCCTGCCCTCGAATGGTCCATTTTCCCGGTTGGAACGTTCAAGGACCCAAGCGAAGCTACAGCACACCGCTCGGCCCTGAAGGACTTGGAGCGTGTCCTGGGAAGGTCAATTACGAAGTGGCGGTCGCGCTCGGCCTCGTTGCATGGCCGGACTCTCCATTTGTATTAGGTGAGAACTTAATTCGTGGTAACTATACTACCTAATCTGACCGACGCACCTTGCGAGGAAGGAAAAAGGTCTGGATGGCTCGATCACCCCAGAAACTTGGATGGTGCATTCTCAGATGACGGATGCCTGATGAGACACGATGACTCTTCAGGCAGCACTGCCACGCCGCGGGCTCGTGTCCGATACAATTCGGATCTTGGCCTGCGAAAATGAAGTGCAAGAGATCCCGTAATGACACACATCGACATGTATAAATGCATGACCATGAAGGCATCAATGTAGAGAATTTCATCAATCCGGCAAAAACGTACTCTAGCTTCTCAATTTGACAGAAGAAGCCGGGGTTATACAAACTTCATAAATTCGTTTCAATCACCCACCTGTTTTGAACGTACAACGGCGCCCACCATTACCCACCCTCAATATCGAGTATGATTGCCGCATCAAGGCCGCCATTCAACGCCTTATCCTCCATTATGGGCACTCAAGATAAAAAACAAAATCCATTCGATGCTCCACCACCCTACAATCCTTCTGAAGAATCAAGCGCCGATCTGGCTTACCCTCTCGACCAAAAAACCCTCCTCGTCGCACCAAGCTCCGATGAACCAGGCCTAGCAGTAGCATCAACCCTGACCCGCGGCCTTCAAGTCCCTTCCCGCACAGCTGCCACAACATCCGGCTTCGCATACCCAGACGAGCTGCTGAAATACGGCATCTCGGAAGAAAACTGGCAACAATTTACCCAAGTCATCATAGACGAGGCCAAGCTTTCACGCCAACAGTGGAGCACCGTTATCGGCAAGGGTCTCGGCACACTTGCCATCGGCGGACTGATGATAGGCGTTCTCAGCGCAGTTCCAGCGCTTTTCGTGGCGAAGAATGCGAGGAAGCGACAAGAACAGCGGAATTTGATTGCTGCGATGGCCGGTGCGCGGGGAAAGAGGCTCTCCAGGCATATTGCGCAATGGAACGAGACCTTTTTCAGGCCGCGAGGTTTGGTGATCCGGGTGGATTTGCCCGATGAGTATATCGGGGATTTGAGTGAGATGGATCTTCATCGGACTGATCAGGTTTGGCCGAGGTCAGAGGGGGAGGCGAGGGAGAAAGCGGCGCTGAAGGCGAGAGTTGTGATCATTCCATTGGAGGGTGAGGTGTCGGGTCGTTCTCTGATTACGAGAGATGATGGGAGGTAAGAATAGACTGGTGAGGTCTATTGATTGATGATCGTGTTCTGTATTAAAAATGGGCAAGGTGTTGGGCGCATGCTGATTATTGCTTTTTTTTTATTTTTTTATTTTTTATTAACTTATCATCACTAGTAATCAGTGAATTCACGTTGACATAATGTTCCAAATTCAATGAAATTCATCATGGCATGTCTCATCAAGTAGCAAAGATTGCCCAATTTCTCATCTGTAGATCATCGCAATGAAAGATTAATTACATCCCCCCCCTCAAACGTGGGCCGACGCATCCTTTCGCTCCACGTGCTGCGAAGTGCCAAGTTGAGATGTCATCGCCTCCATCTTCTCGTCAACAACCTGATCACGCTCCTCGGCATCCCGATTACCATAGCGGCCAATGCGGTACCAAGGCAGCTCAAACAGCCGGTCCATGCTTTCCAAAGTTCGACCAGCGGTCTCGGGGATACTGAACCAGACCCAGATGCCACCGATCAAGGTGATGACACCGAAGAACCAGAAGGTGCCCTTGGGGCTGATACCACCTTCGGCCACCGGGAGCAGCATGTTAGGCACGGCACGAGAGTTGCCATACTGGTTGGCAAAGTGCAAAGTCATCGCCAGTGAAGTGGCCAGAGCACGGATTCGCAGAGGGAACAGTTCAGCTGTCAGGAGGTACTGCATAGAATTCCAGCCCAGGGCCCAACCGAATCCGGAGAGGTAAATCATGGCGATAGCGCCCTCACTGGCACCCTTCTTGCTTGCAGGAAGCTTGAAACCCTTTACCACGCCCATTTCGGGCACCGCAGTGAGGAATCCAGCAATGTAAAACATGGCGATAGCCTGCAAGCCAATTCCGATCAACAAAGCGCGCTTACGACCGATCACATCGACCAGGAAGAGAGCACACAGAACGGCTGCCACAAGTTTAATGATTCCAAAGACAGCCGTGACCAATAGGGTTTCGTTGTTACCAGTGATTCCAAGCAGTTTGAATAGATCAGGGGCATAGAGAGTGATAGATCCAGCACCCGACCATTGCGACAGAATCTGCGCCATCAGGGCCAAGTAAACTCGGTAGAGATTAGAGGGAATCAGGAAGGTCTCCTTGATAACACCCAGAGGGCCGGTTCCCAGGGTCGCCTCCATCTCGATTTGATGGGCGGTCTGGATGGCGGTGATTTCCCGAACCACATACTCGTGGTCGGATGGCAGGTTTCGAATGCGGGAGAGATTGGCGATGGCCTTGTCGAACTGACCACGCTTGATAAGAAAGCGGGGGGACTCATATTGGAAGAAAGAGAGGCAGAAGATCAATCCCGCGAAGATGACATGGAGACTGGAAGGAACCTCCTGCTAGCTGTTAGTTTTGTTCTGGGACATGCGAAAATAAAGCAAAAGCGAGAAGAACCTGTTCTTACCCATCGCTTGTGAGTGTTGTCGCCCATGTGCACTTGACATCCGTAGTTGGTAAAGTAGGCAAGCACAATCCCTAAAAAGGACAATTATTGATCAGAAACAGATTCATTAATCGTCGAGGTCGAAGGCATAATTCAAAAAAAGTACGTACCGAGATACACGAAACCGGTGAAGACACAAGTACAGAGACCTCGAATCGCAGCTGGAGCCTAAAGAGAAAAAGGTCAGCCGTGATGCCCGAAATTGAAATTGAGGTGCACCACCCGCACGCTGGCGTGCCCCTGTGATATTGTTACTCACAATCTCCGCGAGATAAACCGGGGCGACGACCACAGTCTGTCCAACACCTAAACCAGCAATGAATCGACCAGCATAGACCGCACCGAGATTGCCCTTGTTAGCCATGAAAATGGCAGCTCCGATGATCCAGATGAGGCAAAGTTGACGAGTAGCCCAGATACGACCAATGCGATCACAAACCAGGAAAGCACTGCAGTGAGAGAACGCAGTAATTAGTAAATTGTCCGTGCGAGGAAAGAGAGACATAGCAGTCTGGCGGATTCTCCTCTTCTCATCATTCTCTTTCCACTTACAAGAGAGCACCACCGACGGATCCGATCTGGACCATAGCCGAGACATTGGCCTTGATGTTGGTCTGCTCGACCTTGCTGTAGGAACTGTAGTTGATATAGCGCTGAAAATCCTTGGAATTGAAGGCGCCAGAAATGAGACCCTCGTCGATACCACGGGCAGCACCCATCAATCCAAAAGAGATGACGGCGAACCATAGTCTCCAGTTGAAAACCTCCTTGGGCTCGCCCAGGTTCTTCAAGCGGAAGATGTTGACGGGCTTCTTGGCTCCGCCTGCCATATTGAGCGAAGTGAAGGAAGGTGAAAATGAGGAGGAAGGGGAAAGTGAGTGACAGCGGAGCAGAAAGAAAACAAATTACGGGGAATTCTGACTTTCTTTAAGGCCTTTTCAATCATCGTGTGATCCGATCCATGCGGCGATAAATCCCCGTGGCATTGGCACTGCGGGGAAGAAAAGCTCGGGGTACGGGGCCCCAGAGGACATGCACGAGTCGGTAAATGAGCCAGTAGCGACTAGTCCAATAAGGAGTATCAATTGAACCGTTGTTTGGCCACTCATCCTCATTTTCTTGGTCCACACGCATTTTCGGAGAATTCAATCCACTCCATCTTTTGTGGGACACGATGCGTGCGCACCCGAAAATCTCCGCTTTGTCAATTGTTCGAGGAAGAACGGGCGTTGACCGAGTATCAGTGGGACAATGCGGAGTCGGCCAAGGTTGTGTGGACACCGCCAAGGGAGCTTGGGTGTCTGGATGGCATCTATAATCGACGAGCTGCACGGCATGCAGTTGCGATTCGACGGCATCGCCGTGAATGGTTGGGTGATTCTGAGTTTAGGGCCTCGAGGGGTTGCAGCCGCGACGCCCCCGGTAAAACTACCACATGGTGGCAGATAGTGGGGAAAGGGGGTTACGTCGCGTAGGCCCGGCCTAGGTTGTGCATTGGATGTGCATCGATCTGCCTTGTTTGGAGGTCCTTCATGGCGATCCTGGGGCTGTTATCCCTGGGTTGGCACATTTATGTGCTTCCCTCTGCATTATTCAGGCGATCCGATTCCCTCCACCTTGGCCCATTTTGCCCCAAGTTGTATGATTGACTTCCCATCATTCTCTCTGCGGTCGCATTAGAAAGCCCTTGGAATCGAGATAAGACCATAGTGGATATCCTTGGCCCATGTGTTAAGCGCAGAACAAAGTTTGCCCTGGCTGGGGCTCGGGAAACTTCCGTTAGACGTACCGCACTGCCAAGAGGGAGGCGGGTGCGCTCCAGAAAGGGTGAAACCGGGGTTGACCAGATCTCTTACAGATACTGGCACCCTGATTGGCCCACGGTAAATGAAAATAGTGGGCAGCTGGAAGAGGTCAATCCGCCCGTGTACTTGGCGTGGGGGACGAGGTTTAGTTTGATCGTGGGATATTGGGTCGTTGTGAAAAGTGGAAGGTTTCAGCGGGACTAAGGGTGGCGATAGGTGGGACAACGCATGACTGGCACATGACTGGGATTCTCCTAATACGTGATTGTATGCGTTCTTTTCTTGGCCAGTCTCAGTACTTATGAAAGTTCTCGACTCCACTGGCATCTTAGTGTCATACGCTCGTCATATTGGTCGCTTACTGAACTTGAATTAAAAAAAAATTAAGTTTACTGGCGACGACCCGCACTATGGCGTGGGGTGGCGTCCGTGGTATACTTTGTATACCTTATCAGCCTCGGCCGTGAAGCCATACTTTTTCCGCCGATTCCAGGAATTTCAACGTGTATGAAGCTAGAATCAGGTCCGAGAGTCGGCACAAGTTCAAGCTCTGTATAGTAATATCGGTGTTTGTGGGAAGAGATAGCCTTGGCTTCGGTGGAGTGAGCCAGTCGGGCTAGGGAAGTGAGCCACCGCTGGCTGGACTCCTTCGACTGTGTGGATTGCATCGTGGATCCTATGAGGTATTTATGAGTCTCAGTGGACGATGAATGAAGCTATAGACAGGAAATCTAGAAGTACGGGTGATGAATTGGTTGCATTTAGTAAGTCGGCGCCCAAGTGAGCGTGAGCTGTACATGATTGCATAAACCACGTAAATTGAGCCTAGATTGACTTGAAAGATCGAAGAGGAAATGCTCCTTCAACAGAATCGCTGGTGTCTATGGGGAAATGCCCTATTTTTATTCTATATAGTGCGCCGGTGGAAAAATGCGATAAAATCCGCTCGCCTTCCTCGGGTGTACCTCGGAAAAACCACTCTCACCGCACTAATGTACACCTAATGTAGAATTGCTTGGCCAGATTCGGGGGAAGCAAAGAATTTAAGAGAATGGTGTGTATTACCTAGACGGAATACAAGTTTGGTGCATTTCTACTGGCCACTTTGCGTCTTCCCGTGAAAATATTCCTACCCTTGTACGGTCACCCTTGCCAAAATTCTTTCACGGTTCGGACATCATGCCATCTCGCCCTTTCGTCATCATTTCGAATAGAAGAAAGTGGGAATCTTCGATATGCTAGCTGTATATGTCGAAAAATTTCTTCCTGTGAGCACCTTGATGCTCTCAGGAATACCTCAGGGCGTCATCTCATTTGCGAGGCGGATGAAGGAAAAGATTTTGTAATCCTTTCAGAATAAGCATCCCTCTAAGTCTCCGGGAAGTTACGTTCAACCAGAACTTGATCCCATTGCTGCACATGATTGATAGAGGTATAGAGCTCAAGAATGGCGGCGTAAATCGATGTCCTTCAGATTTTGACCTTATCTACTACACAGTGAGAGTAATTACACGACCTTAAAAAGTAAATACATCTTTCTGTCACTTACCGCATTTCAGATGGAAACTTTTCAAACGTTCAACGGCACTAAAGTAACTGTTCAAGCCGCTGAATTACTTCACAGAGTTCAACGACTCCTTGAATCTCCCAATACTGTTCGACTCAACAGTAAGCTCTCTGCAGATCTTATCGATTGATTATCCGCCGTGGAAAAGATTATGCGAAGTTTCGTATCCAGATTTTGAAGACCCTCAATAATGATCAATTTACTAAGTACCAGCTATAAATGAAGATTACTCATCTTTGGAGTTGAAACCGATTTCAACCTCAAATGTGTATTCGTCTCTATCTAAAGAATCTAGATTTCTGGAAATATACCACCAGGAGGTAGATAGATATACAATCCCTTGTATTTGTTGTAGTATACCATTTATCCATTTCTTGATCTGAAAAATGTGTAAAAATAGCACAAGCGAATTTCAATCCGGCGTTGAGCTCAAAAATGTCTCTCCAAATCAATCCGACGATACGATGAAACTAGGCAATTTGCTCAGAACTGTCAACTTCGCTACAGTCATCACCAACAGTCCCCCGCTATCATGTTTTTATTTTTTATTTTATTCGTTTTATTAGGGCCGAATTTTGTTTGGCTCCGAGGGACTGAGATGATGCCGCTTTTACGCGTGCGCGGTACAACGACACGCATAATGGTCTGCCCGGGGGACGCTCACAATGAGCATTGACAAGCTGCAATAAGATCACATTAGATAACGATAAAGCCTGTATCAATCGATGCTCATTCACGAACAGCGCAGATGATTTCTGTTCTGCATAGTCCTGAGACATGTCACCGTCCATTGCCTACTAAACGGTGGTACACTGCACTTGAGAGCGCGATGGGGAGATTTAATCAGAATGACACTTCAAATTCGCTAAAATGCTGGATCGAATTGAAGAAATAGCTAAAAACTTATATGCAAGTAGTGAATCATACAAATAAACAGTTGTGCCGCCAAACCCCTCTAAGGCTTCCCGTAGATGTAGGGCCGGTCAATAACCATCTCCTTGACCGTTGGCAACCGAGCTTGACCCTTTCCGAATTCCAATGCCATCGCCATAATCTCTCTCCATCGCAATCCTGGTGCAATCTTACCCGAGATGGTGTTGGGTGTCAATGTGTCACTATTAATGGGAACAAGAGCGGCACGGCCCAGAATAGCCTCCAGAGCCTGCTGAGCGAACGAGACAGCCTCCTTGGCATCAGAAGGAACGCCCGTCTCATCGAGCTTGAGGATCTTCAAGTGGGGTAGGTGCTCCTTGAGGTAGTTGATGATGTTGGGGTTGTGGGCACCGCCACCGCACATGTAGATACCGGCTATCTTGTTGATATCGATATTGAAGTTGGGGAAGAAAGTGCGGTACTGCTTGACGATGTTTTGGGCGGTAATGCGGGTGATGGTAGCGATGATGTCGTATTTACTCATGCCCAGAGCCAAGCACTCGTCGATGATCGCCTGGGCCTCGTTATCACCGAAGGTCTCACGGCCGGTCGTCTTGGGAGGCAGGTGGTTGCAGTACTTGTTGCTGTTGAGAAACTTGTCGACTACTACCTGGTTGACAGTACCCCGAGCACCCCACTCACCATCGCGGTCATACTCCATCTCGCCGTTGGTGAAGTAGCGCATCGCGGCGTCGATGAACATGTTACCAGGACCGCAGTCCCAATCAACCATGGCGTCAACGCCACCCTCACTGTCGGGTGGAATGACACAGAGGTTAGCGATACCGCCGATATTCTGGCAGATGCGCCATTCGGTTGGGTGGTGAAGGAGGAGACCATCGATCAAAGCGACAAGAGGTGCACCCTGGCGGCCGACCGCCTGTTCAGCCATGCGGAAATCGGTGACTGTAGTGATGCCGGTCAAGCCACTCATGACGGTTCCCTCGCCGAGGCAGAAAGCGGAACGAGTCTCGCCCTCCTCGGGCATGGAGAGGAGCCAGATAGTCTGACCGTGGGAGCCGATGAGGTCGATGCTATCAATGGGGACCTTGTGCTTCTCACAGAAGAGCTTCACAGTCTCGCCGAACATGTTTCCGAGCTGGACGTTTAGCTGAGACATGAGGGAGGGAGTGGTCTTCGTTTCCCGGAGCATAGTGAGGACGGGCTCCTTGATGTACCGTGGAATAGGGATCTCGTCGTACTGTACAAGGGCGACGTGTTAGTTCCACGCAAGCTACGTTACATTCGATTACAAGAGAGCTGTCGTACCTTGAGGATCTCCATGTGCAAAGGAGATTCAGGAGAAGCCTGTCGATAACGAACAAGGGCGCAGTCAATGCCGTCCATGGCCGTGCCGCTGTTCATTCCCAAGACTGTGATGTCGAGGGTACCGTCTGCAACACAACGGCGAGGGCTGTTGACGTGATGAGACCCATTGGGCTCAGCAAATTCAACTGAAGTGACCATTTTTGTCGTGTGTATGTACAATATTGAAACTCAATGATTTGGATTCCAATAGTAATTCAGAGGAGGGAAGAACCGCTTCATATACCTTTTGAAATCTAGCCTTCATTCCTGCTGGACAACCAAGAACACTCCACTTACCCCGTCATGACCCAATAGCGTGCGGTTATGTACACGAGAAAATGTCGAGAAGTCAGAATTCGGGATCTGCCCGCCGAGCTCCATCACAATTCCGGGGCCGACATGCAGGCCAGAATTGCCTAATCGGGTATCCTCGAGACGAGGTGCACAGACCGTCCAATCCCCGGAATTGCGAAACTCTGGAGAGCCATTTAAGCCGTCAGTTTCGGGCCGTTTACGCGACCGCCCCACCTAAGATCGGGGAGCCGAGCTTCTCCACCTATATTCGCGTCGAGGAGGACTTCATGGGTGGTGGTCAGCGGATCTCGAGCTCTGCTACTTTTGTCCGGTGACTGGGTGGGGACGATCCTGGCAATTTGTCTTTGAATAAGAATACATAAAGAGTCCCCCGAATCTGCAGTCACTGATTCCTTCTCACCTTTGCAGACCTTCACCTCGTCTAGTCGAATCTGTCAGAGTCACATCGTCATGCCTTCCGCCATCATGAACGCTCAAGAAGTGCGTGCAGTTTGGACGTCAGACAAGGGGTCAATGGCTAAAGAGACGGCCGAGACCCGGTGGCCCAAAATTATCCAGGGCACCATCGATGACATTGGCGAAACAGCCGCCGCGGAGGATGTGGACGGTCAGAAGAGAGCGGAGAGCATTGCCATTCAGATTGCTCTGAAGGAAATCAAGAAAGGAATTGAACAGAACAAGCCCCTCACGTACGTACTTCTCCTCCATGAACTGAAAGCACAGGCACTCATAGCACCTCAGACCACTGCAAGATGACGGCCAGCTCGATATCCAAGAGTGGAACAAGCAGCTGGCTGCAATTGGTCAGTGCAGTTGGACCAACTGCCCTTGGCTCTTTGGAGAGTGCTACATGTACAGGTACGAATATTGATGCAAAGATCAGGTCGAGGAATGGAGCTGAATATCCCCCAGAAGCATCCAGAGGATCATGAACTCCTCAAAACACTGGCAAAACTATGATGTTTTCAAACGTCAAAAAGACTCTACCTTTGTCAAGTCGAGAGCCGCAGTTGAGGAGCTCGCCAGCCGTTATATGAAGATCGTTGGTGATACTCGAATCGCCCAAAATGAGAGCAAGGAAGAGGCCAAGAAGCTGCTTTTTATCGAGATGACAGAGATTGCCCTGTGGGGAAACGCCACAGACCTGTCACTCCTCGCGAACCTGACCCTGGAGGACTTGCAAAACCTGCAGGGACGTGAGGCCATCCAGAAGAGCCAGCGGAACATCGTCGACAATGACACCGACGATGTCTGGACCTATCTTCAGCGCACTGCCGGTCAGACTAGTCGCCAGATTGACATTGTCCTCGACAACGCGGGCTTCGAGTTCTTTACTGATGTGCTCTATGCCGCTTATCTTCTGGACGCGGGCATTTCTACCTCTGTCCGACTGCATACCAAGGACTTCCCGTGGTTCGTCAGCGATGTCATTCCCTCGGATGTCGATTCGCTGTTCGAGCACCTCGATTCCTCTGAATGTTTCCCAGGCCGCGAGTATCTCGACCAACTCATCCCAAGACTCCGCAAGTTCTTCCAGTCAGGCGCCATCACGACCACTAGTGACCCCTTCTGGACAACGCCGTTCTCATTCCACGAGATGCCATCCAAAGCACCCGCACTCTTCAAGGAGCTCCAGAACAGCTACCTAGTCATCTTCAAGGGCGACCTCAATTACCGTAAACTGACCAGAGATGGAATGTGGCCTCACACCACCACATACGAGGAGGCTCTGGGTCCTCTAGGTAAGCAAAGCGGCGTCAAAATCTTGTCTCTTCGCACGAACAAGTCCGACGTTTGCGTTGGCGTGCCGACCCAGAGCAAGGTTGACGCCTTGAACGAGGAGGCGCCCGGTGGTGCCTGGATCAAGAACGGAAAGTATGCTGTGATATCGTTTAATGAGGGTCAATGATTT
Source organism: Penicillium sp. F50 (assembly GCA_037356195.1). Classification (NCBI taxonomy): domain Eukaryota; kingdom Fungi; phylum Ascomycota; class Eurotiomycetes; order Eurotiales; family Aspergillaceae; genus Penicillium; species Penicillium sp. F50. The sequence continues at coordinate 746,165 of JAYXSA010000057.1, forward strand.
CCTTTGTCGCATAGATAACTGGCCTTTGCGTTTTTGATATGGGCATTGTGAACGGGCTACGTCATTGCCCATTCTTCTTTTAGAGAATTGACTATCCAAGTCGTCGGCCATGCATGCGTCGCTTCCATATCTCGCAACAGTCTAATTACTCCAGCCCTTTCTGCTGGATCTGTCATCAAGGGACCCCCTGTTAATGTCAGTAACTGTATCCCACGGAGACCCTGAACATGTCTTACAAATAAAGGTGGAATGACAGAGCGTGATCAACGATGGCACCGTCGAAGGGGAACTGTTGCATGCCCCGCAGATTGCACGAGCGTGCATCATGACTCGAATCTGCTGGTGTCATTGAGAACTCATTTGCAAGACAGTAAGATCAAGACTCACATCAGACTCACGAGCTGTACTATGTAGGCCCCTGACTGCAAATTTAGGCGATGGCTTGTAGATGGCTAAGAGCATACAAGCAAGATGATAAAACCCGAATGCCATGACTACAAACAACATTAGACAGCACAAAGTAGAAGACATTGGACAGACATACCATGCCAGTCCGCTGTGAACCAAATCTCTGGGAATGGATTTCCACTCCCCGGGACGACTTCACTGTACCAGATCGGGTTAAATGTATCTGGTCGGGTGATCAACCAATTTTCGACGGCCTCAGATAGCTCTTGCCATCGGCGTATTCTGGTGGAGGACTCAGGGTAACTCGATCCAAAGCAAAAGTGTACCACTGTGGCACAGATCCAAGTCATAGTGTTGGCCCAGGCTGTTTCAGACCTCAGATCGCTCAAAGGGTCACCTCCGGCCGGAGGAGGGATGAGAACCAAATTCAAATCCACATTAGGAGCCTGCTGATGTACACAGGCATTGTAAAGGCACTGGCGCATGTATACCCAGAAAGCCGCCTGCCGCAATCTCGGGGTCGATGGATCCACCTCTCGTCCTTGCGACGCCCGGAGCAGAGCCGAGCAGCCGGCTAAATGACGCTCCTGATCGCTCCCGGTTACCATGACTGTTTCAGTCCCAAGGAAGTTAGCCTGAGAATCAGCTCGGAAACCTTCTCACTTACCATTCAACTGTTCAAATACCCGCAAGATGACAATCGCGCACAGCAGAACATCATCGTTGGCTACTGTTTCCGAGCTCAGAGAGGGAATCAATAATTCTACGCAACGCTCATGCGCCTGCTCGGCCATTTCCGCATCCCCGACGTGCCGGGCCGCATAGGAAATTACGGCATGTAGCAGGATTGGCGATTGCTTCACCAGGATGGGAATTTTCCGGGTAAATTGGCGGGAAGCGTCGGTACAGTCGAGCCAATACCCCAGATGCGTCGCAAAGTGATGCACAAGGTAAGCTTCTCTGTAGGTCAATGGAGACCCTGCATGTATCAAGCTGGCGGGCGAAGCCGGAGACCATGGACTTGAAGAGTCCGGTCGGAGCTGGTGGGCGATCGGGATTCCGACCCCGCTGAAGTATGATGAGGGAGTGGTATTGTTGACTGGAGAGGTTGTCAGAAGAGGAGGAACAGAGTCATTGGCGTGTTTTAGAAGCATAGTAGAACCTTGCGTGTTGTATGGTGATGTCACTGAGGCATTGGTACCGAATTCCGCATAGATTGGATTAGCATTATGTTCAGGACTGGTTGCATTCGCAATCACTGCGTCTGCAGTTCCGTGGTCTGGAAGGTGAGATATTTCACCCTGATTATGGCCAGGAGCATCCTTGGGGTCTTTCATGGCCTTTCGTAGTTGATAAGGCTTGATTCTGAAGCTCTTGGATGGATCTTCTCGAAGGCATGGCCGATTTTTTTTCTGGCACTGCGAACAGATCGGCTTGACTTGGTCGCCTGTTTTCGGGTAAGCCGCTGCATTGAACTTATATTGAACTGTTCAACGGCATACATTTGACATGCCTCTTCCGGCAAGTTAGACTGGGATGAAACTTAGCAAAGATCACGACCAAAACAGAGCTTGGACACTTCTCCGTCAGCGGTCACGCAGTTCACAGTTCTTCTTGGCAACCTTCCCCACAACTGTTCCAAGGGCCGAGATACAGATATGAACCAGCCACCTTTCCTTCCGCTTATCGACAGGTGAAGTGTGCAGCTCGTGCAGTGTGGGGAAATATGGCTGGAATGACTGACCATCCATCTTTGGAGCGAAGCTTCCCCATGTCGAAATCTGTGTCGGAAATCTGTGTCGAGATCTGCGGGGTATGTACAAGTAGAACGGTAGTGGCAAGGTAAGTCTATCTCGAAGAAGAAATATCGAGACGAGATTTGACAGGAGACAGGAGGAGATGTGGAGAGATGGAAAGTGGGAGGAGAACTCGGGATTTATGGTGGCGGGGAGGAGACAGAGAAGGAAAGAGCCCCCGAGGTTTTTGAGTTTGGAGCGATCCCCGTCAGTGACCGAGAACCTAAAACCTTCGAGCCCCAAGTTCTCGCCTTCTCTTCCCCATGGGGTTTGCCTCTCTCTCTGTCTCTCAACACATCCATCGTACATACCATGGAAGGGAACCACTCATCATCTATAAGAATGCCCATGTCTTCCTGGTACGACTATGACCCACTCTATTCACAATCAATTTTCTGAAGCTGACTCTCAGAGTCTTGGTTTCTCCGTATTCTACGAAAGTGATCTTCGGTTTCTTTCTTTTGTTCCTCATTCCAGTTGATTCGCCATGATTCAGAAAGATTTCTGGAAGACGGTCCCTGGACCTCGACTGCTCAAGTTGATTACTGCAGTCTCTGCTATAGCCATTTCCTACGAGGGCATGAGCCAGGGTGTCATGGGCGCTGTCAACGTCGCCCCAGAATATGGAGTATGTACTGCATTCCCCCTGAGCCAGTATCTCCAATGAGTCGGAATCGTGGTCTAATCGAATATCATGACTGCAGCATCGTATGGGCTTCGCCGATGAGCATGGAAAAGTCATCAAGCCCTCTCTGCAGGGTGGCATCGCTGCCATGTACTATTTTGGTGCTCTCTTCGGAGCCTTCTGGGCCGGTAGTTTCTCCGATGCCTACGGACGTATCAAGGGTATTTGGATGGCCTGCGCCTGGTGCCTTGTCGGAGTCATCCTGCAGGCTAGTGCCATCAATCTCGCTCATATGCTTTGTGCCCGTGTTGTCGCGGGTATTGGTGTCTCTTTCATTATCGTTATTGCTCCCTCGTGGACCGCGGAGCTGGCTCCAGCGGCCCATCGAGGTCAAATGATCGCCCTGACTTTCCTCGCCAATTTTGGAGGCATTGCCTTGTCTTCCTGGATTGGCTTCGCTACGTCCTTCACCAACTATGCCGGCGGCGCCTTTCGATGGCGCTTTTCCTTTTCCTGCCAAGCCATTCCAATTGTCTTCCTCGTCATCGGCACCCTGCTCATTCCTGAATCGCCTCGATGGCTCGTCAAGGTCGGACGCAACGAGGAGGCATTCGAGATTATCACCAAGCTCCGTGGAGATGGTGACCGTGACCACCCGAATGTTCAAAAAGAAATTCGTGAGATCGTCGCCGTTGTGCAAATGGAACAGGAGTCGCAGAGCTCTAGCTATATCAAAATGTTCCTGGGGATTGGATCTGGGGACATTCACATTGGACGTCGTATTCAGCTGGCCTTCTGGCTCCAGGTTCTGATGCAATATGGCACGGGCATTGCGGCGGTCGTCATCTACTCGGGAAATATCTATCGCACTGCTGGCTTTGATGATTTCAAGTCGAACTGGCTGTCTGCTGTGTGTATGACCTGCGGTATTCTGGGAACCGGTATCGCTGCCTTGACATTGGACCGAGTGGGTCGTCGCCGGACCCTCTACTGGGGAGCGGTCGTTTTGAGTATTATTCTCTTCACCCTGTGAGTACAATCCCATTCCGTCCTGACGTTGCTCCGGCTGACTTTTCTCAAGTGGTGGTCTGAATCGTGGAGCCATCAACAATCCCGACAAGGCTCAACAGTACGGAACCGGAGCCGCCGCCATGGTCTTCCTCTACGTGGTGGTCTTCAGCTCCTCATGGTTGATGATTCCTTTCATTTATCCGACCGAGATTTTCCCGACATGGCTGCGCGCCAAGGGTAACGCCTTCGGTGTTGCGGGTTGGGCGGTCGGCTATGGCGCTGGGTCGTTGCTCGTCCCGGTCATGTTTGCCGGTATTCACGAGAAGGTTAGTTCTGTCTTATCTTTCCCATATTTTCCGTACCTAATTCTTTTATCTCAGACCTTCTACGTCTTCGGTACCGCCATGTTCATCTACATCCCCATCATCTATTGTTTCTTCCCCGAGACTGCCGGCCGCACGCTCGAGCAGATCGACTTCCTCTTTGCCAGCAAGAGCCCGTTCGTGTGGGAAGAGGAAAAGGAGTTTGCCAAGCGCATGACTCAGTTCAATGCAGAAATCCAAAAGATGGAGATTGAAAACGGTGGATATGCGGGCGACGAGAAGAGATGTGAGGATTTTATCGAGAAGGTCTGATCGTGACGACGGCTGGTTGCAAGCGAGACTGTCCATGATTGTTGGGCTATGGTCTTGCTATTTAGCACGGCTGTTATCTATGAAAGACAACGTGCCACACATTATGTTTATGTACCAAGTCGAGCTATTGTACTTATTTATATGAGATTTAACATTTTTCCCTGCGAAAGAATTGTTGGCATGACTACCCTTTGTCTAGCCGCTTCATCGATACTCTATAGGGCTGCAGTGATGGGCTCGACGCGGATGAGGTCTCGGATTAAATCGTGGATCCACTGTTCCTCCTGGGCGACCGAGCAGTATAGTCGATTGTAGTCTTTTTTAGATGCCTAGCGCTTTTCGGAGTTTGGCTCGAGGCAGGCATGTTGGGAAGTACTGAAACATAGGTTCTCTTTATGAGACACGATCCCTTCTGCTTTGAACATGAATGCATCCTATCAAGACTCCCACCGGGTAACTGAGCACGCTGAACTTGTCTCTGAGCGTACATACTTCAACAGTGAGCAATGATTGACTGCCGGCTCAGGGTAGCCCCTGTATTTGGGTAGATCAAATTCTCCTCGTAAGATGACTGCATCTATTGAATTTTCTTGTTTCTGAGGCCAGGCGCGCAATGAGGGGCAGTCAGCAAGCGACGCTGTCTATAGTGAGCTCACAGTCGAGGAGCCAGGTGCCAGGACAGTCCACAACAAATCATAATTGTGGCCACTGATTGTAACGCCACCGAATCACCACGAGATTTAGGGAAGACAAAGGGACAAAGAGCCGTCTGACCGATATTGCCATACGAAGAGGTTCGTTCATCGCTTGGTTTGTGGACGATGTTTTTCCCGTCTGGTTCTACTTGCAACACTTGTCTATGAGGTATACATGACTCAGTCATGATCCTACTCAAGACCTTCTCCACCAGATGTCTTGTATTTCTGTGAGACCTCTAGTCGGTGATCAATATGGCTTCAGCGCCTCTCGAGCGACTGCTTATGCATCTTCAAGAGAGTGACAGGCGGTAATTAGAGAACGATCCTATATTTCAAGTCTGCCGCTGATCGCTTTGATTATAGGTTGACAATATTCCATACGAGGAAAATCATTATGAGGTGTTGGTGAAGAATGTATAGCCGAAACAATTTTCAAGTTTCTTGAGCCCCCAAGATACAGGAATTATTGGATATAATTAGTGTCTGCTATTGTTTTTCCAGAGACCGCATACATGACTGTCCTTTGTTCCCGAGAAAAGTCAGTTAACCGACCCTTGGTGCCTTTGGCTCCTGTTCTATACATTCTTACCTGTCTATAGTTTCCTGACCCGCCTGTCTAACTCCTGTGCGAACACGATTCCCTCTACCTTCCTCATGGTTCCTATGCAAGCGCATATAAGGTCGACTCATAGAAGCATGTCACAGCGCGACAGGAGACTGCGGAAGAGGTAGAGTTGCAAGAAGCCATGATCGCGGAAGGAAAGACTACTATCTGCATCTCAGAAACTCAATTTACATTATTGCTGACGTGTGTGGGATTTATCCCTTTTGAATATTTCTGTTCATGAATATATCTGGAAAGCCCGAGAGAATAGCACCTAGTCTCCTTTCTGCTCATTGGGCCTGGAAAGCCTGCTTCCCTCGCAAGTCCTGTTGTTCGTTGACCGCATGACTTTCGACGACCAATCATTGTGGAGGCAATGATTCGACTCCCGAGATTTGTAAAGGGTGACACTGGGCAGAAAGGGCGAGGATGATTCAAGCGTAACAAAGAATTTCAAAATTTATTGGAAAGCTGAAATGGAAATGAAGACGTCGAGACTTGTTTCAAGACAAAAATGCGAAGCAAATTCGAACAAACGCACGCCTACAATCATTTCTTGAAACCTGTTTCTTCATTGTCCGGTCCGCGAAGATGTGGACCTCGTCAGCAACTGAAGATAGACCGAGACCGAGATACTACCCCAGTAAAGCAGGAGAAAAGTGACGAGGTATTTTAGCACAGCGCCAAGAGAGATCTGTTCGTATTCACGCGGAAAGAGGCCAACCGGCATCTGCAGTCCCGGGGGAGGAGTATCCCCGCAAAATGCATCGCATCAGTGATGGGGCTAGAGAGAGCACCGCTTTGAAAACGAAGTGATACGAAAAGTTTAATAAATTTATATGCATATCTGTGCTCTGCATGAAAAGATGTTCTATTTCCACAACTCTTGTTTCGCTTTCCTTCTTGAGCTGCATTGGCCTGTACAGTATCTTCCAAGATCGTGGAATGAATCAAGCGTGACAGTGTCATTCGACTGCCTGCAGACATTTGTCTATTCCTAAAAGAGTTCTGCAGGACGGAGACGACCCCATGTCCTCCGCATTTAATGCTGTCTTCCGCAATTTCTGGGGTTAATGCAGCCAGGTCCGCATTAGTGGCGTACGCCACAAGTATCCTGAAAAAGGTAAAAGTGGGCGGTCACATCTCAAAGGTTAACCAAGCCGCAAATCGGATGATGATCGGATAAAGTATTTGAGTTCATCAGATAATCAATTTATCTTTCCACTTTCTGGCTTGAGTGTCATGAAGAACGAGAACGAGTGTTGAAAGGTGTAGCATGTAGCTGACTAATCCTTCTCAAACTCTAGATTCTCTGTGACACTCTTTTTCCTGCAGGTGGAACTGATTGAAAAAGAGATAGTAAGTGCACAAGCTAACAATAATCTTGTTGACGGCTGGAATTGATCAGTCAGGGCTACTCATACAAATGGATGCTTTCTTGCCAAGGGCGCCTATTGTTTCCCTTTGTCTCTGATCTTGGCTACGGAGGAAGGGGCGTGTCACACCATGTGTTTCTGATGCATCCTAGCCCACTCGAGCCACCTAATACCGATGAAACTACAGGGATATTCGGCTGAATTTCCGATCTTGACACGGAATCTTTGACACTGACTCATTGAAACAGCTTGCTCTTGGCGCTTTTCTTAATATCTCCAGGATTATTACCTGGTGGCGATTCAAGGGATCGCGACACTTTAGCCGGAGATCGAACAAGGCGGATCCATTATCAATCAGTGCTCCCAAACAATGATCGTTTCGAGTCCCCAATCGAGACCTATGAAGAATTATTCTCAGCAGGTATAAAGTCCGGCTACTTTGTCGGTCTGACCAGGACAGCAAACAGCTGGGAGCTCCAAGAAGAAGAGTGACCACAATTTTTTCGTACGGACCGTACAGGCAAGGAGCAATCTTCAGAATTATTTCGTGAAAATGCTGGGAGTTGTTGCCCCAGTGTTGCTGGCCACATTGGTGGCCGGCCATGGCCATGTCACAAACATTGTGGTCAACGGGATCTCCTATCAGGGTTGGGATATTAACTCCTTCCCCTACTCGAGCAACCCTCCTACCGTTGTAGCTTGGGGTACCCCCAACACAGGCAACGGATTTATTTCGCCAAGTAAGTAGGAATCATACCCCTCCCTTATCTTACATTGATACTTATTCCCTTGTTCTCTTGCGGTATCTGTCTATTTCCTGGTTTCTTAGATCTGACAGGTTGAGTAGGTAATTACGGAACATCTGATATTATCTGTCATCTCAATGCAACCAACGCAAAGGGCCATGCCGTGGTTGCTGCAGGAGATAAGATTAATCTTCAGTGGACAACTTGGCCTGACTCCCACCATGGTCCGGTGATTGACTATCTCGCAAACTGTGGTGACTCATGCGAGACTGTTGACAAGACGACGTTGAAATTCTTCAAAATTGATGGCGTGGGTCTTGTCGATGATACCACTGTCCCTGGAACATGGGGCGATGACCAGTTGATCGCCAACAGCAATAGCTGGATGGTCGAGATTCCACCCACTTTGGCACCCGGAAACTACGTCCTGCGACACGAACTCATTGCGCTGCATAGCGCTGGAAGTGAGGACGGTGCCCAAAACTACCCTCAATGCTTCAATTTGCAAATCACTGGCTCAGGCTCTGCCCAGCCCTCAGGTGTTCTGGGCACGGAACTTTACAAAGCTACTGATCCTGGCATTCTTGTCAATATCTATAATTCGCTATCTTATACTGTACCAGGTCCCACACTTATCAGCGGTGCAGTCTCTATCCAGCAGACCACTTCGGCTATTACTGCATCTGGATCAGCGGTCACTGGGACCGGCGGTGCTGTGACCACCAGCCCCAGCGGAGGACAGACCTCATCCACCACTACCGCACGAACTGTCACCTCAATCACCACTACCTCGAAGAGCACACTGACAACTAAGGTCAGCACGACCAGCGCGACTCAAACAACCACTGCTGTAGGCGGCTCAACACAATCCGTGTATGGGCAGTGTGGAGGTACCGGCTGGTCCGGTGCCACTGCTTGCAGTACGCAGGCTACTTGCACTTCTCTTAATCCATGGTACTCCCAGCGTGTCCCGACAGCAGCTTAGGGTACAGTAGTCTGTCGACTTGCTCTTTATTCAGTCTTCAGCTAGCTTTGTTTGTGCGGCAGGAGCGACTCTTGTTATGTGAAGTATATCAATGGAAGCAAAAACTTGATAATCTCTTGTTTCCTCGCGATAGACAGAATCTCCGTAGTGTGTGGCGTAGTTTCCTGTTATAAAACGAGGAATGTAAGAGAAAAGAGACTGCCAAATCTTTCACCTTGGTCGCAGCAAGAAGTTTATCAGAGAACTACACTTTTTTACGGGATGTTTGATAGTAGGGGCTAACTACGACATCTTATTGGATGAATACTGGGCTCCCACTCGAAGTGGATCCGTTCCCCTCTCACCACTATACCCGAAGTGAGACTTCCCCCTGACCGCGACGCGTCGCATTCTCACGATTCTATCATTCGCCTGTGGTTGTGCGTACAGAAACACTTCATGGATTCTCAAGATATCAGCCTTCCCCCCGGCTATAAACTCCAGCCCGGCTATCCTCCGACCGCCCAATATCTTGAACTTCGCTCGGTGGCCGGACTATCGCCCAAAACGCCCTCCCAGGCGGCTGCGGTTCCTACTGGCAGCTGGTTTGGCTGTTTCATCACTTTCGAGATCCCCAAGGGTGATCCACAACCGATTGGAATGGGCAGGATCATTGGAGATGGTGGCTGGTATTTTCATATTGCCGACATGGCTGTGCATCCTGATCACCAGAGGAAAGGTCTGGGCGATGTGATTCTCAAAGCGCTCCTCCGGCACATTCATCGAGAGTCGCCTGCTGATGGAAAGCCCTATGTCACGCTATTTGCTGACGAGGCCGGTCGACGGCTATATTATAAGAATGGATTTGTAGATGCGGCTCCTGGTCAACTGGGCATGGCCCTGAAGTGAACACAGTCAGCCGCTGAGATGATTTGGATGGCCGATAGACTCGGAACAAATCATGATTGAGATTATTGAATTTGATAACGGCTTTTCCCTATTTTAAGCTTTGCGAGGCTCAATTTTTTTCTTCACTCGAATCCCATTTCTATCAGGCATTCAGTCTACTGTATTCTTGGCCACTTTTGTCCCCCACACAGTCTTTCCCCTGTTCTACGAGTACCTGCACCACCCCGCAGTGTCACCTTCCAGTCTAGATACGCGAGGGCGCGAGATGATTAATTACTTACGCATCATTGCTTTTGGCCGAGGAAGGGTAATCTATAACATACCCACGCTCCGTCTTACAGCAGGCTCACAATGTATCAGCAAAGAACACACGCGTTGGACGTCGGCTTGGGGGACTTTTTTTCGTGATGAACCTCAAGATCCCCACATGGCACCCAAATAAGAAAATGCTGCATCTATATGGCAGTCGAGATTGACTACCGTCCAAGCCTCTCTCTGTCAGACCAGGAATACTTCAAAGATCTCGCAGAGGCATATGCGGGCGACTTTTGTGTTCTCTACAACGAAGGGCTCCAGTCAACATAGATTTTACTCTTGGTTGAAAGACTCGCTAACCGAATCAGGAGATGAGTTCTCCTCGGGAATCATTCCATCAGTTTGTGAGTTGAAGAATCAAGAATTTTGGTAGACTAGGCAACATTATCTTATCAGGGGCTTTTGGGCACCATGCGAAAGCGAGTTCCAGGTCATATTCTAAATGGGTGGAGCGACCTCACCGAGAATCAATATTTACGCAACGGACCAAGTAGAGTCTAGTGCTGACAGGCGTTTGGGCAATATGTATCGAGGCGGTGTGTGAGTCCCTGATGATCTCCTGCATGTCCCGTTGGAGAATGCAGAAAATTCATCATCTCGAGGATAACGCACGACATCCGATGAGCCTGAAGATTGATCGCCTTAAGCGAGCCTGACGGGATGACCTGGACTCCGCTGATAATCAAGATTTCCCGCGAATCCAGCCCGTTCCAGGACTCGCGTCGGAAGCCGAAGAAACTCCGGGCCCAACGGAACCATGCGGGGGTCCCGTGGACGTAGTGATCGACCACGTGCGTCCCTGGAGCAGACTCAGCATCCTAACTACTCGAGTGGTCTGCACCAATCCGTGTCACTCGTATTGGACTTTGTCCTGGGGTCGCTTAGGGACGCGTCGTGGACCTCGGCCTCAATTCAGTAGGCGATCGTCGCCATCGGCTGTTCGATAGCTGTGAGATCCGCTCACAAGGGGGATGGCTCAAATGTACAAAAGCTAGGCGCAAATACCTTGCGAGCGAGAATCGAGATCTGCTTGCATCTTTTCAACGGCTATTGTGGAATTTCATCTCAGGCTCGCAAAATGCAGTTCAACCAGATCGCGGTCATGCTGGCTTCGCTGTCAGTGGCGGGATCCGTCAATGCAGTCAACATCATCTCATCCAACGATGATGGTTGGGCTGAGGTGAACATTCGCGCTCTCTTCGACACGTTCACTGCTGGCGGTCACTCCGTTGTGGTAGCTGCCCCAGCCGAGAATCAGAGCGGAACTGGTAATGCGAATTCCCCCCTGCGCGCCTGTGGTCCTTACTGCCATCATTTGCTGATGTTCTCGGTCGTCTAGGGTCCTCGCAAAAGACCCCTACAACGCTCACCGAAGCCTGTGAATTCAACAGCTGCCCATCGGGCAGTCCAGCTGTGGGACACAATGCTTCCCAGCCTCGTCTGAATTATGTCAATTCCTACCCGGCAACATCTATGAAGTACGGCATCAACTCCATTAGCCCCCAGTTCTTCAATGGTGCTCCCGATCTAGCGGTCGCTGGTCCCAACGTGAGTCTTAAAGCCCCCAGAGAAGCTTGAAACTTGACCAAGTCCAATGTGCAAAGTCTAATCTCCCTTGTCCAGGTTGGAAACAACATTGGCCTGGAAGTTTTACTGTCGGGCACCGTTGGGGCGACCACCTATGCTGCATATAATGCCGGTATCCCAGCGGTTGCATTCTCGGGAGCAACTGGATCTCAAACAGCATGGAACGCTTCGGCGACCTATCCGAACTACAGTCAAGTCTATGCAGACCTTGCCCTCAATCTGACAGACCACCTTGTCGACTCTGGTGCCCCGTATCTCCCCAATAATGTGAGTCTTCTCACTACAGCGACATTTATAGCTGGCGACTAATTCAGATGTTCTTTAATCAGATTTGGCTCAACGTGAACTTCGGGGCAGTATCTTCGGAATGCAGCAAGGCCGAAGACTTTTCTTTTGTGCTCTCACGGATTCATGTCGCGATTCCCCTAATTACCCCCGACGACGTGACTACCTGTGGTAGCTCCCGACTGCCGAGCGAGATTGCAGTGTCCCTCGCCTCCGGATGTTACGCAAGCGTGTCAGTAGGCGTGGCAGACACTAAGGGAGACGCCAACGCCACGATGCAGGGGGTTGTTCTGAAGAAACTGAGCGGTATCTTCACTTGCTTGCCGTGATTGGTGGAGATTCTTACCCTATGTACAATGGCCAGCACCTATCAGCCGACCAAGAAAGCCCATGCAATGTACTAAAGCTTAAACTCTGTACTCCTTAATGCTAGCTACAAAATTAAGTGCGCATATTGACTGACCGTTTCATGCGGAACAATAACTTCGCGTCCGTCGTTGATTAAGAAGTTGAGAAAATGTGCGCCATATCACGGACGGATGGCCCGGCTAAGAATCTTACTAAATAAGTGTCTTCAGCAGAGACGAATCAAGAAAGGCGGGGAACCCACGAGGAACATATTGGCCGAGATGCTTTATCAAGGTGGGGTGCCGAACTGTCGGCCACCATCCTATTTCGGGACTGAAGACCGTTTCGGAGCTGGATGCTCTCGGAGCCCATGCAGATCTCATGCAAGAGACCTTTCGCAGCGGACAATTCCATATTAACCGCCCAAAAAGCTTGGACTGAGGAAGCCCAGGAGTATAAATCAAGCCTGAGTCCTCAACAAAAACCGTCCAACATCCAGCTCATATTCCTTTGAAACCACCAGCAGCTATCAAGGAGCCATGATCTTCAACCGATTCCTGGGCCCGTTGGCCCTATGCTCCTTGTCTGCGGCGAACCCCACTCCCAAGCTCGACCGTCGGGGAACTGTGAACAGTTCCGATATAGGTAAATCGTCGTCCCCAATCCCTCGACATATAGCATCGAATACTTTCTCGGATTCCAATTCATCATAAAAAAGAGCAATATTGGATCAAAACGCCTTACTGACATTTTCATACAAAAAGTTGGCTTTCCACAGACCGTTCCATCTGGTACTACTGGTGAGGTCTATCTCGCCTACAAGCCTCATCTGGATGTGGTGAATGGCTGTGTTCCCTTCCCCGCTGTGGATGCAAGTGGAAATACCAAGTAAGGGCCAAATAGATTCCCGTTCTGAGTAACACGCGAAAGCTTATTTTTTCCAGCGCTGGTTTGAAACCCACTGGTGCTTCTGACGGCGAGTGCAGTAGCAGCACAGGTCAGGTTTATGTGCGCGGCGCAACCTATGGGGATTATTATGCTGTGATGTACGCGTGGTATATGCCCAAGGATGAGCCATCCACGGGCCTTGGCCACCGTCACGACTGGGAGGGAGTTATCGTGTGGTTGGCCAGCTCGACTAGCACCTCCGCAAGCGATGTCCTCGCTGTCTGCCCTTCGGCTCATGGTGGATGGGACTGCTCTACCGATGGGTACACTCTTGATGGCACCTCGCCGTTGATCAAGTACTTCAGTATCTGGCCAGTGGATCACCAGTGTGGCTTGACCAGCACTGTTGGAGGTACCCAGCCATTAATCGCATGGGAGTCCTTACCGACCGTGGCACAGACTGCCTTGGAGACTACCGACTTTGGAGCTGCCAATGTGCCGTTCATTGATTCTCACTTTACTTCAAACTTGGGCAACGCCAGTTTCTGAGCAAAAGGAGCGTTTGCGAGGCCGCTGATCATCAGGCACATTGCCTAAAGAGAGTGAGTCTTTCCTGCAATAGGGAACTTTGATGTGCGCATGCTACGACTTTCACGATTGATTACACCCCACAACATAAGCCAGTGACTTAATTGAAGGCAAGGGAGGTGCTGGGGGTGTGAGCTTTAAGATAGATTCTTGATGAAATGAACACATACAAATTCATTCCCATACAGACAGATTGGAACGCCCCTTGTTCTCTTTCAAATATAAAAATGTTCATTCTATGAGAAGAATAATCTATAAGGGATATAGAAAGCACAAAATTCTATGTAGAATGGAGGGAAAGCGTCCAGAGCGACTGAACGTCTTCAGAGTAGAAAGGAAAAATATGCGCAATTTGAGAAGAGCCTCGACCGACATCTCGAGTGAGAGAGAGGCAGAGCATAGTACACGACTATTCGCGTCCACTATTCCGATCGGGCGCTCTTGGTCTTCTTACTGCGCAGTTTCATCATCAGAAACACGCAAGCATAGCATGAGATGCAAAACAAGGCGGTGATACCGGTCTGGAATACGTTGTCAGTAATAAACCAGGATAGAACATAGGGAAACAAGAACTTACATCTCTCCAGGAATAGTACTTGGCCTTGAGGTTGAAGCTTTTGGCATAGTCAGCACCTGCGGAGTACTTGCAGAAAGAGCAAGTGCTTGTCGAATTTGCATCCAGCAAATAGCCCGTTTGCGTTGAGAGGAAGTCCGCCATGTATTCACCACAGGTTTGTCCAGAAGGAGCGCTGAAAGTGACAAATTCCGATGGCTCGCATTTAACTTTCACATCCCACAGAACTTCACCCAACATGCCTCCGACAAGGTAGGTGAAGGGATCTAGGTAATACATCCAGTAGCGCCAGAAAGGTTGGATTTGGCTGTAAGGAACAACGACACCGCAGAAACTGATCATGCCTGCGCCTAGCACGAGCGGATTCATGACAGCGGCAAAGTATTCGTTGGGCGCATATGCAGCGATTGCCTGGCCAATTGAGGTGTACAAGAACTCGTAGACTAAAAATTTTGTTAGAAGCCACCGTGAAAAAGAAGATCGAAATAATGGACTGCGCACAGATCATCTGAAGATAGAAATGTCCAGAAATACTGGATGTAACAGGGAAGCCGACGGTGAAGTAAAAGCAGACGAAGTAGAGCGTTGCGCAAATAATGAGATACGGAATCTCGGCGACAGTTTGAGCACCGATAAACGCAAGCCAGTGGTACGTTTTGGACTAGAAAAATGGGTCATTTCAGTCACCACATCCCGAAGCAGGGAACTTGGGTAAATAAAGACATACCTTCTTTTCACGCGTCTCGAAGATATCGCGATTGGCCAGGAAAAAGGGTTGCATCTGATTGATGCAGCCTGGGGCAACGAAAATGAAATTGAAGATTGCAAAGAGTCGCAACTGGAGGGAGAAAGTTCCGTTTCCGACCTTCCAGAAGGTAAAACCACTGAACAGAGCCGCGAAGATATGGAGGATAATCTTGTTCCACATGTAGTCCTGAAAAGATGATTAGCTTGAAAGGCAACTTGATTATCAAGCTGTGGATAGATCATACCGGTGAGCGCCAGATTTTGATGCTGAGACGCGTCGTAACCATCTTGAACTGGAACCAGTGAGAGGTAGCGAAATCGGCGGTATCCTCCACATAGTTTGGATCGGCGAGACCAGATTTGTTCAAAGCCTCAAGCTCTTCGAGGGCCTTCCGTCGCTCCTCTGATTGACTCCATACCTCAACCCAGTCTGTCTTCTCCGTTGAGCCGCTTCCTTGCACAACATTGATGATATGCTCGGCAGGATTGGCATCAGGTGGGCAAGGTGCGCCATTCCGCGCAAAGTAATCCAGGATCTTGCTTGACTCGTGGCCAGCTGCAGGTTTGAAATGTCAGCGCTTGGTACAATCATTGAGTGGTTGACTGGACTCACTCTCTCCGAAGTATGTCATTCTCCCTCCCTTTGCAAGAAGTAAGAGACCATCGAAAGCGTCGAATAGAACAGCAGAAGGTTGGTGGATTGTGCACTTCCATAAGTTAGTCTTAGATGCGTGCAAAGAAAGTCATGATTCTCTTACCAGCACAGCTTGGCCTCCGTCAACGAGCTTACGAAGGAACCGCACAATATTGTACGCACTCTGTCCATCAAGACCCGAGGTAGGCTCATCCAGGAAAAGCAGAGAAGGCTTTGCGACAAGTTCGACACCTAGAGTAACCCGCTTGCGCTGTTCAATACTGAGACCGGCACCAGGCACTATGATATGTTAGCTTTGACGAAAGAAAGGTGGGAAAGATCTCGGTCTCACCTCCAATCAAAGCGTCCACGATGTCTCCAAGTTCCAGAAGGTTGATGATATGATCGACGTAAGCAACTTTCTCTTCATATGGAACAGTAGACGGTTGACGAAGAACGGCAGAAAAGATGAGTGCCTCCCTGACGGTCGCTGTGGGCTCGTGGACATCCAGTTGCTCACAGTAACCTGTGGTTCTTTGGAAGCTAATGCCCTGGGGGCGCCCGTCGATCAGAATTGATCCAAAAATCTCACCCGAGTCCTTTCTCTGCGCAAGAACATCCAAAAGCCTGTAGAGATGGTGAGCAAGGCCCTGTATAAAAGGATAGAAGTACTAACGTTGTTTTTCCAGCTCCCGAGGCTCCCATCAAGGCGACGAGGTTTCCAGGCTTCACGTAACCAAACACTTTATTCAATAGTTGCTTCTTCTCTCCATTGAACGGGACATGGTAATCAAGATCATGCCACGTGAAGATGGATTGTTTTGCCGAGCCCGCGAGAGCCGCTGAATTTTCGGTTCCTTGAGCCGTGGTATTCTCTGGATCAGTAGGTCGCTTCTTCTCACTACCGCGCTTGTAGAGCAAGACCGAAGAGCCACTCTGGCTGTTCTTCAGCTCAAAGCCTAAAGAAGTCAGGAAGATGAAGAAGAGCCAGAAGCCGATAATAACTCCGAAGCTACGCCAGATATGACCGAACGAGTAGCTGTACTGCTCTCGGATGTAAGCTGCGCCATCAATGATGCCATCGGAATTGCTTCCAAGCACTGAACAGCCCCGATGAGGTGAAGCAGTATCTGGATAGCCGGCACCGTATGGGATATAGTCAGGCGCTTTGCAGACAAGTTGCCGACCAACAAATTCATTAGCCATAAGCGCCTCAAATGCGTATGCTCCGGGGTTCAAGTAGAAGATCCAGCGGAACCACGGATGCATCTTCTCGAAAGGTACCAAATATCCTGGAATGTTTTGGTTAGCTGATGGTGTTTTTGTGAGAAAATGGCTCAGTCTATGACATACCTCCGTAGACAAAGAAAACCGTTGACAGGAGACCAGACATCTTCGAAGCATTTCCAAATCGAGAGCAAAGTGCGCCGATCGCCCGGAACAGCTGGATGAAGCACAATGTTTGCACGATGATGATAATCCAATAAGTGAAAAACCTTCCGGCATCCATCTGCAAAGCTGCCATAAAGTATAAAATCAGTGAGAAGCAAGTGACTTGAATCATCACAACTGGCACATCTGTAATGGCATTGGCAATGCAGAAAGCTGTTGGGCGGTAAAATCCGAATCGCTTTTGACGAGAGAGGATCGGACGACCCATGAATGACGCGGTTGTCTCAGACAAAGATTCAAGAAGGAAGTAGAGGACTGGGAAGAAGAGCACACCGGGGCGCAAAAAGATAGAACTGCTATCCTCGGCAAGGTCGTAGAAAAGAGATCCACAGACCAATGCCTGGATGATGGCGGAGCCGACTTTCACCATGAGGGAGAATTTGTCGCCCCACATGATTTGGAACTGCCGCAAAGTGCAAGCACGAACCTGATCCAAAAGGTTCGCAGTGTAAACACTTTGATTGCGAGGAAAATGCTGCTTGCGCTTTTCGCTGGATACGGCCATCTTAAGATCCTCCGTCTCATGGACCAGCTTCTCGGGAGACTCGATGGAATCAAGTTGCTCTCGATAGATATAGCTGTCGTGGTATCGAGATTCAAATTCTTCGGGGGTGTTGGGTACTTTGTCCTCCCATCCGGCACGGACGATTCTCTCCGTGAGAACGGTGACAGAGGTGAGGAAATCGGCAATATTGGCGCCCTTGGGACAAGTGAAGCCAAGCGATTCGAAATATCCCTTCGCCAAGTGACGAGGACCATAGTAAGTCACTCTACCCTCGGCCAAGACGAGAACCTTGTCAAAGGTATCGTAGATTCCATTGCCAGCTTGATAAGTGGTGGTGATGATGGTCTTTTGGTTCTCGTCTGCCTCCCGTCGCAGCAATCGTGCAAACTCCACGGCAGCCTTGGAGTCGAGACCACGCGTAGGGTTATCCCACATTTGAATGGGGCTCTGATTTGTTCGGTGTTAGCGGATGAGATCAATCCCTGAATTCTTGGACCACTAACCTGTCCTGCCATGACTTCAGCCAGAGACACGCGTTTTCGTTCACCTCCAGAGACTCCGCGGATGTATTCATTGCCAACCCGAGTCTTCTTCGTATGCCCGATACCGAGAGAGTCGAGGATATGATCGCGCTTTTCCAAAACATAGTCGTTGCGGTTAGCGAGCGCGGTTGGCCGCTCGTTGGGAACTTTGTTTCGGAGCGCAAACTTCATCGTCCGGTTGACGGTGAGAGTCGGGAAGTGCAGATCATCTGCGGAGGTAGAATGGTTAAACGCGGTCATTCAGGTCAAATGTTCTTACAAACTAACCTTCATTGTTGAACATAATCTGCTGGCGGAATTTCTTTGCAGCTTTGTGATCCATACTTCCATATCGAGTCTCGCCACTGACTTCATCAAAAGTCTCTCGGTCATTTGAAAGAACTCGAAGAAGTGATGTACAACCAGATCCTGGACGACCCAGAACCAGCAGCTGCGTCTGTCAGCCTCAGAAGCTTGCGGGTGGCGAAAAGTTAAGTACCTACCATCTCGCCTGGTTTGACTTGTCCCGACACATCTTTCAGAATTGTCTGTCATGGCATTAGCTTTCAAGGCAAAGTCTCATCGTTCCAGCATATCTTACCCGTTTGTGTTTCTGCTTCCGGTTGAACAAATCGCCAAGCTGGCGCGGGTCAATCTCTGACCACAACGTACTTCCCAATGCAGCATCTGGTGCCGTGACTCGAACATTGATATCGCGAAATGTCAAGGTGAGGCGCTTCCGAATACTGCCATCATAATTGGCGCTTTCCAGATCAGCGGGCGTTATCGTCCCTGATGACGGAGTATCCATCTTGGCTGAGTCCGTTCCCCAAGATGGAATCAGTATCTCTTCTGTTCTTGTGTGATAGATGCTTTCGCTCAATTGTCGTATCTTATTTGGTTGCTTGACATTCCAAACGGATAGAAAGTTAAAAAATGATGTCAATTGATATTTAAAAGATAAGTCCTTAAATTTGAAGCGCGATGTCTAAGCTGGTGCCCTCATGTTTTTACATCCGTATAACCGGAGGGTGGGTCCTTCGGAGATACACCCTTATCATGGTGCCTGCAATTTTCGACGACCCGGGAGTAAAACCAGGGCGGGTAGCGGAAATATCTGCATGGATCATCGTTTTCACCACTTCTTCCCCTTTTTGTACCACTGTTTTGTCAGACTAGGGCTGAAAAAGGGCCCACTACGGGTCTTCTGTCGAAGGTGCTTCATTAGGACGCAGATATCTGATAATTTCTCGGATATAAATCTATTTTCGATGATCTCAATCTGAAATTATTTCCGAACTGTGTGGATTATCATCCAAAGCTCATTCATCGAAAGACTGGCGGCCCTTCTAGAAGGCCCTTTTCGCCCCACTAGAATATGACCTAATCACAGCAGTTCCTAGATCAGGGGCGGCGAGCTGTCAACACAAGCTTTGAGCTCTAGTCATCTCGTTTCTTGCTGGATTACGTGGTTTCGGCTTTACACTCCACGACCGGCTCCACAGCCAGCATATCCGTTTCTTTCCCAAGAGTATGGGGTCGACCGATCAGCACATCTGTAATTCCGCATCTTTTCAGTGTACATGGATCCTTGTTTGTTCATGTGTTCGTTTACTTTTTCGCTTTCCGATGTTCAGATATTTGTTACATTCGTTGAAGACCCATCCGTGCATCAATAACAGAAAAGTGGGGATTTCTTTAATTTTTGTCGATTCTGTCGAAGATGATTACATACGTACGTTTGACGTCGGCCAACAGCAAGGCAACCTCAATTAGGTATTATACATGTAGATTAAACAAAGGCGTCAAGGCTTAAATCCCCCAACCTGTACGAAAAGATAAGCACTTTTAAGGGACCGCAGGATCTACAGCCTGATATGTCGAGAAGAAGGCCTCCAAGTCCATGGTCGAAAAATCAAAATTCCAACCCATGTCAGACTGAGTAAAATCAAGCAGATCCTCATTTGAGGCCCCTGATCCCCCCGTTTCCGGTCCTTCGAGTAATGGCAAATTCCACTGTGGTGTGGATAGGTCTGGCTGTTGGCCGAAGACAGGTCGTTGAGCAAGCGAGGAGCCTGGGGCCACCCAACCTTGATCATTTAGACTTCCTAGAGGCTGAGAGATAGAGGATGATTGATGTAGGTTCGATGAAGAGCATTCCTCTTCTTTTGGATAGGGTGACCACTCATAGGAAGGGTTGATTCTGCGAAGAGTGGTTTGAATTGCTGAGATGGTGGAGTTGATTGGGTCGCCCTCTCGCATCATTGTCAAGCATTGTAGGGATGCGTATATCCAAGGGAGATGGGTTGTTGCCGTGCTGGGGTCGTGAATTAGGTCGTATATGAGGGTGAATGTTGAGCTACTGAGGAAATATCCATGGTATCGTAATTGCTACGAGGAAGGTCAGCGAATACTCCGTCACGGGACTATGCTGACTGAACATACCTTGACGAAGTCATTATTGCGAGACGCTTCACACAGATGATGGATGGTTTTTCTTGCAGCAGTAAGGGCGTGATTGCAAGCCTCTTGCAACCAAGTCGGTATTTCAGTTGGGCGACCGGATGAGCCAGCACCAGGGTGCTGAAGAGCCGTTTGCATGTCCCTCTGCCAGTGGCCGCGGAACATCAGGAACGGGCGGAAAGTTAGAAAGAGAGTATGATAGTACACTGAGGATAGTCAATAGACAGGTCGAATTGGAGAAGTTGAGGGTCCCTACGGGTAGTAAATATTGTTTGACAAACACCTAGAGAACCTGGTTGGATACTGGCATTCAAGCCAAACCCGAGCGCCTGCTCCATTCGCACCTCATGGCCACGAAGGTCGTGAGCGATAGAGCGGGCTACTCGCCACATATGCAGCAATGACTCGTGTCGTTGGCCATAGATTTCATCGCCAGAACGAGAAATCGACTTGCAAAGATCAGTCAAAAGCCGAATGAACGGATCTTTCGCATATTCGATCGCGACATCTCTTAATGACAAGGAGCTGGGTCGACCAACGTGGAAACAGAACCACCTGAGACATCAGTTAGCAATTTGTTCGACCCGGCCTTTCTGGTGATAGGGAACGGACGTTTCGAAGGAATAGAGAGACCAAAATGTGATTCGTCGCTCTTCAATGGTCTCTTGATTTTGCGAGTCCCCAAGGGGGACGTCCTTGTGCAGACCAGCAGAGAGAGCCTTGCGGGCAGCTGATCCCAGATACAAGAAAGCTGAATTCGGTCGGCCTTGTTCATTTTGGTAGTTGGCGTAAAGACTGCAAAATTACGTGAGTTTCGAAATGCTGCATCGAGGTTGGCAGGGGGCGACATATCATGAGAAATCCAATTTGTATGGTCTGTAAATTTACCACGTCATCGTATGAGACCAAAGACGCCTTGACACGATCGAAAAGAACATCTCCCCAGGCAAAATGCTCGGTGCCTAGCGAGCCAGTCGCTAAACTAACCAAGACGATAGCTTGAAAAAGGGTATCGGGATGCGTTGCAGGGGACGGATTATAGAGCTTTTCCAAACATTGCTCGTAGTAAGCCTTGGGGCGGTGAGGTAGCATATGGTAAAGGTGAGTTAAGTATCGGGAGAGAAAAAGCTTTGCCAACTCATAGGGCAAGAACAACATCGGGATATCGCCCGAGCCATTAGACTTGCCAATCTCATGGATATCTGGAGTTCCGAAGAAGATGCGCCGGAAGCTGAACATGTCCAGGCCAGCACCAGCTTCTTCCACCTCGCCGGACGGTGCTGGGTGAATGGTTGGGTTAGAGACCAGGTCACGATAGACGTGTTGCATGAGAGAGAAGTGCGAGGGTGGCCCGTAGTATAACTGCATCTGACACGACGGCGATGCCATGTGAGTCGCCGATACACTGCTGGGAAACTCCAGCATCATCGACGGAGCCCCCGTTTTGAATGACTGGGTCCCTGGCGGAGAGACTCGATGGGGTAGCTTGTCTTCATTCTCCGACTGTGAAAATTCATGCTTTTTCCTTCGATGTCGGATGACGTCTCTGTAGACACAGGGAGTGTTTCGTTGCTGGCATGTTTTGCACCTGTGAGAAATTGTCAGATTATCCAAATGCCGCCAGTCTCTTCGACTCCAGACGCGCAATCTCACGGGTTTACCCCATTACACCGGATTTTGCGCTTTCGACACTCCTGGCAGGCCTTCGGAATGCGCCAACCCGCAGTGGGGGGCTTCGATACCTCAGCCATATCCGAGCGACAAGGATGATAGACTCGGCGCTATGGACCTCCGGCATGCACGGGATGTCTATCCTATACTATCAGCACCCGATCAGCCGAGCTATGGACATGCGAGATACTTGGCTCCCCGTGGCTTTCTGTACTATGACAATTGGGGTTATTTCTGGTGTGGTGGATATGAAAGGGCGTTGGGTTCATCCGCTTATCCGTCTATATCCGATATTATCACGTGACTACACGGTCGCATCGCTCGGTTCATCTGATTAATAAACCGAGACCAATCCTCTGAACCAAAAAACCCCACGTCCAATGTCCAGAATCAAGGAATTGGGGTGTGCTGGAATGGAGATTGGTTGGTACCATGTGGTGCTTTCTCGTCCAGATATGGATCTCACGATGACGACGAATGAAACCACCCTACTCAATCGAAGGGACCATTTGACGCGAAGAGTTGATTGCATTTTAGAGTATAGTGACTGTGAACCTAGGCTCCATTGCCCAGGTTCATGATATGGACGTCGAATGCAGCCCAATGTGGGTGGAAGTGGGCAACAGACGCGGGGTACCCACGGGGTGAAACACTCTCTTCATTCTCAGAGTGCACACGATCAAGCAACTGAATGAGCCTTTTTTGTGTAATGAGAGGATCCCACAAGCTATCACAATGGATCTCAAGGGACCGACCCTACAGACTGACTCGTCAACGCAGGTAGCCGATCTGCTTCCGATGGTAGCGACCCTCAGATGCCCCATATCCGCAAGCACGCGGCACCGCTGCCAAGCGGTCGGCCTTGGCCGTTTTCACCTGATCACTAATCACGGAGTCACTCCGCCGTGTTTGACAGAGAGTATTCCGTAGAAGATCAAGATTCTGGTCGAGTCGGTTGGCAGTGGCTATCGTGGCGCTGCCGAGACCGTCTCGGGTAGAGTCATCGGCACTTGATCTAGACGGTTGACAGGCTGAACGATGGAAAGTCTGATAGGCTCTGGATGTGCTTTGATCGGCTGCTGAGTTGATTGAGTTTTTCATGTTCTCGGGGGCTTGTGTTCTGCTGGTGGCAATGTGCTTCGGAAAGGCTCTCACCAAGATGAACTCCATCCCGAAGCTGAGCACACGCGGGACCGGTCCCGCTGGACAGGTTCATCTCTCCGTCAGTCTGGTCTGGGGTAAACGGGGTGTCCGGGGTAGAACCCGAACTTTGCTCGCTAAAGGACTCCATCGGATCGGAAATGGTACCTGTCATTCGGAAGCCGTGAGTGTTAGCGTGCGCCCGGTCATGATTTTATCTCCCTTCTCCACGTTGATCACTTCCCCAGCTTTTTGCGAGAGAACCCGGCGTCGAGGGTGGATTGACCCACTCCCGCTGTACAATGCTGGAGAAGGAAGATATAATGGATTTTTTACGTTGACTCTCTTGTCTGTTTGGGAGATACTGTACATACACAACAGTAGAGTTGCATAAATAATGAGGATTGACCGACCCCCGGCGTGTATCCCAATCTGCTTATGATTGGCCCCTTTGCCCTCTAAACTCTCCGGGCTCGCCAAGGGCGCCTCCCACCGAAAAAACAGCGCAGGTCACGTACTGCCAAGCAGACCGACTCCGTTCATGCGGTGGCTGGCTCATGCTCTTTGGTCCTCTTCCGAATGAAAAGGCGTCGATATTTCTTGGCGCCGGCAAATCCAGACCAGAAAGATTAGCCTCCTGGCGGAGTCGAGGGGAGACACGTACCGCGGGTCAATGCATACCTTCTAGCTGAGCTTTTTCCTCAAGTCGCCGACCCCATAGTCTGGACTTTCCCCGCAACCCCAGATTCAATCTAGCTCGGGACTTCCGAGCGGGAATTGAAAGATAAGGGAGGGGTGTATGGAGGACCGGGGAGGATCAAAATCTATAAATGAGAACTGGATGCCCCCAGGGATCGTGATAAGCGACTCTTTCGTCACGGGTTCTCACATTACCACCCTGACTCCTCCTCGTCCTCCCCCTCTGAGCCCGTGAAACCTTCTGGCCCTCGGATCCCGACGGTCCCTTTTTTCTTCCTCCATGGCTTCTCCCATGGCGACTCCTGCCACCGACCCTGAGACTGCCAGGGACGAAAAGGCAATCTTTGATCATAAGGAAGACCTCATGACCGAGGTAGCTCGCGATGCGGCAGAGCGTGGCCATCTGGCGACCGATCAATACGGACATCCCATTGTCGAGTTTGACAAAGCCGCCGAATCCCGGCTGAGATTGAAGATTGACTTGTTCATCGTGCCTACCGTGGCTCTCATGTATCTCTTCTGCTTCATCGATCGGGCGAATATCGGTAAGCCCCGCTCATGGACAGGTGGTACGGTTGAAATGGCCCACAAGCTAACGGAAGCAATTGTTTCTCCCCCCTGCAGGCAATGCCAAGTTGGCCGGTTTTGCCAAGGATCTTGGATTGAAAGGCTATGATTACAATGCAGTCCTGTCGATTTTCTTTGTCGCATATATCATTTTCGAAATTCCGAGCAATGTAAGGCAGATTCCTTTCGGGCAATGTACAATTGCGAGACCCTGGACAACTCGGCTCATGTTCTATCTACTATTTAGCTCGCGTGCAAATGGATTGGACCGGGTTGGTTCCTTCCTGCCGTTACTCTGGGATTTGGTATTTGCTCGGTTGCGACAGCCTTTGTTCACAATATTCACGCTGCCTCTGGCGTGCGTTTCTTGCTCGGCATGTTTGAGGCTGGTCTGTTGCCCGGTATTGCCTACTACCTTTCTCGATGGTATCGGCGCAGTGAGGTGAGATTTTTGGTCTTGTCTGGATGAAAATTGCAGAAAATGTGGCTAACCAGACCTAGCTGGCTTTCCGTCTCTCCCTCTATATTGTCATGGCCCCTCTCGCCGGAGCTTTCGGTGGTCTCCTCGCCTCCGGTATCCTCAGCCTGGATCACTTCGGTGGTCTCCGCAGCTGGCGCATGCTCTTTGCCATCGAAGGCATCATCACCATCGGCGTGGCTGTTCTCGCATTCTTCACCATGACCGACCGTCCCGAGACTGCCCGCTGGCTCTCACAGGAAGAGAAGGACCTGGCCATCGCCCGTGTCAAGTCAGAGCGTATTGGAACCACTGAGGTTCTCGACAAGATTGACCTGACCAAGACTCTGCGAGGCATTTTCAGCCCTGTGACTCTGGTCACCGCATTGATCTTCTTGCTGAACAACATTACCGTTCAGGGATTGGGATTCTTTGCTCCGACCATTGTCCAGACTATCTACCCGCACGCGACCGTGGTCTCTCAGCAGCTCCACACCGTTCCACCCTACGTCGTGGGTGCTTTCTTCACTGTTCTGTTCCCCTTCCTCAGCTGGCGCTTTGACCAGCGCTTGATCTTCTTTGTTGTTAGCCCGCCCTTGATGATGACAGGGTACATCATGTTCTTGGCCAGTGAGGACCCCATGGTGCGGTACGGTGCGACCTTCATCATTGCCAGTGGGGCCTTCGCCTTTGGCGCCCTCTGCACCGCCCACGCTTCCGCGAATGTGGTCTCCGACACAGCTCGTTCCTCAGCGATTGGAACCGTGGTCATGTTCGGCAACATTGGTGGATTGATCTCTACCTGGTCCTTCCTGCCCTCTGATGCGCCCAACTATCACATTGGCAATGGCCTGAACTTGGCGACTTCCTCCATGACCCTGTTACTGGGCGCCAGCTTGTGGATGTGGATTTTGTGGGATAACCGAAGACGTAGCAAGGTCGATGTCAACGCTGTCTTGGCGGGACTTTCGCAGAAGCAGATCCAGGATATGGACTGGCGCAACCCTGCTTTCCGCTGGCGCCCGTGATCTCCCCATATTCATAATTGGACGGGGTGGACGATGCTTTTTTTGTCAGTCAAGGGAAGGACTTGATGCTTTGACTTTTCTACTGATGGTGTAATAAATTATTATGAATGTAAATCTAGCTTCAAATTGGAGCCCTAGTTTTTTTTATGTTTCCCGACTTGAATATTGAATGGTATTTTATTGTAGCCATTTCATAGAAGCGACTCAAGTCGCTCTAAATAGGCTGCTTCTGCTTCTTGTAAGTTCAATGAAGGTTGCCGAGAACGGACACGGAATTGACCATCTACTGGATCCATGCACTGAGGCTGGACAGGCTTCCGAGTCAATAAGCACGAGAAGATATGATGACCCCATTTGAGGCATCCATCTTCGGCGACTTCCCTTTTTCGAGAGCCCGACTGCCGGTCCGGATCTCGAGTTGTAACTCGGATGTCGTAGGGTTCGTTCCAAATTCCATGCCGGTCCCGGGAGATCGCCCACAATAAATATGCCTTTATTTACCCAGATCAATACACCTGCCTTCCCCGGCTCGTTCAATCAAATTTTATTCATTTGCCCATTACCATGTCTTGCGAAGCGTGCCGAACTATCGCACCGGTGACGGCGACGGGATACACCCCTCGAGGCCAGTTCGAGAAAATCAGCGGCCTCAATACCTGTGAGTTGACTACTCTGCGTCATTGTGAAACAAGTTGGTGACCTTAAAACAATCTCGTCCAGACGTCACTGGTAAAGCTGATGCAAAGATTGGCCTCGTCGACATCTATGATGTCTTTGGAATGGCCAGCCAGACCATGCAAGGCGCGGATCTTCTCGCAGCGAGACTGAATGCCGTAGTGCTCATCCCGGACTTTTTCGACGGAGAGCCTCTCAAGCATGAGTATATTCCTGCTGATACCGACGAGAAGAAACAGATCATTACGGAATTTATGGCCAACAAGGCCGACATTCCGCGCAACCTTGGTGTAGTGATCAAGGCAGTCGAGGAATATCGCGCCCGATTCTCGTCGGTTCAGAAGTGGGGTGCATTTGGTCTTTGCTGGGGTGGGAAGGTAAGTCTCGCCTGGATGTGAGTTGATGTCACACTCAAAGACTGACTCGCACCAATCAGGTCACCGTTCTGGCGTCTGGCCCTAACACCCCGTTTGCTGCATCGGGCCAAGTACATCCCGGGTAAGGCATTTGTCCAAATTTCGCTATGTCCAGATCATAAAATAACATTTCTCCAAAGAAGGTTGGACCCGGCCGATGCGCAAGCGCTCTCTATTCCTCATATCGTCTTAGCTTCCAAAGATGAGCCCGCTGACGCGGTCGCGGGCTATGCAGACTTCTTTGCCAAGAACGAGGAGAAGAAAGGTTATGTTGAAACATACCGCAACATGTGGCACGGATGGATGGGGGCTCGAGCAGATCTTGAACAGGAGGAAAGTCGGGCTGAATATGCTCGAGGGTCAGTTTTGGTTTGACGGACTGGTGATTGAAACTTGGATACTAATTCAGCTTCTAGGTACAATCAGCTGGCCGACTTCTTCGAGAAGCACCTCTCTGGAGAGATTCTAGATAGCAGCTCCTGATGTGGACGAAGTACGTCAGGATTTGAATCTCAGAACTTGGACATGTCAGTTTTCATCTATATATGTTTTGACGCACCCCGTGCGCTCTCTCCGTAGATAGCCCAACCTTGAAGGAGCGTGAGATCCAACTTTACAACTCCACATTCATCGATGACTTATCTGTAGGAAATACAAGCCACTCAAAATAGGCAGAAAGTACTGATCATGGATGCTGAGGATAACTTCAGCCTTCTCACATGACGCTCCGGTAGGGATCTTTCACGTGATCGGGACCGTGAGCCCAAATGGGTGCCACTTGGCCGCTTTACACAATTTTGCTTCTTCACCGCCACTGCCCCAAACAGGACGACGTCCTCCGGACTTTCTCCATCAAATCTGCACGGTGATTCGCCTAGTTCACTCCACATCATCCCGGTACCGGGCCGCTAACGGGATCGAAATGCAAACACATCAGCATTCGAAGGGAGGGTCGGCTCTCATCTATGGCCATGGCCATTGGTATTTATACAATAATTCGCCTTGGTTGGTTTTAATGAACGAAATTCAATTGCATCTGGCCCATGGACACAATAACACCAACTAGTAAAGCCGGGGCAGAGATTCAACGGCCTTCACCCGAGGGTCATGCTTGTGAAACAACGTCAAATGATGAGCAAGCACCCCATGAAAATCTCCCGGCAACAAACTCTCTCCCGACCACGGAGAAATATGAGAATGACCTCTCAAAGCAGAAACAGGGAGATGTTGCCCCCGAGGCTCCGTATAGCGTCCTCCCTCATGCTGAGAAAGCTTTTGTGATTGTCATTGGGTCTTTTGCAGCACTGATTTCTCCGCTGTCGAGCAGCGTGTATCTACCAGCGCTAAACTCTCTTGCTCGAGATATGAATGTTTCTGTTTCCCTGATCAATCTCACTATCACCACCTACCTAGTATGGCTACCCTTTCCATTCCGCTTCTGCGACCGTGAAAGCATGCGCTGATTCAAAAAACCTCGATAGATCTTTCAAGGATTGGCACCATCCTTTGTTGGGAGCTTTTCCGATGGCCACGGCCGCCGACCTGCTTACATTATGGCCTTGCTTGTTTATTTCGGTGCCAATATTGGGCTGGCCCTTCAGGACAGCTATCCGGCGTTGATGGTCTTGCGCTGTCTCCAATCTGCCGGTAGTAGCGGGACGATTGCTCTTGGTAGTGCGGTAGTTGCGGACTTGACTACACGAGCGGAGCGCGGGAAGTATATTGGATATTCTACTATGGGAGTTTCTCTGGGCCCTGCACTCGGGCCTATTGTTGGTGGGTTATTAGATCATTTCCTTGGATGGAGGTCCATCTTTTGGTTTCTCGTGATTCTCTCTGGATCTTGTCTCATTGTGATTATTCTCATTCTGCCCGAGACATGCCGGGCTGTGGTCGGCAATGGCTCTGTGATTCTACCCTCGTGGAACCGCCCTCTTTGGGTCCTGTTGGCACCCAAATTGAGATCTCGGCGGGATGGGATGCCCCAGGACCCGACGACCATCCAGAAGCTGAAGCGGCGACCGAATCCGATCTCTTCATTACTCATTCTCGCCCAAAAGGAAGCTGGCTTGATCTTGATGTATGGTGGCTTCCTCTTTTCGGGCTACATGGCTGTTCTAAGTACGCTTTCGACTCAACTGAGCAGTCGCTTTGGTTTTAATTCCATTCAAATCGGACTGTGCTATCTTCCAATCGGACTTGGAAGTATTAGCTCCCGCTGGACTGTTGGAATTCTGCTTGATTGGAACTTTCGTCGGGAAGCACGCCTCCAGGGTATGACTATCCACAAGAATCGGCAGCAAGATATTAAGAACTTCAACATTGAAAGAGCTCGGCTGGCAATTGCACTACCCATGATCTATGTCGGGGCACTGTGTACCCTTGCTTATGGGTGGGTCATGCAATACCACACGTCACTCGCCGGTCCTATCGTGATGCTGTATTTCATGGGCCTTACCACAAGTGGTTCGTTCAATACACTGAACACGCTGGTGGTGGATGTGAATCACCAGAGCGCTGCCACGGCCGTTGCTGCGAGTAACCTTTGTCGGTGCTTCATGGGTGCCGGTACGACTGCATTTGTGGGGCCCCTGATTGATGCCATTGGTATTGGATGGACGGGTACAATCGTGGCAGCAGTCTGGGGTCTGTTCAGCCCTATGCTCTGGCTTGTTTTCCTGCGCGGTCATTCATGGAGGCAGAAACAGGTGGCTCGAGAACAGGAGAGGGCTAACGCAAGTGACGACCCACAAGCCAGGGCTGATCTTGAAAAAGGGGCTGGAGGAGCTCCGTCATGAGCTGGTGAAAAGTTTGCTGCCACATTGAAATAATCAATCGTTGTACATTAGAGCAAAACCTGCCTGAAATATTAACCTTCGCGGTAAGATATTTGAAAAAATTCCTACGTTCACATATTACACGCGGTGCCCTCTTCGAGTAGCTTGATCATTTCAGATCTCCGTATCCAACCCCTCAGAGAGCCTGTGGAGCAATTTCTCACGATAAATGACAAGAAAGGAAAGACTCAGACCTGCCTGAGGCCTCCAGAGGTTGAGGCCCAGGCATCAGGAATCTCCTTTGTACTTTGCACTACTGTCCTCCGTGGTAGCAGAAACTCGGTGCACGGACCACTACTCACTGACGCGGCCTTCCGTTTCGTCTCGGAAGAAGCCTCTTGCAAATTTTTATTCTGATGAACACACGGTGGAATTTTCACTTTCATGCATTCACACGCATAAAGGGGTTCGCCGAATCAATTATTTGACGTCATCAATCTCCGCAAATGTTACCCTGAGTCACTGACTGAGGACATCGCCCCCACAGGTCTTATTGCGTTCAGTCAAAAGAAGCCAGCAAGCTAGGCCCTGAGAGAAACATCAGACAATTTTATGCACCTTTTTTGCAGTGTATGAGTACTAATATGAAGATTCAATAACAAGAGGTTAATACTATATACGGAATTTCGGGTTCTAGGGCGACGCCATCATTTATCCGCGAGTATGCCTTTTCTCCACTTGGCAACTACATTGCTTGAACATCTAGGTTTCCGCGATTCGTTACATTCACCTGTGAGACCTTTCTGATTTTCTACGAAGAAGCCAGCTCGTAGAATCTCGTCAAATATCTCGAGAGTGTCCTCAATACTTTTGTTCCCCCTGATAGCGCAATTCTGGCTAGCTCAGACTCTGCCGGCAAGATCAATTTTGGACACTTGGTGATCTTAAATCTCCGGTGTATCAAACACATTGCGAGATGCTCCTTGGACGTGGGTTCTGGCAAAACGGGATCTATTGATCATGCTTTAGACTGGTACTCAAGCCGAGAGATAAGCTTGGAATTAGAGCCACGAATTCTTATACTCCGAAATAACAAATGCAAACAGGGTTATGTTCTCGTCAGACGGGTCGGTCTTTTTGCATCTTATTTCTGAATATTCCAGAATCAAGTTTCGCACCTTTGTCTCGGAGGAATTGTTCCGAAACCTACAACTCGTTCTCAACGACAAAAATACTCCATGATTCTTTCTCCAGAAAGGCACGTGGTCGTACTGGCTGTCTTTAACGGGAAAAAGAGCTTTGCAAATAATACTTTGTAATGCTGTCAATGGGAAATAGCCTCAAGCCATAGCCACCGGTCCACCGGACACAAGCGCGGTACGTGCCTCTTCGCCTAATGGCCAATTACCCATCAATGACTATCTCAGGGGGTTTTCAACCGTGGGCACGCGACGACGTGAACACGAATATCATCGGCCTCGTGAATATAGGTAAAGGTGACGATAGATCAACTCGCAGCTCAAGTGTGATGGCTCGATGGCGATTGGTTTAATCCACCAATGTCATCGGATAATTTTAGATTTATTGAGATCATGGAACTTGAGCTGTAAGATGCCGAACGGTGGGACGAGGGAATTGCAGTGCACACATTGTTGTTATTTTAGAAAGGAAATCAGGCATATCATTGGTCGGGCCGAGAGTGGAGGCGATTGCGTGGCATTCGGGTTCTGTGGAAGGGGAAGGAAACAGGGTGGAGTTTCAGGACTTGGGATTCATGAAGAGTCAGGGCGGCATTGTTATTCCATTCAGAGATCGCCAGAATATTTTGAATTGATAGTCAAGACCGACACTCGGTGATCGCTACATGCTTAGATGTTCTGATCATCGCAAAACAACAAAGCTTGAATAAGCTTGGCGGGGGCTCCGCTTGCTGATGACAGCATTACAGCCGATTTCCTCTTTCCTGGCGGAGTCCTTCTGGGCGTACCCCACAATGAGAGTTGACGACGCTAGCGCCGAGGATTACGCATGCTCTTGACGCTTTACTGAACTTTCCACGAGGCAAGAGGCGAAATGATTAACCCTGATATTTCTGTCGAATATCCACATGTCCCTTTCCTACATGTTTAGCCAGCGTCAATGATGGTCTTTAGAATCTATCATTGAGAGTGAATTTGGATTGAATTTGGCCAATTTCATCTATGAGCTATCTCCGCTGCCAGAGAAAAGACCCATTCAACGTCTTTATAAGGTGATACAACACCGGAAGTCGAGATGCATTTGCCTGGTTTGGGCCGTGGACTGAAGAGCCTGGCGCTCACGCTCCTCTTGTCTAATCCGACCGGTGCCATTGATTTGAGCATCAATGACGAACGTACGTGGAATTGATTGAAACTGTGTCGTGTGGCCTTTGACGAAAGATGATCATGATACGAAGCGATGAATGTGAAAGATTGAGACATTGATTGTTGACGATATTGTCGAAATAGAATCCATCAAAGATGCCGCCAGCACGACCACATACGCCATGATGACCTACTATCACGGAAACGAGACTGGCCATATTCCAGGAGCGTTCGCCAGCAAATGGTGGGAGGGCTCGGCTCTGTTCTTGGCCTTACTTCAGTATTGGCATTTCACAGGCGACACAACCTACAATGAGGAGCTACGGATTGGATTGCAATGGCAATCGGGTGATGATGGCGATTACATGCCTAGCAACTACAGCAGTTACCTGGTAATTTCATGTCTAAGCTAGCTCCTAGCTGTTTTCTGGCTACGCGGAACTGTGTTATTTTCTAACTGCAATTAGGGAAATGATGATCAAATGTTCTGGGGACTTGCTGCCATGACGGCCGCCGAACTCCAGTTTGCCGACGTTTCAGATGGATTTTCGTGGCTATCGCTAGCTCAAGGCGTCTACAACACTCAGATCAAACGATGGGATACTACTGCCTGTAACGGTGGAATGCGATGGCAGATCTGGCCATACGAATCGGGCTATACGATGAAGAATGCAATCTCCAACGGTGGTCTTTTCCAGCTTGCGGCTCGACTCGCTCGGTACACTAAAGATGCAACCTATGCAAAATGGGCTGAGAAGATCTGGAACTGGTCCTTATCCTCTCCACTACTCAGCAACTCGACTTGGAACGTTGCCGACTCTACCAACATGGACAATGACTGTACAACTCAAGGAAATACTCAATGGTCATACAACTATGGCACTTATATGATGGGCGCTGCCTATATGTACAACTATGTGATTCATGATGCCCGACTCCGCCTGTCTCGAAATACCTACCCTTACTGACGTATAACTTTTCAGACAAACGGAAGCTCCGTGTGGCTCTCTGCCGTTAATGGACTCATGAACAAAACCTTTGATCAATTCTTCCCAACCAGCAATGGTGGCATTTTCGAGGAAGTCGTGTGTGAGCCTTCGGAAAGCTGTAACGATAATGAGATTCTTTTCAAGGGTCTCGTCTCTTCGTGGCTGTCATTTACGGCTCTCCTGGTCCCATCGACATACAGCAGAATCCTACCATACCTTCAAACTTCGGCTAAGGCTGCTGCCCTATCCTGCACCGGACACAATAACAACACATGTGGAGTACGATGGTATCAATCGAAATATGACGGATGGATCGGCATGGAAGAGCAAATTAGTGCCACCAACATATTCGTCGCCAATATGATTCAATTCAACAACAGTGGCCCGGTCACGGCAACAACAGGTGGAAATAGTACGAGCAATCCTACACAGGGTGAAAATGATACATCTTCATCAACTACTAAACAAAGTACTATCACCACGGGAGACAAAGCTGGCGCCAGCATTTTGACTATTGTGTTTGTCGTTGGCTGGGTCGGCTTGATGAGCTTTACAGTTCTTGGTGGGTGAGAATTTGGTGATGCATACATTTAGAGTTTCGGAGTTGGATTGGATGGCAGGCTGCGATGTGATTGACCTTCACCTATTTTTATGGTCTTCGACGTATAGACTTGTGAAAGCTGGCCTTTCAACCGCGCATTCTGAGCTA
Organism: Penicillium sp. F50; assembly: GCA_037356195.1. Lineage (NCBI taxonomy): Eukaryota > Fungi > Ascomycota > Eurotiomycetes > Eurotiales > Aspergillaceae > Penicillium > Penicillium sp. F50. Next base: position 780,317 of record JAYXSA010000057.1, read on the forward strand.
TAGCCCTGGGGGAACTTGTTAGATGGTGCCTATGTACTATTACTATTCACACTATTTTTGAGAACCCCTATCAATGTGTAAGTTACATAGTAGTGCAAGATACATTGAAAATTGGCCAGCCCGCGCGTGACCTGGATAATTTTCGACTGCCAGCTTTTCCCAACATTTCCTATTAACGGCCTTGGATGGAGAGGGTCAGGGAATGACGCTTCTGTCAGAACTAGGCTTTCAATCCAGCCACAAGCTTGTCACCCAAAGCCTTGATGCTTTTTTCGAAAGCGTTGCGATTATCAGCCTTCCAGTTCGCACTGCTGCCCGGAACGGCGCCCTTGCCGATAAATCCTAGATATAACACATCATCCGGTCCATGTCCGTTGTTCCCATTCAACCCGTCTTTGGGGTAGCACATCTGCGCGAGTGAAATTGATGCTTCCCCGGTCGAGTCAAACCCATTGGTGTCGCCCCAAATACCGTATATCTGGGAATTTCTAAGTGATCGATGTCAAATGATATGTGAATTATGGCAAGCAACTTACCACTTGGTTATTGCAAACAACAGCCATGACACTCAAAGGCTCCATGCCATATTGCTGAGGGTCAAATTTGGTGTTTCCAAAGACAACGTAGGGATGGACATTGGCATCCAAATCTTTGATACCATACTGGCTCAACTGGTCCTTGAAAGCAGTCTCGCCTTGTCCGGTCGGATCGCTACCACAATCCCCGCCCTTGTCATTCACGCCATCGCAGTCTACGTCCATGTTGTCGTATTGGCCGCCATTTCCGGAACTGTGAAGGTAGATTGCACCACTGATATCGCCACAGTATGAGAATGTTTTAGCACCACCGATGCCATCAGTGAACCCCCCTGCAAGCTTGTTGTTGCATTTTCCGGACTAGCTTTATCAGATTGGGGTATGAGCTATTCGAGTGCCGGGTCCATATCTCACCTTGTGTTTGTCATAAATCTGCTTCAAGTTATCAGGCAAATTGTAGGCCGAGGTAAAACCGGCCGATAGGATAGTTACAATATACAGAAAATGCATTGCGCCAGTTCTGAATATGATTGTTTATCCGGAAGATGAAATTTTACGCAAAGTTCGCTGCAACAGGGGCATGTTGACACGCATTTATATTCACCAGACTCACATTAGACTTCGCAGGTGATATAGCAGGGGGCTGGGTAGGAGACACGCCCGGAGCAAACTCAAATTCTGTTAGAGGAACGTGGGGTCCCGCCCTTCGCAGTGAAAGTTCCCGATATGGTAGCTCCTCGTGGGGCGAATCTAAGATCGTAAGCCATTTCCAGCTAAACTGATCTGCGAAGAGACCCAAAAATGCTACGGTAGGACACCGAGGTGCGACCGCAGGTATCAAATTCTTGGGTGGTCCTACTCGCGGCTAGTGAACGGGTAAGACCTCCGAGTTTCAGGGTCCAGGGACCAGTTTCCCAAAAGGGGAAATGGCTGAATGTGAGACATAATACCTATGTCGATCTCACCCTTGCTTCAATCACAATCATGATTACTCTGTAGAGTCTTGGCTGATCAACAAATGAGCCGTAATGGATGAGGAATTGGGCAATCCAATGGATTTCCAGGCGGGATTGAAGAGAATTCGGCCAAGAAATAATAAGAAGAGCTATCGAGTAATTAATGAGGTGGCCCCGAGATTGCCGACCGATGCTCTTTCTGTAAATGTCCAATATAACAATCAATAAAAATCAATAGCTCTAATTTTCCTTTTCTCATGAAAGTGTCACAATGATGTATAGCTTGTCAAGAAAACAATATGTATGCCAACATCGACATGATTGAACCTGTTCAAAGGCTCGGATGAGTGACTAGAAAAGTTGCGGGAATTGCCTCAGCTCCAAGATGGCGCCAGTGATTCTCTCGTTGATTGAAATGGTTCCAATACAAAAGAAAGTCGGTTTCGAACAAAAGAGTCTCGTGGTTCGGACAGGATGTGATAGTACTGGCATGTAGGAAATGGTGTGAAGGACTGAGAAAGACACCCGCGACAAAGGGCACCAGATACAAGGGGATCTCGATGGAAGTAACGGACAAGATTCAAAGTGGATCCATCTAGGAAGTACGTTAGCCTGAAAGTGCAAAATCGATAGTTCGGACGGATGTTGCAATGATCCTCGGCATAGCCATTTGAGTCGTGGCCGGAGAGACCCTCAGTTCCGCCTACAGTACTTCGTAGGCTCCTGCCTGTCTGACGGTCGGCCAGTGCACCCGATCCCGTGAGAAACTCTTGGAACCAGCATATATCAACACATACGCATTCGGTCATTCCAGACTTAGATTGACAATTAGTACGCTAAATAAATCTTAAGTCGATCGCATAAACGTTCTGTGTGTACGTCGGATTGAGATAATACCAAAAATGCGCCCGCGAAAGAGTTTCTGACTGTCTCCTCGATCATCCCTTCCAAGGGTTCACGTTATCGACGAGAATTAGTGGCAGAAGGTTCTGGGGGAGATCTCCCCCCGTCAGGCCGATGTTACCATTGTTTGTCAGAAAATGCTATTGATCTTCGTTAAGGTCTTTACACTGGAGGCCTTTTGCTCTCGCTCTTTTAATTTTGACTTTCTCTCATCTGTATCTGTTCGCTCGAAGTCAGAGAGATCGCCCATTTCCCTTTCGCTCTCGGGCTTCACATCCGCCCTTCCAAGCCGCCAGTCCGCCTGTATGCAGAACATCATTCTGATTTTTCAAACACTTGATTATACCCGAAGCTGGAGGAATACTGTCTGAGCTCGTTCAAAATCATGAACCAAGGTCTGAACGGGTAACACTGAGTACGAGCACATACGACTGCGTCAGCAGCAGAGTGGCGCGATACATATCCAATGCCACTGATGCCATCCCATAAGGGAACCTCGTAACCTTTCACATATATCCCATGCTGTCTGAGAGAAGCACTGTGAAGAATCTAGGAGGATATACTATGGCGGAAAATACCATATTCTGTCAGGAATTGACACTCAGTAATGAGTTCCTTTTATTGGGTCCACGATGATGCACAGGTGCAGCTGTACGTGCAGAGCGGGTTCTCGACTTTGACCCCCTGTCCCTCTTGGGCATAGTCTAATCAATTTGCCAAGCAGTGGGGTGCGCTCAACGAAGCGGTTTCACTGAAAATAGGCCACCGGAGCCATTCTATCCAAATGACCCCCCTCCATTTCATCGGCAAGATTTCGATAATTCCGACCAATCAGTTCCTGCTGAAGTGAATTCCTGGCGAATGGGACCGTATCGTCTCTATAGCTCTTCGAACATTCATAATTGTGGTGGTTGGAGGCTGTCGCTGCCTAGGAATGAAGCCGCAACATCGGAAATAATTCCTGACAATTTATGCGAGATTCCAAATTGATTACCAATCAGGTTGGGCTTCATACTGGATATATGGCCTCTTTATACCCCTCTAAATTGGTAGTAATTTATCTTCCTCTTATACTATAACAAGAAAAGATTGACTGGAGCCATATCTTGGCGCAGATTGACTCATTATTTTACCACCTTACCTGCCTGAACAACAACACCCACGATAGTTTCGTGACATCTACCCATGAGCTCCCCAACGACAATTCTTTTCATTCCAGGGGCGTGGCACAATCCCCACTGTTTCGACAAAGTCATCCAAAGGCTGGAAGTTGACGGTTACAACACAGACATCGTTCACTTGCCTTCTGTTGACCCTAAAGACCCTCATCCGGATTTTACGGAAGATGTTTCTCAGATTAGAAAGCATATCGAGCTCGCTGCCACTGCTGGACAAAGAGTGGTGGTCGTTGTGCACTCGTATGGCGGTCTTCCCGGTTGTGAGGCAATTCACGGTTTAGACTGGGAAACTCGACAGCGCAAGAATCAACCCGGGGGTGTCGTTCATCTTTTCTTTTGCTGTTCATTTATTGTTCCGGAGGGAAAATCTTTGATCAGTTCCTTTGGAGGGGATGATCTCCCTTGGTTCCAAGTTTCAGACGATCGTTTGATTGTGACACCGGCAACCCCATTAGAGACGTTCTACAACGACATGAACGACCGTGATGCAAAAGCGGCTGCCGAGGCTCTAAAGCCGCACAGCTATCAGACGTTCCATAGCAAAATTACTTATGCGGCTTGGAGGCATATTCCATCTACATACCTCTATTGTCTCAAAGATGAGGCAATTCCACTCTCAATACAGAAAATGATGGTGAAAGAGGTTGCCAAAGGGATTCAAATCCACACTGATGTTGTAGATGCATCCCACAGTCCTTTTTATACTGCCCCAGACCATGTAGCAGCTGCTATTGAGGCTGCCAGTCGACGGTCCTGAATTCGATTGGGAAGTTACGCTGACTATAATCGTAGCGATTCACCCGAATCGTCTGTTCGTGTCAGGATTGAGAGATGCAGAATTAAGAAATTCTACAAAGTGATCAAGGAGGCTTGGATTATTATCAGGTAGTAACTAGATTTTAACTTGAAATATAGTCTACAGCCTCTACTTCCTTATGCAAAGACTTCGACAGGAGTTGCAAGTCTCTCGGCTTGATTCGACTCATGGCTACCAGATCGAAAGCACGGAGCGAGTCAAACAGAGTCCATGAGGCTGGCAATACTGAATTTTGCCGTAATGTATTGCGATGAAGTAAGACCTAGAAACACGAGGCCATAAAGTCTGCATCCTCTTGCCACAGCTGTCTGTCTCATTGTCTACAGTACACTAGTTATATCCTCAAGTGTTTAAACTCACAAGATGCCAACACAGATATAGTAACCAAGCCACAAATCAGTGCATCCACTGCCAACTCTGGAGTTCCAACTCTCGATCTGAGCCACAGTAACGCCTTCTTCAGTCGCGATAGCGCTGCAGCTAGCGCCAGTACCCACAAGATAGAACTTGTCACAGTCAGCAACCATACCCGCCTGGATTGGTGTCGGAGTAGTAACTCCATTTCCCGCGGTCGTGGTAGTGGATGTGGTTGTTATCAGAGTCGTAGCAGTCGAGATATATCCGACGATGTCCACGCACACGTAATACCCCAGCCACAAACTGGAACAGCTATTACCCACTGTGGGGTTCCATGAATAAAAGTTCGCGAGAGATATACCGGCACTGGATGCAATGGAAGCGCACGAGTCCCCACTCATAACGAGGTGGAACTGGTCGCAGTCATCAGCCATGCCACTCTGGGTAGGGGATGGAGTAGGAATCCCATTGCCAGAAGTTGTAGTGGCTGGCTTAGTTGAAGTAGTAACCGTGAACCCAGTAATCATGACACAAACATAGTCCCCAGCGAGAAGTGAAGTGCAGCCACTGCCGACGGCAGGATTCCAAGCGTAGAAGTCAGTGAGCGAGATCATCGATGTGGAAGCGATGGCCTGGCACGTGTCGCCAGACTTGACCATGTAAAAAACATCACAATTGGCAACGACATTGCTTTGAATAGGCGTGGGGGTGATGATCTTGGTTCCAGATGATTGAGTTGATGTTGGCGAAATGGTGGTGGTGGGGTCCCCAGCAATGCCAGTACACACGTAGTACCCTAGCCAAAGGCTAGCACAACTGCTTCCGACCGTTGGGTTCCAGGTAAAGAAGTCGGCGAGAGAGATGCCCGCCTCAGTGGCGATGGCCTGACATGAATCACCCGAGGCTACAAGGTGAAAAGCATTGCAATTACTAACCATACCCGATTGAATAGGGGTGGGAGTGGTGATTCCGTCCCCAGAATCGGTGGTTGTTGAGGCCACAGTCGTAGTAGTGATGACTGAGGTCGTAGATTTAGTGGAAGTAAAGGATGGACTGGTTGTGGCTGCCGGAATTGAAGAGATTGATATCGAAGATGAACTCGAAAAGTTGATTTGCACACAGTAGTCATATCCAGAGACCAAGGAACAAGTCCCTGTGAGGGTAATTAGAGGGTTCTACTCCATCAATTAGCAATCTGTCATTGATAATGGTATAAAGGTTCCCGCAGCTGACTTGCCCAAGCCTCAAACTCAGCCTCGGTGATCGAATATACTTCCTCAACACTCGCACATGTAAGGTCAGACGTAACCGCAACCCATCCACTGCAATCCGAAGAACTCTCGGGGTAAGCTGTTCCTGGAGGAGCAACCAGATAGCCAGCAGCTAGAGATGCGGCTAGCGACACCACAAGTGATTTCATAAGCATGATCAGTAAGAGAATACGATAACAACGGATGGATTCCAGGCACGGTTCTTTGAGGGCTAAGTGAGAAAATGAGATACTTATACTACTGGCGATCAAACAATCCGGACTCAGAGAACCTGAGTTCTGATTGCGCATTCAGCCACCGCGGCCGCTTCGGAGATTTGAGAAGTCTCTAATTCCGGGCAGCGTTGGTGTGATTCATTTGTTCCGCTCGGCTGCAGCCAAAGTGGAGTGCAAGCAACCAACTCTCGCTCTCATGACAGGGTTCATCTTAGCGTCCAGCTCGCTGCTGGGGACTTAATGGTTGCCTGGCACTCACGGAAACACGGCCGTCGGCTCGAGATTGCTGCGCGTGAAGTTGAGTGTGACTCGAGCAACTATTATGGCCCCCAACTGAAGCACAACTAGTGGTCAATGTGCTGAGTGAGTATTGTGGATCTTGAGTGGACTCTTGACGAAGACTGCTAAGGTTGTCCACAGGCTCTCAACTGCGGTCGTCCTGCCTGATACTTGAACCAAGTGTAATTTAATCAAGTACGCGTCAGTTTGTCTGGGCGCACATCGTGGGAACCTAAGCTATATGGGCATGACAGGTATCGTTCCGAGTGACAACACATGGATTGAGGCATGAAACTTGCGACAACTGAAGGATTCGCGGTCAAGGCTAAGCATTTTGGCCAAAATAGCCAAGCCTCGTAGCCCTGGCTCAACTCCCTGGCAATCCACATTACCATGGCCCCACTTGAGTTTGTGTGGCAGCATTGGTTCGGATGATGGTTGATGGAGAGTTTCCCCGAGCGTATTTGTCCAGTACTTTTTTAACTGGGGACACTAACGATAATAACGAATCGCAGCTGAGAATCTGAGACGCTACAGGTACCCCAATATTAGCTTACGCCCGAACCACCCCCAAAGCTGGCCCTGATTAGCCCGGATTGCAGGCCGCGGGCGAGGTTGCAACGGAGTCATGTTTTGTAATTTGTTACATTACGGTGTATTTCGCTGGTTCTCGATAGCGTCCCTCCGCGAAGCGGATGGTTCCTACATTAGTTAGCCTCATAAGCCTTATGACCAGTCACTCCAATTCAAATACAGAGCTTTAAAAACCTGCATTCAATCGCGAAACTGAAATGTCGTGTCCTTTCGCCCAACCGGGCAATGACCGCGGTCCTAGAGCCGGTCCGCCATTTCGGACGGAGGTTCGGACCATATGGGCTTGTGCTGTATGGACGATGTACCATATTGGAAGGATTTTTGAAATCGAAAAATGGTTGCGATGTCGGTCCAGTACTCAAACAAAAACAAGCCCAGGGATACGACGCTGACATAATGTCGCCTCGAGGCCTGCTAAAGGTCCCGGTCAAGACCCCGAGAGTGGACGGCGGCCTCCGCTGAGCCATGGTATCTATTTTCTGATTACCGTTATATCCATAGAGAAAATTCAAGTACCAGTGGTTACAGATTCCAGGTCTCCTAAGAAATTGCATCAGGTGTCCTATAACGTATAAATTGTAGATTCAGTCAGGCGATGGCTAATGACCCCACAAAGCGATCGCAAACCCCACGCCAACAAGTCCAGCCAATATGTTGTTGGAATAAGTGTTTGGAGCAGCAGCCACTCCCTTGCTAGTTGGAGAAGCAATCGAAACACTCGAAGTGGACTTGGCAGGAAACTCCCGAACTGCCGACGGGCTCACAACTGCGGTCGGGACAGTCGCAAGTGGTGTGTTCGAAACAAAGACTCCGGAGACAGGCTTGGCTCCATTGCCAATTTCGAGAATCTCTCCTTTACTCTCATCAAAATTTGTCGGTGCCATAGATATCTCATTGTTGGTCAGATCGTAAACCACGTAGGCATTGCGCAAGAAATTGTCTCCGAGCACTGATGTCTCGCCGAAACTCGGAACAATATCGAATTCACATGTTTTGCCATTCCCTTTGCCGATAAAATCACTGAGAGGGCTGCTGATGTCGAAGTCGATGAACGTGAAGGTGATATTGTAATCTTTCTGTTTCATGGCGCAGTCGATTCTCCCCACTTGGAACTGGCCATCCCACCAAACATTCAAGTCTTGATATAGTCCTGAAACAATGTTGTTTGGAAGGAATGTCTGAGAGATTGTAGAGTCCAAAGCCAAATAAGCAGGTAGACCAGACGAGTGACTCTTCGATGTTCCGTTTTGAAGAGACACCTTTGTCACGGGGACCACAGGTAGGTAGTGTATATCATTGAAAGCCGGCAGAGACATAGTATGCAGGTCACCAGTATACTTAGCAGTATTCACGCCACCAAAGAGAATGGTTCCTTCTGTACCAGCATTCGCTGACCTGTCCACCCAAAGGCTATATGCCGCTGACTTAATATACCCGCTGTCAAGCAGAGCTTGAAGGATAACCGCAGGTGCATCTGATGACTTATCGTGCATATAACCCAAGCCAAGGATGTTGTTGGGTAGTGAGCCGTAGTTCACTGCCAGTTTCAAGGCTGGTATTGCAAGACCATCTATGACCACGTCGTCGTTTCCAAACTCTCCAGTGAGAACGGTATCCCAGGTGTATGTGGCATTGAATGTGTTGGCGTTGTACTTGTAAGTTGAGGAACCATTGACATCGAAAAACCCACTTTTACAGTTCGAGTAATGACACCATGTTGCGTTGGTGGCCGTAATCTCAAGGTAGCCACTACTCGTATCCAATTCAACTTGGATCGTTTGAGGGGGCGTCCCAATAGTCAAGTTGGCATGGTATAAGGGAAAAAATCCGGGATCCTTCAGAAGTTCAGTCGTGACTCTTCAAAAGCCCTAGGAAAAGGGGCGTACCGCTACTTCGAATGGGATCGAGACATCCGATGTCCTCTTTTGCAACCGAGTTGAACTCTCAGTCCCGCGCTTAATCGGTAGAGTGACCACAGCAGGGACATCACGCTGTAGGAGTGACAATGCCCTCACCCCGTCCAACGCGAGACAAGCGAGCAAGATGAATAACTTGGAAATCATGGACAAGGTGTTTTCGAAAGTGCGCAAGAAAGGCTTTGGGGCAAAGAGTAAGCTTTGCGACAAGAGAACGAATGACTCGTACGACAAGGCCGTAATGTGCAGTAGAAGTAAAGACCCACGGGGAGGTCGAGGGGATCCTCACAAGCCCCTTAGGGTAATTGGCAAAAAGAAATATTGGGTTTTATAAGGGGACGGGGTTCGCGACCGACAGCTGACGGTAGCGATGAATGGTCTCCTTCCCGCATGCCCCCGTGCTTGGGAGACTGTGAATATTACCACGGTTTTTCGAGAGTAGCATCGGGAGACTTGAGAACCATTCCTAGTCGCGACTCCGCAAAAGAAAAAAAAGGGGCAAAATGATAGTTTGCACTTTATGCAATACTAGTCGATACGGTACGCCTTCGTCAATACAGTGCCGACTAACACTAGGCTTAATTACCTCATAATCTCCATGCCTTCGATAGACATACTAAGCACACCGAGGTAGTGATGACCAATGTAGTGAGAATTGAATGGTATTTTTGCACATGCGACAAAGTTGGAAAATTGGATCTAAACAGTCCGCCAGGAGGATATCTCGGCCCCATTTGAACACGTCCTGACCTCGCCAGAAATTGGTGGCGTCAAGCTAAGCATTCATTCGCATGGACCTAGCTCCTCGCATAGCCATATGGTCCATTCAGCTGCGAAGAGTACGCCGACGGATCAAGTTGGTTGAGTTAAGTCTTCGGATATTTCGGTGCAATATACAGCTCCGCTGTGGGATGGAAGGAGTGAATGGGGGATCCTACAATTCCCGGGAAAATGGCAATTCTCAATACTACAACTGTGAAAATCTCGAAATGTACGCGTCAATCAATAATGTCTAGAGGTAGCATTGGCGGCCTATAAAGCAGCGTCGGAATCTCTATATGTAGCGTTCTGTAGCTTCTCGTTTATTCCTCACACTCTTTTGAATCAGTTCCTCTCGTTTCTATACCAACTCTCTCCTTAGGTTGCGTTACTCTCTTTTAGAACCGCTATGCGGCTTTTATTCCCTTCAAATGTTTCCATTGCGGTGGTAATCTGTCTTGTTAGTCAGACCACCGTGCTGGCCAGTGGACTGGACGCTTGGTTAGCGGCCCATTCTATTTCAACGGTCACCAAAACAACTACTTCCAGTGTTGCAAGGCCGACAAGCTCCAAGGGAGCCCTAGTTCCATTCACCCGCTGTCCTGCGAACTGCAGTCATGCAGGGTATGACCCAGCCAATTGGGATGACTACCATTCTGTTGCAAGGCTTGCTCTGTGCGATCAGACAATGCTCCTGGATTTCAGCCTTTACAACCCTCTTGACGACCCTTTAACTCATACCAGTATCCGATCGTGTGTAGCAGAGAACAAACATGCCTTGCATAGTCTAGCAGAGAAGAAAGAAACTTCCGCAAGCTTTTCCGCGGGTATCACTGTGCCCATGATGCAGTCAAACGTCACACTTCAATTGGCCTGGATCAATGCAGACAAGAAAGGCTCCATCTCAGACCTCGCAATTGCGGTTCAGGAAATTAGTAACTTTATGATTGAAAAATCGACGGCGAAAAAGGGCATATTCTTTGCCCTTTCTCGAGAAACTGTTGTGGGCGTGTTTGCAGGCTCCCAGATTCAACAACAGGATCTCGTTGCGTCAATCCTCCAGGACTTCGTTGCTGAAGTCAAAAATAGAGGTTTCTCGGACAGCGTTTTGATTCAACTATGTGGCAAGGCTCGCAGCTCCAAGTATGCTATCGGCGTTATTGCCAATGGGGAAGCTGATATTCCATTCGTCCAAAAAGCTGTGAAATCCTGGAGCGAGGGGACATGCGTGACATCTTTCAGCGGGTCATCAGCGTGGAAGTCAATTACTCTATCTATCCCGTCTCCTGTCAATTTATCCAGCAACTCTACCATCGGGTCTTCTCATACGACAAATCTTACGCGGAGGGCATTGAATGCACTTCGTCCGCGCACAACCTGCTCAACTGTTCAAGCCAACCCCGGCGACACATGTACATCATTGGCATCAGAGTGCGGTATTACTCTTTCGGAGTTTGAAGATTATAACCCCAGCTCAACCATGTGCCTGGCATCCAACTCATCACTAATGTCTGGCCAGCATGTTTGCTGCTCCTCAGGAACGCTGCCCGACTTTTCTCCCTCACCCTACTCTAATGGAACATGTTATACATATTTCGTTCAGACTGGTGATTCGTGCAACGCTCTTGCGGCGACATGGAGTCTCACCGTGGATGAAATCGAAAGCTACAACAAAGATACGTGGGGTTGGATGGGATGTGGTGATCTGCTAGCTAATAGCAAGATATGCTTGAGCTCGGGATCGCCACCTATGCCTGCTTCAATTGCCAATGCCGTTTGTGGTCCGCAGGTAGTGGGAACACCTGCTACTCCATCAGGCACAAACCTTTCCACATTGAACGAATGTCCTCTGAATGCCTGTTGTGATATATGGGGTCAGTGTGGCACAACATCAGAGTTCTGCACCATCACCCAGTCAACTACTGGTGCACCTGGGACTGCAGCTCCAAAGACCAATGGCTGCATTTCAAACTGTGGTACAGAAATCGTCATATCGGATGCTCCAGTGACATTTATGAAGGTTGGATACTTTGAGGGTTTCAACACTGATCGGCCTTGTCTGAATGAACCGGTCCTGGATATTGAATATGCCCAGTACACCCACATTCATCTGGCATTTGGGACCATCACCTCGGATTTTGATATTAACGTCACGGCAATATCGACTCAGTTTGACATGTTTCTTAGTCTTCCAAATGTCAAGAAAATTCTTTCCGTTGGGGGCTGGGCATTCTCTACTGACCCTTCAACCTTTCAGCTATTTAGACAAGCTGTTCTACCGCCAAATCAGCCAACTTTCGTTGCAAATATTGTGGCCTTCGTGAAAAAGTATGGTCTTGATGGCGTTGACTTCGATTGGGAATACCCAGGTGAGCCGGACATTCCGGGGATACCCCCAAGTAGTTCATTTGACAATATATACTACTGGGAGTTTGTGACTCTTGTCAAGAGCAGCCTCAACAGTCAAGCTCCTGGCACAACCGTCTCAATCGCCGCACCAGCATCATACTGGTATCTCAAGGCGTTTCCAATTGCGGCAATTGCCGCAGAAGTTGACTATGTGATCTTCATGACCTATGATCTTCACGGTCAGTGGGATTATGGACACGCAAACGCAGATATTGGCTGTCCTGGTGGGAACTGCTTGCGTTCCGGAGTCAACTTGACTGAGACGGTCAATGCACTCTCGATGATCACCAAAGCCGGTGTGCCCTCAAACAAGATCGTGGTGGGTGTCAGCAGCTACGGTCGGTCTTTCCAGATGACTGAGGCAGGATGCTACGGGCCAATGTGCACATATGTTGGTCCTTCCTCAGGTGCATATCGTGGAATTTGCACCAAAACTGCGGGATACCTTGGAAATGCCGAGATCGCCTATATGAATGCAACAATGTCCAGCACCTACTCATATCTGGATGACAGTTATTCCAACATCCTGGTGTTTGATGAGACACAGTGGGTTTCATACATGGATGATAACAACAAAGCGGTACGTGCGTCGCTCTATGAGGCCTACAACTTCGCAGGAACGACAGACTGGGCCATCGACCTTCAGGGCACAGCACAGTCACTCATCGATGTCTGCGGTAAGCCAACATCCTCCACTGGCGCGCCGGCCCCCTGTATCTCCTCTGGACCAGTGACATGCATTGCTGGAACTGGGGACTCGAGTCATAAAGATCTCTGCAACTTCACGTGTGGCCTTGGATACTGTCCGTCACCTTGCACCTGTACTGCCAACGGAACTGCCAAGCCGCTGCCAATAATCTCAGCTGGCACTGTTTACGTCTGTCCAGCTACAGGGCTTGGTATCAGCTACTCCTCCCTTTGCTCCTTTGCATGCAAGTACGGATACTGCCCAAGTGATTACTGTGCGACTTCCGATTCATCCATTTGCACTGGTCTGGTCCTTGACCAAGTCAACTCGACGCTTTCTCCTGATTTCCTAACCAATCAGTCTACCTGCGCTGATATTTCAACTTGTGAGTTTACTCGATTTCCCGAGATTGTTCCTAGGTTTCGACTAATATCTGATAGACGGCCAGCTTGAAAAAGCTTGGATGTGGGACGAGATGGATGTTCCTACTGAACTCAAGAACTGGGTATCCACGAATGGGCCTTTCGACAACGGGGTCAACACATTCACCTTGCTTTTCGGCACGCCTCTCGGCATTGGTGAAACTTTCGGAAGAAACTGCAAGACCATCGAGGCAAATTGTCAATCTATCAATTGCGTCGATATGCAAGTTTGGCAGGACGCCGGGTCCGGATGGAAGTATCTTGTTGTGGAATCAGTCGCCAACCTAAACATGGTAAACTTATGTGATCGCCGATTTCCACCGCCCTTTGTCTGACATATCATGGTAATAGGCTCTTTATGCTGTTTTAGAGGCCGTCAATTCAGCCCCTTCGAATTACAGTGCCCTAGCACCTGCGCTATTTACGGAGTATTATCCTTCTTATACTGCCTCCGAATTTTCCCTGATTGAGATCCTCACCGCAATTGGCGCGGGAGTTGCTGCAATTGGTGCATTGACTGGAAATGCATTGGCCGGCGCTGCCGGCACGCTTTTTGCCGGTGCTGTCACTGATTTCACCAATTATCTTTCCACCGTCACTGGACCTGATTCATCGGCCAGCGTGACGGACTTCTCAGTGTACGTTCAGCTCGTCTTGCCTGCGATTGGAATTTGTGACTGAAGTAAATACTCATGACTTGTCTTTTCAACCACAGTTCGGCTTGGGATTGGGCGGGAAATCTCACAAGTTCTCTCCAGGATCAGTGGACATCTGTCATCACTGAAGGAAGCTTGGATATGTTTAACACCTTCGCTGATGGCTCCTGGGTGGACTTCCGGACAAACCCAATCCTCAATGACGAGATCGAGGCGAGTCAACTAACAGATTGGTACAATTACATCCTTGTTGCTGGAACTATCAATTATCTTTGGACACAAGCAAGCATATATATTTACTGCATGCCAATGACTCAAGATGACTGTGAGTAGTTTGAACACACTGCCCTTTCCATCCGTTGACACTAACACGTAAACATGTAGTCAACAGCAACACCGTCAACCTTCCAGCGGGACTCAGCTACTACACTAGTCAAGGTGAAGGATGTTACTACCAGGGGTGGGTTTCGGACACGAAATATCTCTAATAGAGGTGAAAATCACTGACCTTGACGTAGAATTAGTCCAGAGACTGCAAACGGTGATCCTATATACTACAACCCTCCGGGATATTCGGTAAGTACGATTAATCTGAGACACAAACCGATCATCATGATTAATACACCCTCGCTTCCAGAACATCGTGAATGCCAAGTATAACTTCACCACGCAAGACATGATTCAAAGCAGTCTTACCTCGTGGCTCAACCACGGCTTCAACTACACCGCCCCAGTTGATAACAGCATTAACACTGTCTTGGACATGAGCATCAATCAAATTTTGTCCGGTGCCTTGTGGACAATGGATGGCACCTTTAACCTCCCAGTCTGTCATTGGAGTTCTACGGAGAGCATCAAGGCCTTCTTTTATAATTTAAACTCCCCCACCAATGGTGGAACGGGTGCTCCAGCAAGGTAGGCGGCCTCAGTTGTTGGTTTATCTTAATTGAGATACATGACTAACTGGATTCTCCGAATAATCTTCAGCTGGTGCACATGCGACAAAGATATCAACGGCAAGGAATTCTCTGACTATGTGAATTATGTCAACGAGGTATCTTGTATCTGCAGTACTGCTGGATGCGTTTCAGGTATTGATGATCCCGGTGTGTGATTGGAATTCAAAGATGCGCGCTTGCTTCTGTGATGACCCACAAGAACGGCTTTTCTCTGAGATCCATTCTCATCGCGATCATTCTTTTTCTTTTTTTTTCCAGACACAACTTTCGTCGTGGGCCAATGGCCATGGACTTAATTTTTGAATTTATTTCCATATCTATCAAGATAGTTTATGAAAAATAAAATGAAAAATACCATGACCCGGTAATTGATTTTCCCTCTTTGAAGGAGTTCGTGAATATGTACGATCTCTTTTACAGTAATATCTGGCCTGAGAGCCTAATTCCAGATTTTTATCTTCTCCCAGGGGTACAGAACATGATGATTGTGACAATCTGTCCTCAAACCAGGCGGCAGCGGACTCGGAGCTCGTGGACTGGCTCATCCGACGAGGGCTCCTCTAAAGCCTACTGCATGGACTGTGTCCTCTCACCGAAAAAGCATTGCAATCATTCTTGTGTGGGGGCTATATCCCAAATTGCCCTATCTTTGCCAGGCCTTCACTCAACCTCCTGGCTAAATGTTATGGTATTGATAGAGTGATAAAATGGAGAATGAGTCGGGCCTTTGCCAGAAAGTATCCATCCATTGACTGTATAGGAGGTACAGCTTCCTGATTCTTTTCCCACGATCCGAGGCTGACTATTTCTTTTTAGTCAACGCATATTTCGAAATAATACCATTCTCAAATCTCCCATGACTGTGATTCTCTTTCATTGCCATTTGTATTTTATGATATAGTAAATTTTTGAAGTCCCATTTTTTACGTATGTATCTCAAGGCAGAGCCTTATACTAATGACAGTATGTTCTTTCTATTCAAGATCTGCCGAGTGTGACTGCAAAATTCTGGAATAATTTAGATAGAACCATTCCAAATTGAAGCAGCTGGCTTCTCATTTGCCGAAAGCCTCCTTGTGGTCAGACCACATCTGGTTCCTCAACTCCTTATTCTTCAAAATATTAAATCCGGTAGCAGCCAACGCCTTGGCAAACCGGAGAGAGGCCTCAAACGCCGAGCGTGTCCCAGCAGACTTCTCAAAGTCGGGATGATGAGGGCCGATTCCAGGAGTTTCAATATCGATCAAAAAGCCAGGGTGGAGAGATGGAATTTCGTAGGAAACATTGCCTGTAATACTGGTCAGGAGTTACGCAATTCGACAAACGATGCAAGCGATATCAAACCTTGATCAGTAGAAGCACCACTGACGGACGGACTTGTCTCCAAGTACCTTTCTCCTTGTGCTCCAGCGGCTTGGAGAAACGTCTTAATAATGCTTTTGTTGCACTGCAGCTCCTTGTAGCTTTGTGACCTAAGAAAAAAAAAAATTAAAACCCGCTTTGCAACTTCTAGATTCACGCGATTACGTGCCACTCTAATTCGACAGTGCACCCGGCACCTCGAGCCGCCCCCTCAAAGCAGCCGATGAGTCGCTGGCATGTATCTTCTAAGTCGGCACTGCTCTCTGCACGTGCATAAAGCTCGATCACTGTCAGGTCAGGAATGACATTGGGTCGCTCTCCACCCTTGGCGATAATAGCATGAATTCGTTGATTGGGGGTAATCTGCTGACGCAGCATGGAAATGCTATTGTAGGCTGCGACAGCCGCGTCCAACGCATTCCGACCCTGCCAAGGAGCATTACCAGCGTGGGCATTGACACCCTTGAATGTGGCCGTCACGCTCGCGCGGGCCATGCATTTACCATTGGCAATTCCATCGATCGGTACTTTCGATCCTCCTGGTCCCGGATGACCCATCAAACAAGCATCCACTCCTTGGTAAGCCCCTGCTCTGAGCAGATCGATCTTCCCACCACCATCTTCCTCTGCCGGCGTGCCCAAGATGCGTACCCGTCCCTCTCCACCGTCAGCACGCAAGGCCTCTGCGGTAGCAAGGAAGGCGGCGAATGAAGATGTAGCAATGAGGTTGTGCCCGCAGGCGTGTCCCATACCCGGAAGCGCGTCCATTTCAGCATTGTACACGACTAGGGCACCCCCAGTTCCAACTTCCGCTTCAAATGATGTTCTCAGGCCGTATGAGTGGCGAGTCACACTGTACCCAAGGTCTTCCAAGGCTTTGCAGAGTGTATCATGGGCGTGGTACTCTTCATAGCAGAGTTCGGGATGGCTATGGATCTGGCAAAAGACAGCATTTTAGTCCCAGATGAATGACAACTGTGGGGAATTTTGATGAGCAGCGGCCTTACTTCCTGGTTAACATTCCATAGAATCTCCTCATGCTTAGATAGCGATCGAGCCAATTGCTCGTGGATGGAATCGGGGACAACGGAACCCATTTGAGGAATATTCAAGAGTGCTTAGTTGAGGTGAACGTCGAATTCGATCATCCCCGAACGAATGGAACTACCTTTTATAGCTCACTGTCCGAGAAGTTCGTAATGTCGAGCATAATTGTAATCGAGCATAATTGTAACACTTGCTCCACTCCGGGGCCAATGAACGGAGTAATGCATGTCGGCAAATCGCACCCAATTAAAGGTCGCCCCTCGGGTATCCGGCAACCAATCATATCAAAATGCGGCCGCCTATGATAATAAAAGGTACGATAGCCCTCATCCCCTTCTTCTGTCGCAAAGTTCCACTTCCCGGCCCAGGCAACTCTTCATCTACGAAGCCGTAAGATCCTAGTGCTTCATTATTACATTTCCATGACCGGCCGTCACGCACCTCGCTCTAAGACCGGTAAGATCCCACAGCCCAGGACCAAATGGGGTACTAACCGGCCTTCAGGCTGTTTCACTTGTCGGATCCGGAAATTAAAATGTGACAGTGTGCAGCCTTGTTGTACTCGATGCAAAAAGGCTCAGATCAGTTGCGAGTGGCGTTTCGTCGCACGGTGCTCGCGTGCGAAGCCTTTGATTGACCAGACCAGTTCCTGGGGCGCAAGACCTTTGCGAAGATTGCTCCCCTCAGATACGGGATCCCGTGTATCCGCGCCTAGCTTTAGTCTCGACGCTAGTCACATCTGCCTCGCTAACTCTTTACGTCTAAGGGATGTCGATCGACAATATCTAGCGTTCGTCCCTTATACGACGCTAGTGCATAGCCTTGGTAAGTCGTGGAAGTGGGGATGCGCTCGTTATCTGCATTCCAATATAGCACGGGATTCTCCGACAGTGATGATGATGTTGCTGGCCATATCGGCGAACGAGTTTGACTCTCGACAGCTGGGAGAGGGGCACAAGCTATGGGGAATGAACACTGGTACCGGTTATTACACAGAGGCACTACGAAGATTTTCAACCTCGTTCAACAACCGGGAATTCCAGTCGGCAAAAACGTACAACGAAGACTTTGCGGTCTTTTTTCTCATGTTATACTACGAGCACCAGTTTGGAACAGACCCAGAAGGGTTCAAGGCCCATATTCGCGGGTTTTACGCGTTTTTCCGGGCCTATTGCTCTGCAGGGTCACTCATACGAAAAGGACTAGAGAGGCTGCCAATATTAAGCCAACAGCTTCTTCTCTACATCATGTGAGTGTCCTGCGCGGAAATTTGGCTTAGGTGTTAACGAAGCCATAGATATCTGCATCTCCACATTGTCGATACAGACACCTTCACATTGAAAAATTGGGAGGACGCTAATTTTGAAAAACTGGCGGGAATTGACATGGACCAGGTGTTTCGAGAGACCCGGAATGCGCATTCAATCCTCTGGGGCCAGGACTATCCCGCCGAGGAAATTATCGACGACATGTCCGTTTTTCGTCCGCTCGAATTGTATCACGAGTGCAATAAATTCAAGTGCAAAATGATACGGGTGCTTCGCGTATCAACGCCATTCATTGGATCCCCCGTCAGCCACCAGGCTCTGCGTGATGAGCTGGAATACATTGGCAAGGTATGACTTACTGACATTTATACTGAGCTCCTTCTTGACAACTCAGTAGATCTTTAGTGATCTTATCACCCTGGCTAAGCGAACTGAGTTTTCGCTGCGTAAACGCGAGCTTTATACAAACTATCTAGCAGTGGCAGAGTACCACGCTCTTTCACTGATGTGTCAAAAAGCACTCTGTGTGTCTGAGGGGCCAGATAGATCTTACAGTCAAGCTGTGTTAGTAGATCTTATATCGGTATCTGAGAAAGCTATGCAGCAAAAGAGCCAAACATTTGCCAGGCTTTCTTGGCCATTCCTCATAGCGGCTGAATCATTGGAAGGTGACACATATCGACAGTGGATCATAGGAGAATTTGAGCGGTTTCATCACGAAACTGGATCAATGAGTTGGATGAAATTTAAACTTGACAGGCGGCAGCAGGAACCCCGTTCATGACAGAGGTCTCTCAAATGATATCTCGGAATTCAAACCAGAACATCTCATCTCTGATAACTCAATTCTGAAATCTGCTTTGGTGCGAAAGTCTGTCATACGATTTATTGCATTTGCTTCCGGTTTCGAGTGCTGCAGTCCAACTGACAAGCAGTTATAGAAAATGACCGCTTTCTCATCGGTTGACAAGATCATGTTCATAGTAATAAATTGGAATTGATCACGAATTTATCAGCCTTATCTCCCGCTATATTTTCTTGACGGCGAGGTTGCCGATTCAGCCAATCAAGCTTACTTCCCATTCCTGGCAAGCTACGATGCTATTGGACAGGGTAAGGCGAGCATTCTCAAATCGGCTTTACTGTGGCTTGAGCTAACCAAACAACAGATAAGAATTCCCAGGCTTTATCCAACAGTCCATACAGCTGGTATCATTCATGTGACACTTTGGAATATATATAATCATTTCAATGATCCTTCTGCCTCACGTATTTCCAGTGATATTCAAAAATACCTTGGTTCCACTACTTCTCTCATCATGAAGAAAAAGCCATCTGCATCAATGGAAGGTGACGACCAGGTCAAGGGCACAACCTCAGTGATCAGTGATCGATCTGCTACCGACACACTATATAAGCTGCCTCTAAATATCCCGCTCGGTGAGGTTGCTTTCGCTAAATCTAACCCTCAGCGCCGGGCTTGCATGCCTTAAGGACAGCTCATTTAAATAGCCACGAATTGACAAACAATTCAATCCTTCTGTTTGGAGTGGGTTACACAGTTCTGGAGAACCTTCTCGCTCATGGGGCTCGACCCAGGAATATCTTCGTGAATGAGCACTCTGAACAGAAATAGCGGTCGTTGAAGAAAATCGGCCTCAGTTGGTTAGTTGTAAAAGAATCGGATATGGATCTGACTGAGTGCATGGGTGCTAATAATGCAGTTATCTGCGTTGGGTTGACTAGGGCTATGGGTACGGCCATAGCAGCGTTGCACCTTAGAGGCACTCGCATCAATGTGGCCTTTTGGGGCTCAGAGATCAGCACTTCTCTAGCCATCACAGGCAATTTCCCGAAGAGAAGTTGAGTAAGGTGATCTTAGATCAGACGGGTACTTCCAACGCCATTTCATAGAGAACATAGCTGTCGCTCTACCTGGGCAAGACGGAGCCGGCCTTAAGGGGAGCTTGATTCCAAAGAAATGCGATGATAAAAGCTCCAAGAAGTCAACGAAGGGTTTCTCCAAGGGAAGAGTTTGATCTTCTCGTTCCAACCTACATTCTAGCTCCCGTAATGCTCTTTGCCCTATCAATCTCCCTGATCCCCATGGGTGGGGGCAGACTGTCTTCTCTGGCAAATTCTCCAGTGGATACGGAAGTGTGCATTCAAAGCTTCCCCTGCGTCAGTATTAACAGTATGATGCTCGGAACCCGGTTATTTTGGGGCACTCTATCCCGCCCAATTCCGTCAGAAATTGGTGGAGAATTTCGCACCAGACTCACTCTACGCTATTACCTCCGGTCTTCTCCAAGGCTGATTAGAGCATATTGATGGGCTACTATATTGGCAGCCAGGAGAGAGGTAGAAACAGTCCGTAGTCAGTCATTGCCACCTTTGCAAAAAGCGGTACCGGGATCAGGAGCAATGAATCCGGCAATAGCAGTAATTGTCCATTGGACCCGAAAACCGTGGGCACGGGGAGACGTACGACATGCTCCCTCTAGCATATAGTATTCCGTATCATCGGACCCGTCATGTTGACTTTCGCTTGCCAGCTTTTTAGGTATTCTCGGCCGTTGGTGAATGCAGCAGGTTCAAAGCCGGTCTCGTGTCTTACTATGTAGTGACGCCTGTCAACGATGACACCGAGACGCATGTTCCTCAGCCTGAATCATGCAAGAGTGCAAAGAATTGGTATCGATCAGGGCGACTCATCCCCACCGCCCCAATCTGCAGGGCGTCTCGGAGCTCGCAGCGGAATTGAGTCTCGGTGAGACAGGGGAACATAGGGTTGAGCTCGGCAAAGTAGATGTCGACGACAGGCTGCAGCTGGGCGAATTCGTGGACCCGGGCTTCGCGGTTCAAAAAAATTGATGCCGCCGGTCCGCTCGGTCGCCAGATCATGCCAGTCCCAGTGCTTTGCGGGCGAATGCTCGGCCAGGACGCCATCCTCGGGTATCTCTCCAGCGACCTTTTGGTTGAGCATGCGAATCAGCTCGAGCATTTTGGTGGGCCCATGATACCCTTCATCGAGCGTCATGACAAATTTTTTGTCGGGAGTGCTGTCTGTTGCGGTCGATTAAGGCGAGAGACAGCACTCCGGTCCTCAGGAAGAGTCCAGGCGTGTGAGAAATGAATGATACACGCGCTCAAGGTCCGCCATACGACTCAGTATTGGTTACAGGGATGAAGACAACTCCGGCGGGGTGGCGACCGCGTGCGGCGGCCCATTCGACAACCTGGGAGATCTGGCTGCGAATGGCATCGAGGTTGAGCTTGGCCACGGGTTGCAGAAGAGGGACAGGAAACAGAAACAGAGCCAGACCTACTTGTCAGCGGACGGCCGCTGCACAGCCTTCCTTCGCCGGCGCTTCATACCAGTATAAGACTTTCCTCCAACGCTTTGCGACCGCAGTACCGTGGACTATGAATCCCAGGATACAGCAATGAACTTTGTTACTACCTAGTAACTACATTAACGAAAATACTCGCATACACTTTGACAGTAGTCACAAATGGTACTATCGGTATGGCTTGCAGGCTGACGAGTTAATCTCCTTCGTACATGCAGATTACCGGAGGGAGAAACGACTAAGTATGATAAATTTTACCCGATCGCCTAGAGAATTCCTTTTCTCGGATTTTAATTCTGAAATTTAATGAACTAGGGTTTCCTCACCTGGCATTCTACGGCGCTCGTAATACTGATGAGACGCAATTGCGGGAGAGTATCGAAGCAAGAGCGTTTATTTAATTTGACTGAATAATGTAGTCCTCAAACCTTGACCACACATTTACAAGTGTACTGTAGCGGTGCATAATAAATATACCATTCAAAATCCTACGTATATACCGTGGATCATAAGCCTGAAATCAACATTTAACACTATCGCCGACACTTTTCAAACCGTTCTTTACTATGGAACCAGTCTCCGTACCTCATCAGTAAGCCTAACGGAGGAATAAAAGCGGCTGCGATCAAAGCTAGAACGGTGTTACCCCAGCCCTGTCCAATACTATCATATAAAGCTGGGCCTATCAGTGGCAGAAAAGCGCCAGCAATGGCTCGGAAGATGACGCCACAAGCTATAGCGGACGCACCATGAATTTCATTAACATCTACCACATATGTCTCAGCCGGTATGGCAGAAAGCGTCATGCTGAATCCTGCAGCGAACGTTCCGATGAGCGGTACGATATATTGAACATGGAAATGTAATGTCCATCCGTAGACCAGGAAGCCGATAGGAAGAATAATTGCGGCGAAAATTAGATGAATCAATCGGGATTCCTGTTTGAATGCGTCGCCCTTCTTTTCTCGCTGGTAGATCATGTAGCGGTCGGAAGTGACACTGTAAAAGATTAATGCGACGGTGTTGCCGATTGCGAGACTCAAAAAAGTCAAGCCAACAGAGCCGCTAGAGAACACATTAGGGTACGTCGTTTCCATGTTTTCTGTGAGTGTGGCAAAAATCAATGAGACCAATGCGTATGTTATTGCCATGTAGCTTGTGGTCAGAATGAGGATGGGGGACTGTGCCAGTATCTGCATTGGTTTAATGGCGCTTTCGAGCATGGTGGATTCATCGACAAGTGCTTGGTGTTTCGAATGATACGTCTTCTCATCCGCACGCTCCTCTTGCAATCTCTCCGCCTTTCGCCTCAGAATCACCACAGTGTACGTTTCCCGAAGCACAGTCAGCAATAGAAAGCTGAAGAATCCAAGTACGATAGCTGCCAGCCAAATTGACCATCGCCAACCCAGACTCTGTGCGATATACGATCCGGCGATAGGTGAGATAAAATCAGCTATCATTTGCGTCCCCATAACCAATGCCATTGCCTGGCCAGTTCGTTCCATTTGGAACAGATCCCCGACGATGGCGGGCCCGAGAGTGAGAATCGACAGGAAGCAACCCGTTAGGAATCGGAACGCAATCAACATAGGAATGTTTACGCTCAGGGCGCTGGCGATTAAGCAAAGGAGCGCGAGGAAGTTTCCGATATGAAAGACAGGAAGCCGACCGAATCGTTCGGAGAGCGGTGCAATGAAAAACGGACCAATTCCTTCTCCAAGCTCCCAAATCGTGACGAGCAATGTCTGGTGGACCTTGCTATGCGAATTAAACTCTTGTAAGATTTGCGGCGTCGTGGGCACAATCGTCATCGTCGAAAAGACACTACTTCAGTTAGTCGACGACGAAGGGCATACAGATATGCGAGATAAAAAAAGTAGAAATGCCTACCTGACGAAACCCATCCATGAGACAACAAAAGCAATCAGCCATCTATGCGTTGACGACCAGTTCAAGGGATTTTCTGGGTCATTGTCTTCGAAATCCACAATAACAACATCTGAAGCCCCTTCTCCGACGGCATGTTCCAATGGCATTTCGGCGCTTCTCTCATTTTCGCTCTCTGCCACAGTCGAATGTTCTTTGTCCGACAATTTTGGCTGCCCAAGTGAAGATAAAATAGGGACAGGGTGGGTAGTAACCCCGTCAATGAGAGACATCAGTGTGAAGTGGTTGGAAAGCACAAACAATTCCTTCTAAAGTGCTGAGGTAGCAGGCACAAAGAGGAAGACAGGAAAAAAAGCGGTAATTTAAGAACTAGCATAATGCATCAGGTGAGGGATCTAACGCGCAATATCGGAGGCGTAGATCAAGAAAGCTTAGACAGAAGTTCCCGGGAAATTTACATAATACTACTTTCCAACCTTGGAAGGTTACATGTCCTTTTGCATTTGAAATGGCGCATTCACCGACCAATCGATAGGGCATTCTCACAAACCTTCAACCTATCATAATCGGTTTCTCTATCTTATCAACGAGCCACATGATTGGCCCGGTATTACCCGTCTTCCCGTCCACGCTCCATTTGTCCAAAGGGCACGCTCCAATCTGAGCCTATAGTTAGTAACAATAACCGTGCGGGCCGTGCCTTGGCAAAGAAAAGGTTCCTCCTGATATAATTTCCATGTTAGAAAGAAGATTTCGGGAAATTGCAATACAGGCTGTTATGGAACTCATTTGTGTTACAATTCAGAAGAGGAATAAATTTGGAGAAGTGCAACCCTGACCGCCTCGAGAGAACGCCAACTAGTAACGCCCTCATTCACCACCCTATCTCCTCTCCGGAAGATATTTCGGCCCTGCCCCGACAGGAAATACGCGTAGTTCAGTCCTAGACTTGGAAAACCTGAGTTCGAAAGTTGGACAGAGCTAAGCCTAGTTGGATCGAGCGGCTAACTCTAGCAAGCAGATCCACCATAAATACCTTGGCATACAGACCTACTTGTGGCTTAGCTTCCTCTTTAGTATTCTTCCTTTCCCCCTTGCTATCGACCTACGCTAGTTTTCATCCCCTAACCCATCGAAGTTCATCAAATATCCATTAGATAACAGACAACTTATAGGTTTATAAATTTAGTAACTTTAAGAAAGATTTGATATGTCGACTTATGGTAGTATTTAGTAGTACTGACAGCAGTGGAAAGTAGCTAGATTTAACGGACCTCAAAAAGGCGCGGGGGGCCGCAGCTAGCGTTCTCACCTGCGTCTCAGTATACTTGAGCACGCCTTGAAAATAATCGTCGCATCCAATACCTGCTTACCACATAGGACGGTTAGAACGACGCAGAAAACGGCTGTGCTAGTACGGGATTCTAAGGTATGCGGTTGGATATACTATCCGTACTACGGGAACGACCAGTCTAGTATACCACCTATTATTCCTGACTGTAGTGCAGGATCGGAATAACTAGGATATAGAAGGACACTCTTTTACTAGCATGTATTCAGTTCTTCACAATTAATTACTATTGTTACTTGGTAACAAGACTTACTACTACACTTCATACTGCACCTTTAAGGCAATCAAACCTACAAGTAGGGGATTCACTTAGTGATTAACGCACTTCTAGCACGTTCTACAAAATACTCAGCAAAATCTAAACCGCAGCAAGGCTTTGCGAATCAACGGTACGGTTGGAATGAGGCAAGTATACCCGTGAACATTCTGACTCATAGTGAGCAGTCGGCTACGTGTAATAATATAGTGTATACTGCCTATTTTCAAAGTTTAGCGGGCAGTTAAAGGCTACTAAATACCCTGCGTGAAAAAAGAACACGAATGGTGAAATCAATGAACATCCAAAACTATATAATACAACGCTATCAAGCAAAGTCTTCGTTTTCATGGATTTTTTGAGTAGGTCTGAGCTTCTTCGAGTAACACCATTGAATACTGGTCTCTAGCACCGCGAATATGTGCCTGTATATATTCAGAGTATCAAGACGAGCACAGTGGCGCCGCGGGTAGCCTAAAAGAGCACAAAATTGATAATGCATAGCTCAAGTTGTGTAATAACTCAAAATTATACCGATACAGGGCTCAGCGCTGTAAGGGTGAACAATTCGTGTCACAGGGCTTATCTTGCAAAAAGCGCTTTCTTGCACGCTCGGTCAACTGCTGTCGCGACTATTGTGTTTGAGACAGTCCAGAGCGTCGCATTCTCGAATAGCTCTTGTTGCCTCTCGCCGGCGGCGCGGATGGGGCAGATGGGCCGGGCGCTTGTCGAGGCTATCACGGATGGTGTTCGTGGTCTGTCTGCATTAGTTATCCAAATGCGACGCTATTTTTACCCCAAACAAATACCTGATAATTGCATATCGTGCTGTAAAGAATTACTTATTGTCTGAGTCGCGCGGCAGGTTTTAACATACCTAATGCAGTCAAGTGAGCTCTACATAAGGGTCTATCATTTCGGCCTCTGAGGAAGACGCATATTTCCACAATGAATTGATAAGCAGAGGCAGGACGGTAAATACATGCTAGTATAGAGCTGTCTCCTGTGTCTATTGCACTTGACAAGCCGCGGCACGCTAGGAATTTGGTCTGTGACGATTGCGGCAGGTGGCAAAATTGTACAGTAAGAGGAGTGCGCCGCCTGCACTGAAACTAGTCAAGGTGATCCTGTTGTGGTAGGGCTGACCCCAAAGCTGGGGATGAAGAATTAAGTCTCTATATTATGCGGAAACGATGCTGGAAGGGTGGGTGAGCCTGCGAATATTCGTCTTCGCCAAGCGGAGCCAATTCATGAACGCGTCTAGTGGGACGATTTGGACCCGAGTCGTGCCTATCACCACTGGCACGCCCCTCCCTACATAGTACCGTAGGTCTGCTCTATCTAGAGCAGGGTCATTTCACCTAATTACCTGATTTTCTAGGAAGGTGCGGCTGTGCAGCAGTTCTAAGTGGCGTCTGTATGATCGTAGGTAAGCATGTATGGTGGGTCACTATGTTTCCCCAACGCGTAGCCACATAGCTTCTTTCCTCTGTGTTTGGGTTGGGTGTTGATGTGACCAGGATGATGTTTACAATTGTGCCTACAAATCCGAGCCCGGGTATGCGCTATAGGTCTTGGCAACAGAACGATTGCGGAACACACTTGAGATACATACAGATCTGCCCTAGTGATAAGTCAAGAGAAGAGGAGTAATTGGTTCAACTGAGCGACGTTCCAAGAGACAGGTATAGACATGATTGGAAACCTTGAACAGTAGCTAGTTTATTACTTGCCTTGACCGCCTACTTACCGCTTTTGAAGTGAGTGCTTGCGGGGCTTGCTCTTTGAGATTCATTCCACTCGGTTTGTACCCTTTAGGCAAACACTCCATCCTTGTTTTAATGGATTATTTTCAACTTCCGGATATCACCAGCCTACTTGTCAGGCCAAATAACCCTGCACGAGATGATCTCGAAGGAATGGACTACACACGATGTGCAGTTCTGCACAACTACCTGATCCAATATGCCTGGCTCGCCGAAGGCCGCCCTTTGGAAACTCTGGATGCCAACAGCAAAACTTTCACGAGCGCCGGTGATAGAGACGAAGCCGAGGCTTATCGTTCAAGGATTCATCCGTCACTGGCGGCATACCTTGAAACCGCTATTATGTCCCCTTTTCCTTTTGATAATCCCCACGAATACATCCCGTTCTCAGTATTTGCATGGGGTATCGATGGGCCATCAAGGCTTTTTGAGAATGATGCTGCTGATCTTCAAGATCAGCCCGTTGACAGCCTAGTGCGCTTGTACGCTGTCGAAGGGGGCTTATCGGCTGTGGATAGTGATGGCGGTATTATCTACCACCAAGGCCTTCACCGAGTCGCAAGCTTTATGCATCTTGATGAATATGATATTGGGTTTCCAGTGGAGAGTAGTGAAAACGTTTGGCACGCGCTAGAGACACTACTCACAAACTGGATCGATCTTATTCAAATTGGGAAAGTTGTTGCTTCGCCTCATAAAGAGCCAGCCCTATTCGGCTGCGAGAAGGTCGGGCCCTGGGAGTGGCGACCTTATAGTGACGCCCAGGTTACTGCGTGTGTCGCCGAGTGGGATCGGCTGTGTCAGGCTATTGAGGCGCGTATCTCGGAACCGTCTAACCCACCATTGACCGGGACTGATGCTGATTGTTTAGAGCCGCTAGTTGCATCAAGTATCCTAGACGCAGCTTCGGTGCCTAATCCTTCCTTTGCGCGCTCGTTTCTAACACGCGCGAGGCGGCCTCAGTTCCGCTACATCGCTCCGGGCCTTCTTCTACCTCCTGCCGACTCAGCTGGATTGGTAGTAGCACAGCCATTTAGCGTCTTGTCCCGCTCCGGGTACACTGCACCGCCCGTGTGTCTTTTCCCGGCCGATACAGGAGACCAGCGTCCTATCCAGCTTACGAGAACAACATCTCCATTTCAACAGTCTGACTTTTATTCAACGTCCACCGAAAAGTGTACACCATCTCGCATCTCTGCAGGACTGTATACTGAGGCAGTGGAGAGAAACGGCCTTGATGTGACGGAAGAGGGATTTCGGCTGTTGCTTCCGTTTACATTCAATGATGATTGGAACAAGAGCGTGGGCGCACGAAAAAGCGATGGGTCTCTTGTTGATAGGGGACGCTTTTCAGAGCTCTTTCAGCATGGATATAAGCCTTTTGGTGGTGATTACTACCGCTTCCAGCGCCTGGAGCGTCTGTTGGGCTGTTGGCGCAAGCTGGTCGAAAGATGCGTCTGGTCTGTTGGGGCGGGTGGGGTAGAAGGTACCCTTGATACTTTCAAAGATGCCGAGTCCGACCATTGGGAGGGTTATTACATTCCACCCACATGGTAAATATTCCAGTACCAATATGCATTTCATCTGGAGAGGATTTCTGAGCTCCATCTTGCGGAAATGGAGTACCAGGGCCGAGGAGGGGTACGCTAAATTCCATACAAAATCAGTCACGAAGATAGCCATTTTCCTACCCGATTGCGGTTTATTAACAAATTAAGTCTCGAGCCTTAAATTTACTTCATTTTTCTCCAACCCAGCCAGGAGCCTGTCATACCGTCGAATGACATAATTCTCAACCCATAGCTTCGAAAGCTTCGTTCATCATTGACATCTTCAATGCTGTCAAAGACCGGGCACATACAGCGCCGGTGTCACCACAGTTCCCAATGCCGTCTGAACGCCAGTCGTACTTACAAGAAACGTGGGTCAAGACTCGCTGCCCGCCGCAACACCCGTCGTAACAGTGACAGTGGTAGGATCAACAATCACCGTGACTGACTTGGAACTTTGGAGCGCCTCTCTTGTCCACGAACCACCCTCCGCATCGCCCATATACATTTCCACAACGTGTCCCTCCTTGTTTAGCATGAGACGCAGTTCGAACTGCGGATCGTCATCTTCGTAGATGACATTAAAGATCAGACCATCGACAGGGTTACCTTCCATATCGATAAAGAAGAGATTCTCATAGTCAAGATCAAGATAAGCATCCTGGTTGCCGTTGCCGAGGGATCTGAGGTCTGCGTGGCAGACGCCAGCGGGGTCGCTATCTTCCTCAGACCATGTGCCATTGCCGAGAAGATCTCTCCGCTGGATTGTGACCGGTTGGGAGTCATAGGACCGATGTTGCTAGTTCGCGATCGGGGCTGGATTGAGGCGCCAGGACTGTTGAGGCTATTCATAGGTGTCATCGTACATGTTTATCAAAATTGTCTTGTCAGCGATACTATAAATACGCGGTCAGGCTGGAAGAGGCAGCGGAATCAAACTTTCTCCCAAATCACACGCAAGGACAGCCGGCTATGGTAACAGCTGCAGACCACTTCTGCACCGAGCGTGAGCTGTCAGTTCAGTTGCGAAGTGGTTTTGGCCAGGGAGCTTGATTCCTGTGAAGGAGCATCCAGGAAGGCGAGTCTGAGAGGAATCAAGATCTCATTTATTCGATTCCCTTGTCTATGTTCCCCGTATCCATCTGGATTGCCGGGATTACTTGGCGAGCCTCTGCTGGCCCGAACGAGTCTGCGTTGCTTGCTTGCAATGATTTTGGATGGCAGAAAAAAAAAGTAAAGATAAGTACTGAAACAATGGACGATTGACTCATTCCCTCGAAGATTGATCTTGCCATGAAGCCATGACTATCGAGAACTTTCACGGCACTGCCTAAGAGGCTGGGCGCCCTAAATGCCGCGAGACAACAGTAATCCACGCCAACCGCAAGCTGCGGGTGATTGTGGTTGGTGCAGGTGCCTCTGGAATCTAAATGGCTCACAAATTGAAGCACTTATTCACGGATGTTGTTGGAGACGTCGATGTGATGAAAATCGACGTGGGAGCTAATATCTTTTGAGAACCGGTATCCCGGGTGTGCTTGCGGTGTTTCTCGTGTTTCCCCTCTATATAGAGGTGACTCTCCTTTCTATTTTGAGCGACGATTATATATATATATATATATATTACTCGATGTCGGGGGGGGGTTCTATTCCTCGAGAAAGGGTCTTTAACCTACCCGATTAACAGTCTTCAATCCTGACTTACAGAGTATATTCTCGCACTGGTTGAGTATGCAACCATGGACCGATCACGGAACCTCATGTCGATAGTCAGTCATTAGAAGGGCTTAGCGCATTTTAGCCAGTTCTCGATAGTGGATCATCCAACTTTCGGTGCCAGATATACATCGTACATTCACATGTTCGTGTGTGAAAAGTGAGTAGGGGCGTGGGGAGCGGTCAGCGGGGATCCACAGTAAGCAGCTTGCGTAACATCGCCGGAGTTTAGAATGCTGACAGGCGGATAACTATTTGACCGCCCGTTCTAGGACGCTCTAGCTTGAGAGAACCTGCGAGTCAGAGAATGCCATGATTGAAGTCGAGAATCAGCGGATCAAAATTATCGAATCTGAGCGATGCCTTGGTGACCCTGAAAAAGTGGTAGTGAGGGAGCATGATGCAAAAGTGTAAAGAAGACTGTCAAGAATGAAAGAACACATCAGTACATTATAACCGATAATGACGACGTACCATTGGTAATATCTTTGTCCACTATCGACATGATTAGAGAAGGTTAAGAACCTTGCCACAGCGAGAAGAAACGCTGCCCTGCTCTCCAGGGCTACAAGTCCAGGGGAGACCGGAGTTAAGAGTGTAGATGACATAGTAGATGACGACGTATACGTTTATCATCTGGTTGGATGTTAACTTCGAATCATTTATTTGTCTAAGTCAAATCCTTTTTATACCACGTATTCTACTTCTTATCCTACTTCTTAAATTCCCCTTCAAGCCGACTCGAACTTCGATCTATTGCAAACTTTCTTCGCGATAGCTTCAAGTACATTTTCTTCTCGACGAAATGGATAATGAGCTAAAAAAGATCCTCGGTCGCTACCGCCAGCTAGCCCCTTCTGCCTCTGTTCGAGTTTCGCCATTATGCTTGGGCACAATGACATTCGGCGGGAGGTATCCCGAGAAATACGGTGAATGCAGCAAAGAAGAGGCCTTTGCCATGATGGATTTCTTCTACAACAATGGTGGCAACTTCTTCGACACCGCAAATGCTTACCAAGACGGCCAATCCGAGGCCTGGCTTGGCGAATGGATGGCTTCCCGCAAGAATCGCGACGAGCTTGTGATAGCCACAAAGTATACCTCCGCTTATATGTTGCACTGTAAAGACAAGATCCAAGCCAATTTCGTCGGCACGGGAACCAAGTCCATGAACCATTCAATCGATGAATCTCTGCGAAAGCTTCAGACCACTTACATCGATCTGTTTTATGTACACTGGTGGGACTACACAACTTCGATTCCGGAATTGATGCAAAGTCTCAACCACTTAGTCGAGTCAGGGAAAGTGAATTATCTCGGGATCTCGGATACACCTGCGTGGGTCGTCGCCAAAGCGAATGCGTACGCTCGTCAGCATGGCCTGCGACAATTCTCGGTGTATCAAGGAAAGTGGAATGCGGCGAGGAGAGACCATGAACGAGATATCATTCCTATGTGCGCTGATGAAGGGATGGGTCTCGCTCCGTACGCGACATTGAACGCAGGTAATTTTCAAACAGCTGAAGGTTACAAGGCCCGCGAGAAATCAAATAATGGCCGCAAATTTATTCCGGTCTGCGCACGGGATAAGCAAGTTGCCGCCATTCTGGAGATAATCGCTAAGAGAAAAGGTGGAGATGTGACACTATTGAACATCGCGCTGGCTTACGTCTGTCATAAAGCGCCGTATGTCTTCCCAATTGTTGGTGGCCGGAGTGTCGAGCATCTGAAGGGCAGCATTCCTGGGTTAGCCGTCTCGCTCTCAAACGATGAAATTGAGGAGATTGAAACAGGCTATGAATTTGATCACGGGTTCCCTCACAGCTTCTTAAGTGGCACTTTGTTCGACCATTCCCACCCGCGAGGGGCTCAAGGTCCCGAGGATGTATGGTTGACCAAGCCTTGTGGTCCCTTTGACTGGGTCGAGCGTCCGAAACCGATTAAGCCTAACCCGTCAACATAGATGTTGGGAAATTTGAATCGTGATAAGTTTTCTTTTCATGTCTTGCATGACATCAGCACCATATTTTGCTCGTTCGCGGTAATCCGTATGCCACTTTCAGCGCTTCAATTTTGATATCGCTCTTGTCAGTCATGGGGACACTAGCTTTTGACAGACATTGATAACCCAGGAAAGGCGCGTCTGTAGAAATAATCCATAGAGGTAAAGAAGCACAATCTCCTCCCAGAACAAGAGCTGTCTAGATGAAAAGATAGGTTAGCAAGCATGAATTGAGCTAGATCGCCAGGGTAATGATCCGTCTTCCCTTTAGGGCCCTAAAGATATTCGAGCGAAACAGGAGGCGGGTGTTGGCTCACAGTGGGGCAACACCCCCGCCTAACACATAGTAGTTTTATTTCCAAATTAATAAGAATTAGGGGATCCGGCTTACCTATAGGGAAAAAAAGTCGGGCACAAGTAGGGCAGAATGAACTTTTGGAGTACAGATGGACTAAACCACATAATGAAGGCTCACAGAATTGACGACCTGCTGAGCATCGGCGGTGCTCTCAGTGTCCGCCATGCGGGACATCAGGACATTGAGATTGCCGTTGCGGCCTTTGCCGAGGACAAGGATCTTTTCTTAATGAATCTCAGGTTTGCGCACCACACTTTATTACAGACCAAGCGCGATTTAGCAGGAGGGCAGTTTAGCGGAGAGCAACCTTGTCGTGACCGCCTGGAAGAAGGGCTTACATTTTTTGACATGAATGTCACTTTTGAAGGATGATGGAAGAAGGAATTTAAGGAAGTGGCGGTTTGTGGGTGGTTTGTTCAGTTCATTCAGATCCACGGGGGGTTTAGAGCTGATATGGCGTCATCGGAAGTGAGAGAGACATGCGAGCTTTTCTTCTCTCATTTGCACACCAGCAAACTGGGCCAGTCTTGATTTTGTCTGATAAGAAAAGTGAAATGGAAGGTTGATCGTACCCTGGACTATTTACATAACTAGACGTGTTTGAACCCATATGCCAACTCCATTTATTGCCCGGACTTGCTTTTATGACCGCTCATGTGTGCATTGCGTGACAAGGAGCTAACTGTGAACCCTCCACGTCTCCAACCTTTCCCCCTCAAACAAAGAAGCGCGAGATTCTAGCATTTTCGCACACCCTGCTTATAGTGCAACGATGATGACATAACCACAGAAGTCTGCTAGTCCTTATTGAGAGCAACTCCGGTTGCTCTCTTAGTGTGTGTGATTGGAGCACGTCTAACTACTTACAGAGGCTGAGTAAATGATTGAAATAAATGAAGTCATTTCAAACGAGCAAAGAGCAAAGTACTGTCAGAATAACAAACATGAAGCACTTCCATAGTTCCGGAATACACATCTCAATCCCAATAATCTGATCTACTTGATCATTGACGTTGACACAGAACCGTTGGCAAATTAGGCTCATATCCATGGGCCGACCTGAGACACCATTCTCATGTTAGTCCGAGAAATGCTGGAAGGGGATAAAAAGGGTCTTACCAGCCCTGACAGTCATTTTAGACAGTCTTAGTTGGCTTTTCTTTCCGGACTAGATTTGCCAATTTCGAGACAGTGGCGCGGAACGAGATCTGCGGCTTCTGACTAGCTCTGCGTAGGCGTTCCTCATAGGTAGCACTGGACGGGTAGCGAGGGACTGCGAGAAGGTTCATGGCGAATATAAGGACTATACTCTGAGACTTTGGGTCAAAGTGAAAGGCAAAAGTCAAGAGACCACGTTGGAAAGAAGATTGGCCTTGTGGTATATGAGATTGTTCGAGTGGATACCGGAGAATTTGGGGGCTTTTGTGTGAATTAAAAAGTCTGGACGTTATGAATGAGCTCGAAGAAAACTTCAGGACAGTCCCAGTAAGAGCATTTATGTCGGTCCATCTCATGCTGTCACAGCAATGATATACGTGTTCGGAGTGAACAGTATTCAAATCTCACTCCGACTCCGACTCCAGCTCCGATTGTGTCCAACCCCGATGCCGTCGGGCTAGGTATTGGTATATTAAGAAGCATGGTGAATGGAGATGCCAAAACAAATAGAGTTTTGTAGACCGACTCCTCTAGGTCAATTCCAAGCCTTCAATACTTGATGTTAGTCAACCCCTTCCCCCCGGATGCTAGGAGGACGGATCATTACGCATTAGCAGGTATATTTATCTAGCCCCAGGCCTTATGCCGGAGCACGGCAAGATTTTGATGAGATGACTAGAGAACATCACAGCAGGAAAAACGCACTCAAATCTATCGACTCGTTCAATATTTAGTCGGGGGCTGAAGGGGGGGAGGGCATCTTCAGCCCCCTATGCCATTATGCAGGCGAGGCTGGCGAATGACCGCCGACGAGCTTCGATATTGTCAGGCAGGCGAGGCAGTGCAAGAGCGATCGTATTCCAAGACTTGACTAAGGAATAGGGAAAAAACGTAATTTTGGTAACTCTAAGAGGAAAAAAATCCAAATTATTACCATAAAAGGTATAGCGTTGTATGATGTGACTGCGCTATGTGGGATCCGGCCACTAACCTCCGTCTCGGCTTCAAGTGGGATGATGCATGGGATCTTGCGATGGGAAGGTTCAGAGAAGCACGGGCACTTCCCGGTGGCATCAAAAGATCATCCGGCCTCGGTGGATCGACTATTAGACCCTTCTTTTCCACGTATCGATTATCCGATCATATATTTTCAAAATTCAGTATGAAGCGCTCTTCCCAGCTAATTCCTCCATCTCAATTCCGCCGCAAAAATGGCCAACAGTCTTCCTGCGAGAACTGCCGGAAATCAAAGTTGGCATGTGACCATGCTAAACCACATTGCGGTCGCTGTGTGCGGCTGGAGCGAACCGATACCTGCGTCTATCTAGTATCACCTCTAGCCAAATCATCACCGCTAGGCGCTACCCCTCAGGGTTCCGCAGTGGCAAAACGATCGACAAAAGGACGAGTGCGACCGTTATCACAGGGTGTCTCAGCTTCGCAATCGTATGCTTCGCCGGAAATTTCCCCGGACGATGTCGCAAATGTCGCACAGGACTGGCCTCAGACCCTCAGGTTTGAAGGGGCATCTAGCAACCGACTAGAGGCTCCTAGTCAAACGACTACTTGGGATTCCATCTTCAAGGAGTTCAATCTCGACGTTGAGCTGGGAGTTTCTGCTCCCTATACTGATCGGGACTTGAGTTTAAGTTGGAAAGACCCGGAAATTCTACAACATGCCACCAGGGCATTAACACTGATTCCTTCACGAGCTGTGTGTGAGGCCCTCCTCAAGCATGCTGTCAATTACCCAGACTTTGGATGCCACGAGCCTTATCTCCGGCTCTTGCATGACGGGTGGTGGGATAGCTTCGAAGGGTCTTTGGGCAAAGATCCAAGCCCAATGAGCACTTTAGAGCCAGTCATCCAACAAATCTGGGCTAATACCGCAGGTCGAAGCATTGATCACCTCCAATTTGACTCTAGAGAATGGCTGCAGATGAGGACGGGGAGTAAAACGACATGGGATGCCCTGGCGTATTTGATGTCCGCCTATGGCTCGGCTTGTGCCGGCCTGCTTCCATATCATCCGCTTCTGGCTGACCACAACAAAAGCCAGCTTTGTGGAAATATAGGGAAGGGTATCAGAGCATGCCTTTCTCTTTGTGAGGCACAAGACGTATGTAGCGTTAATCTCGTCAATGCCCATGCGAGCATGTTGCTACTTCAGAACTCGTGTGATGGTGATGATTGTACGTCTCCCTGCAGAAACCAGGAAACACCACCCGTTTTTCTTCCTCGCTGTCCTTATCCGTCAGGAAATACATTGCTTGGTACTAATGCCTTAACAGCGAAACAAAATCTCACAAACATCGCCCATCTTGCGCGTCTCGTCATTAGGACAGGTCTCCATCTTGGGACAGTCCATTTATGTTTCATTCAAACACAGCTGGAGCACAAAGCCTTCCATCGTGCCTTTGCCATGGATAAATCTATCGCCACCTCTCAAGGATCTCCTCCCCAGCTGACTCGGCGATTCAATCAGTGTCCACTTCCCCTGGAATTGAGTGATGAGCAGCTACAGCTGTCGGGGAATGAGCTTGCGCTTACTCTCAGTCAATTGGACTCAAATGGCTGGAGCACTCGTGAATGCTCCTATCCTGTTAGTTACCTTCGAGCACTGTCCATGCTGGGAAATTACCGTGAAGAGATACTGGAGCTTACTATGGGGCCAAGTGTCGCGTCTCTGGAGGATATGCAAGCGTAAGAGGACGGTTTCTTTTTCTCTAGAAGACTCTATATATGTACTGACCAGCTGAACAGGGAAATTGTGGACCAATTAAAAATTACGTATACTGGACTGCCCCAACGCCTGCAGTATAACCCAAATGACCACGCAAACCTGGCCCCTTTCGACTTTCTCAATGTCGTCTTCTTGCACTTAGAGTATCATAAAAACATTTTCCTCCTCTACCGGCTATCGCAAGCCCTCCCACTCAGTCAAAATGAGCCTCTCCTGTCCTCCGCCAAGGCAATAATCCAGGTGGTGACAATGCTATATACCCATCGCGACCGCCTTGGAGAAATGTTTTTGTTCTTCCCTTGGGCTGTCATGTTCTACGGAACGCCCGCGGCAGCCATTTTGGCCATCGAACTCTTGGTTCGGCCCTACTGTCTCCCGGCCATGGCCAACTCTGGCCGAGTTCAAGCACGTTCCGAGATCATTCAGGAAATTAGTATTTTCATCAGCTGTCTCAACAGTATACCCATGACCGAGGGAAATGAAAATTCCTGTCGTCGAGTGGCGTCGACTCTTCGGAAGATTTTGGACCATGTCCTCGAATCCCCATCGGAGACAATGACAAACACATCCAATTCTACTGCCAGCTCCACACCTGCGACTGAGGCCGATTCGGCTATGAGTCTGAAATTTGACTGGCAGGCTTTTGTCACTGGTCCTTGTGATCCTGAATATACGCAATGGTTAGAATTGAGCACGTGGACTGATCTTGCTCAATGTCACGATTTCGGAATTGAGGATCTTGGATTGGTCATGTCCGACGATGCTTGTTTCGATGACCCTTTTACTGGAAAATAAGGAGAAAATAGTTTCTATGTTACAATATCATCATTCCCTGGGAAAAATCACCTGAAATTATACAATGCCCATTCAACCGAAACGTCGCGCACCAATGTCCGAGAAGCAAGGCAATAGCATTCATCACAAAGAAAAACACAACCTGTGGAGCTCTCCCATTTTGATCAGTGGATCTCCCTCGACCATTGCATGAAGCAGAAAGCTCATCCGGGCACACAAAATGTCGATCAAAGGTTGCGGGATCAACTTCTCATCCCATCGCAAATCCATATTCACCCCGAGAGGAGTGATGGTGCACTGAACTATGAGTCCAAGATACCCGTCCAGATTCATCGATGATTCAAGCTCACGCATTGGTAACCCCTTCTTTTCCGACTTAGCCTCCTCACCGACCTTATTGTGGATGACTAGCATGTGGTGAAAGTCAAAGATGCGTTTATTCTCAAGCATCAAGCCCGCGATTTTTTCCAAGCCCAAACTGGTATATAGCATCATCTCTGCTGCCTGAGCCTGAATCTCAGCCAGAAACCCTTGCACCGTTGAGTTCAGCCGCTCCTGTATCTTGATACGCACAGGTACCAGGGAGATCGTGGGTCCGGCAAAACGGTCGATCTTGTCAGCCGCAGCGGTCCTTCCACTCAGGAGGTGCTGGTAGGTAACATCGCGCGTGCGTGTGAGAGAGGAGAGTACCATCCCCCATGCCCCGTGAATCATCGTCGCCATTGAGATTGACCGGGACATTGATCTCCGGAGCGTCAAGACTTGACGATGCGTCTTGTGAGGACGTACCACGTATTCTGGAGATGGATAGAAAGGGAATACGCTCGCGTCAGCTCCCTTGAGATAGCGCAGCCAATACCTCTCAGCCACGGTGGAGTCCTGGTCCTGCAGGTAGCTGATGTACTCTCGAAGGGCGACTGGTTGATGAGTGCATGTCTCTCCGTAGTATGCCTCCACAAGGGCCTCGCGGATCTGCTGGAGTGTATTTGAATCAAATACCGCGTGATGAACGGTCCATACGAGGTACTGCTCTTGTTCCTCGTCCACGTGAGCCACGAAAACCTCGTTCAAGCAGGCTCCAAGCCGTGTCATGCTCAACGATGTCTGCTGCATGTGGTCTTGAAGCTCCCCGAGAGTGGGAAAATGCATCGCAATAGGCTTCGTGGCATCTGGAACTATGACCTGCACCATGTCCCAATTCTTAGGGCGCGCTAGTCTAGTTCTCAAAGACGTGAAAATGCGGGAGACTTGTTGCCAGGCACGCTGCATTTTCATGAAATCGAAATTAGAATGAAGCTGATACCGAGTCTGAAGCACACAAGTACCGGGGGTATGCAAAGAGTCGAGGAAGGTCGATTTTTGATATGGGGTGACGGGGGAGACGTCCTCCAGACTATCAAAATCATAGCCAGTCTGCTTTTCAATCTGATCCCGGACACAGGAGAGATCTGTTTTGCCTCCTAGTAGAGACCATGGTGGCACCTCCTGAATGGCTTGGGATTCGATCATCTCAGCTCCAGCAGCCATCCGACGGAAGAGAGGGTTCTGGAGAGCGAAGGCAACGGACAGTCTCAGATTGGCAGCTCGTGCAGCAGAGACAAGTCGCATGACTTTGATCGAGTCGCCGCCAAGCAGGAGAAAGCTGTCATTGACAGAGATATCATTGCGGCCGAGGACTTGTGACCAGCAGTCCATGAGGATTTGCTCCACTGGAGAGAGGTTGGTAACAGCAGGGGCAGAGTTGGCGGGATTGGCTTTCGCGGCCGGGGACGGATTGTGATATGTGTCGTACTTCCACGCAACTTTCTCCAGTACCTCTTGACATGATATTAATCTCTCATTTGTTGTCAATGGAACGTAGCGAGTTGGAATCATATAGCTGGGAAGGCTTTTTCCCATATGCGACTGCAATTCCGTGACATTGCGAGCGAAGCACTTCAAATCATCTGTGGCAATGAATGCAGTCAGAACAGAATAGTTAGTGTGTTTATCCGGTCGGATCATGTTCAAATGAATTTTATCCACGGAAATGTTGATAATACCCGCCATCTCGCTCTCAATGTGAGTAGCGTCAATACTCCGACCGAGATACTTGATAGCTCTCCCCATCTGAGGATTCTCCATCTGACGATTGCATGGATTTGACCGGAAGACTTGTACTTGAGCGCACAACCCAGCAATGGTTTGCTCGTCATCGGCACTCAAAATCTGGGAGAGAACGTCCAGGAAGCCGGTCATAAGCTTCTGTATTTCTTCCTCATCCAGCACCCGTCCGTCATAGTTCATCCACACATCAACTCCAGAGGAGCGGACTAAGCAGTTC
Source organism: Penicillium sp. F50 (assembly GCA_037356195.1). Classification (NCBI taxonomy): domain Eukaryota; kingdom Fungi; phylum Ascomycota; class Eurotiomycetes; order Eurotiales; family Aspergillaceae; genus Penicillium; species Penicillium sp. F50. Next base: position 820,170 of record JAYXSA010000057.1, read on the forward strand.
ACAACAAGACCGTGCGCCGAAACTGTATCCAACTTTTCGGGATGCATCCAGTCCATCGCATTTTCCCTCACGCCCACTACCTCCTCTCGCGGGAGCTGCACAACCAAAGAGCTTTGGAACTTGCAGTATGGTTGAAGTCGCCCGCTAGCAATCTCACTAATGCGTCGTAACCCTGTTTGCTCAAAAGGCATCATTCGAACCGATTGATCAAACATGATCCCCAACAAATCCTTAATACAGAGAGACGGCTGGACAGTGGCACGCAATGGCACTGTTGTGACGGTTGGGCCAACTACATCAGGATATTCGTGGCGGCCGCTCAAACTGACGCCAAACATCACATCCTCCTGTTGAGTCATCTCGCTGATGGTGATTGCCCAGGCGGCTCGCACAATAAGTGGGACTGTGTACCGAGAAGTACTTGAGCGAGAAGCGATGGACTGGTAACCTTCTATCCGGGAATTGGTGGCCGGTCTGAACTGGGCATAGGGTAGAATAGGATATTCCATTACAGGGCCGTGGTCCAGTTCACGCTCCCAGAAGCCGTCCACGCTCTCAGGTGTCGTAGCTAGCGAGTTCACAAAGTTGATATAAGGGTCAGCACGAGGCACAGGGGCACCATGGGTGTAAATCGCATGCACTTCAGCAAACAGACGGGAGCTAGTCCATCCGTCAGTTAACGCATGGCTTACCGTCCACAACAGGACACGTGCACCAGTTTGATCATCTGTCAGAAGATGAAATAGACTTAGAGGCTGAAGAGGCAACAAAATTTCTGACTTGGCCCGGCGTCGAAATTCAATGGAGTCCGTACCCTTCAATTCTTTCCAGAGGAAGTCGTCTTTCAGCACAACCTGATAGAGTCCCGTTGCAGTGGTGTAAAATCTCGTGCGAAGAATTGGATGCGCCTCATTCACACATCTCCACGAATGCTGCAACTGCAGACAATCAGCATCTCCTGGGATGGAAAACGTGTACTGCATAATGTATGCCCCATGGTTCATCTCTGCCAAAGCCAGGAAACTCTCTTGAATAGGTGTAGCTGGGTAAATTTCCTCAATTTGTTCTCCCCGGAGCTTCCAATCTTGGGCAATACTGGACTTGAGTTGAGGTGATGATCGGAAAGATGAAGACTTGTCAGTCGAAAGAGTCGTCAGGGTGATTGCTTGTAGCATGTCGTTCAAGATGGGGTTAGCGAAAATCTTCTTGACATTAAGATCCCAAGACCTTTTGCGAGCCATCGCAGCCAACCGCATCGCTAAAAGGGAAGTTCCTCCAGAAAGGAAGAAGTCTGATTTCAAATGAAGTGTTTGGATGGGTAATTGGAGCGTTTCTGCCCACATCTGTCGTAGTAGGTTCTCTTCAGTTTCCCGGCTGCTGGAATGTGCCACAGGAACTTCGTCGCGTCGGACAGATGCCATCAAAACTTGGGTTTGCTTTTCGAGCTGCTCAGTCAGTAGCCCGCGACCAAGTTGACGCAAGGCCTTCCGGTCTGTCTTGCCAGTATTTCCCATGGGTATCTCCTCGATTTGAAGTACGTGCGAAGGAACAAACGCAGGAGGAAGGACGTCGATGAGATCATCTCTAACTCGAGCCTCAATTTGCTTAGAATTGACACCGAGGGACTCATCAAGTTGGACAAAAGCAACGAGTCTTTTGCCTAGTCCTGACAATTCGACCGCGTCAACCACCCCGCGTGAGGCCCCTGGCAGCACTAACTGGAGTTGAGTCTCCACCTCACCCAGCTCAATGCGCTGGCCATTGATCTTTATCTGGTCATCATTGCGGCCCTTGCAAATCAATAGTCCGTACGAGTCGAGATAACCCATATCCCCAGTACGATAGAAGCGCCGAGATGGGTCCTCCGCCCAGACTAGCCCCTGGACAAAGGCGCGTTCGGTTTGGGCCAGGTTGCGCAGGTAGCCGCGACTCACATTCGGGCCTTCAATCACAATCTCACCGATGCATCCTCGAGGCATCCGGCGATGGGGATTCTTAGGGTCGACAACAAAACAACGGCTTGCCCCAGCATGGCCAATGACCCCGGAAACCCACTGAGGATTTGCACAGCTGATAACGGTCGACTGGACGGTACATTCCGCGGGACCATAGTTGTTCCAAACCTCAACCTGTGGCCGCCATCGATCCACACAGGCAGTTGTCAATGGCTCACCTCCGAGAAAAAGTTTCTGTACCGTGGGGAAATCACCAGGGGATAATTGGTCCACAATAGAGGGAGTAAATTTCGCGTGGGTCACTCCCATTCGCGTCATAGCTCCAGCAATGTCGTTCATGCGTTCATCTTCGGACAAAACACATAGACAGCCTCCATTGGATAGAGTATAGAATGTTTCATGAATGGAGCCATCAAATGCGTAGGAGAGAAACTGCGATTGCCGTACCCCATGACGGCCCAATTTCATCAAATCTCTGCCGAAGTACTGGCAGGAACTGCAGACGTTGCGATGTTCCACTACCACCCCCTTTGGAACCCCAGTGGTTCCTGAAGTGAAGATAACATATGCAGGATCATCTGGTCTAACGCGAGCAACTGTGGGTTTTGTATCGTCCGTAATCCTGGCAACAGATTCCGCATCCACAGCGATGATTCGAGAAACAAGTGGTGTCAAGATTTCTGCCAGTGAAGGGGAACACAGCCCGAGAGCTGGTTTCTCAACATCAATATCTTGCACGAGCTGAGCGACAATTGAACTGATTCGAGCCAAAGGCATATCGGCTGGCAGTGTAGTGATTACACCTCCAGCCTTGAGAACGGCAAGCTGGGCCACGTGGGTATAGGCAGACTTTTCAAATAACAAGGGAACCATCATCCCAGGCCGGACTCCAGCGTGATATAAGTGATGAGCCAGTTTTGTAGATAGCTGGTCCAGTTCTCGATACGTGAGATCAGCATCCCATGAGCAGATAGCGGGTGCATTAGGTCGTAAACTCGCAACTGAAGAGATGACCTCGTGCAGAAGCTTCCTGACGGATGGTTTGAGAGCTGGATCCTTTATCGCAGCATCATGTTTGTCAACAGCGCTAAAATACTCCAGATCACCTACTACCGGCAAACTGGAGCCAGTATGTTGATGTACGAGTTGCCAGGCAATAAGCTCAAGCTGGCCGAGAAGGCGACAAGGAAGATCAGGATCAGCTATCGCCGAGGTGAGTCGAGGGTCCACCCAGATTGACAGCTTTTCGAGGTCATGGCGCACAATAATCTGATGCGAAGATAGTTTTGTCAAGATATGTGATAGCCTTCGGCCCGCGGGGTGCGAGACCGCAACTAGAGCTGTTTGGAAGCTACTGCTCAGCTTGGCCAGATGACGCTCTGCCAGTGGGAACGAGTGGACGCTTTCATTTGTGAGGCAGATGTCAGCTCCAGATATTTTTCTAGCCTGCTGCAGTACATTTTGCAGAGGCTCGTCGTTTTCGAGACTGAAGATCGTCGTGCTTGTCAAAACAGTCCGGGTCTCATTGATATTCTGGGTCTGAATATTTAAGGAGTCTGCTTGAGCATATCGAGCCACTAGCAGAGCCCAGGCTGCCCGAATTGTTTCTGCACCCAGCAGTTGAGGAGGAAATTGGGTATCGATGGACTCTTTGTTAAGGAAGAGGTTGAAGAGGTTTTGGTCAAGCTCTTGTCGGGAAACAAGGGGACTCCGACGAGAAGGAGTACCTAGAAAAGGCATGATGACTTCAAGGGAGATAGTAGGTTTGTTTTTTGTACTTGCTTGCCTGATGTCAAGCTTAGTCTGATCGATTGAACTTGTTCCCTCTGCTTCAACCCGATGATACTAGCCGTTTTATACATTTATCTCACGAATGTATTCGGCTTTGTATATTTAGTTTGATCTACATCGTTATGTCATTCCAACGGTGCTCCCAGTGACAAGGCTTCACTTTTGACCAGGTTCAAGCATTGCCAACCCCGTAGACGACTCCGACCCCGAGTTAACCCCCAAACCTTTCTTTCACTATCCAGCATGATGACCTAAGGCTTGCAAGGTCTCTCAAGAAGGTTTTTTCTGAAAGACTAGGTGGAGAACATGACATATTCTGTGCATCTCCGATTTGAACTTCAAATTGGCAATTCAAGTTTTGTGAGGTGCCAGTGGATCTCTGACCAGCCTTCCGGTTCCCACGTACGGAGTCGGGGTCGGCATCGGAGTAGGATTTGTGCCCCGCAACCTTAAATTACTCAAATCTTAATTTTTCGACCCCGAAATAGGAAACTAAATATCTATAAATGATCTGTGTTCTTTAAGGCAAGCTATTGTCTACTCAACAGCCTTTTCTCCACATTTCCCTGACACAAGGTCAGAAATCAGAATAGACCAGATAATAAAACCGAAATCAAGGCAACAAAATGACACAAACGATCACAACGGAAAAGGAGTCAACCGCTGCCTCCACCACTATAGGATCATCGTTGTCAAAGAGCGAAGATATGCAAACATCGATTTCACTCCAGCTAGTCACAGTTTTAACAGGCATTGGATTGGCTATTTTTTTGGGTGCTTTGGACATGAACATTGTTGCTACCGCGATCCCCTCGATCACTGATGAATTTCACTCTTCTGGGGATTCAGGGTGGTACGGCTCAGCATAGTACGTGGCTTATCTGATTGACTCCTTGGTCAAATTACTAACTTCCGATTTAGCCTTTTGACTCTTTCCAGTCTTCAATTATCCTGGGGCCGGCTGTATAAGACGTTTCAGGCCAAGTGGATATTCCTGTCCTCCCTCACTATTTTTGAAGTCGGGTCCCTGGTTTGCGGCTTGGCCCCTAGCTCTACGGTTTTTATTATTGGTCGCGCGATTGCGGGAATAGGTATTGCCGGAACCTTTTCTGGGGCCATGATGTAAAGCATGTTTCTCTCTAACCTCAATACAGAATATACTGACTTTCATTTACAATAGCATTGCTTCATACACCATCCCGCTCCGCTTTCGACCCATCGTGAATAGCATCATTGCGGTGCTCATGGGATCAACTCGCGCCCTCGGGCCCGTTATTGGGGGCGCCTTTGTTTCGACAGTCGGCTGGCGCTGGTGCTTTTATGTCAACCTTCCTTGCGGCGCCGCCTGCGGTCTACTTATTGCTCTAGGTGCTTCTCTCAAGCAGGTGTCCGACTCATCTAGCGAATCATGGACCGCAAAGATCCGATCGTTTGATTGGATTGGTTTGCTGCTTTGGGCACCCTTTACCGTCTGCCTTCTCCTCATTTTGCAATTCGGTGGTGCTTCCTATGCCTGGAATAGCCCGTATCTAATTGCCCTTTACATACTCACCGTTATCTTCCTTACTTCCTTTATCTACAGTCAAATTTTTCTTGGGGAAAAAGCTACAGTTCCCCCGCGAATAATGAAGCAGCGAAGTATGGTCTGGGGCTCCCTCTATGAGTTCCTCATTGGTGGTTTGAGCCAGATGGTGCAGTATTTTGTACGTCGTACTATCCGCGCCTTCTAGTTAAAGTGATGAGAAGCTGACTGTCCTAAGCTGCCAATTTTCTTTCAAACTGTGCAAAGAAAATCAGCCTTAACATCCGGAACTTCAATTCTTCCGCTCCTTCTCTCCTACACCCTCACTCTGACACTCACTGGTTTGGCCACCACGGCAGTGGGAAAATACACTCCGTTCATGCATGGGGGCAGCGCAGTTTTGTCAATTGGTCTGGGCCTCCTCAGCACCCTGACTGCGCGCACAAGTCTGGGTCAGTCAATCGGGTACCAGATTATTTGTGGTGTTGGCCTTGGGCTTGCACTGGATGGCCCCCAACTGGCTGCACAGACCGTTTTTGAGCAGAGCGATGTGCCAATCGCGCTTACAGTGGTAACCACTCTGATGAACCTGGGTGGTGCGGTCTTTGTCTCAGTTGGGAGCGACATTTTCAACAACCGAGTGACCGCTCTCTTCCAGGTCAGCGGGCCCGCTATTAGCGGGGCCCTGGCGGCAGGGACAGGTTTGACTGATCTTGTCAACTCGTTGCCAGCAGCTGAGCAGAATGCTGCTATTGATGACCTCCAGACTGTCATGTCTAATGTCTTTCAATGCGGCATTGCGATAGCCGTACTGTCTTTTGTTGTGTCGTTTGGAGTGGAGTGGCTGTCTCTGAAGAGCAAGAAGAACCCAAAGGCTGCCGACGAGGAAATTCCTTCTGGGGGCGTTCAAGCAGGGAAAGAAGGAGAAAAATAGCAGGAAGAGTGATTCATTTAATTGCTTGTCTTCCAGATATGGAGATTATATGTGGCAATGGTGCGGACTGCACATGTGATGAACTTTTCTATTAGGCAAGAGATGTGGCTGTCCACAATCACGAGATCGCCGCACTATAGATATTAACTTAAGTTGATGCATTATATGAAGCTTTCTGTTCAAGAATCATTTTCTATACAGGTAGTCGCTGAGCTGAGTTCTTGAGTTACGTCTTGCGGAATCAATTCAATTTTTTAAACTAGACATTCGTCAACGAAATATATTCATGGTCACATTTATCAAAGTTATCCACGAATTATTGTAGATCAGCTGTATAGTGGACACCTAAACCTCTTTCGTAGAGTCTTCGCGAGCTGACAAGAAAGAGAGACATCGAGTGAGAGTCAAGAACTGAGTTGAGCAGACGAAGTTGATTCAGCAAGCGAAAATTCTCACAAAAGATCTGTGAGTAAGTAGAGGGTGGAAGAAAGTTAGGAGCGAAAAGACTCAGGTCCTGAATAACCCCTCCTGAGAGAACTTCCATCGAATTTTACACCTATGGTAATCTCTTTCCGATCTCCATTCTCACCTTGCAGCTCACACTCAAAGTGGCACAGGAACGTGCTCTCCACAAAATAGAGCATTTGACTAGATGATGAATCTTGATTAAATGTAATATAGTACTTCTATGACTGCCTAGTGTGTTTATAAATTCTCACTGTTTTCTATCTACCTTATAAATGAAAAAGAGATAGTTGCTTGTGTTTTCTGACGCCCTCCAGATCCATACCACATTTTTTTCCATCACCTAACCTTCAAAGACAAACAAGATAAGAAAATATGTTAGACTAGTATGAGGAACCTCGAGCTATAGCTAAGGCGACATGCGAAATGCTTATTCAATGCGCGGATTTCTGAAATAGAACCTCACTTCGACTCCGATTCCGACTCCGACTCCGAGTCCGATGTTCTTGAATGCGTGTCCAGTTGTAAAGGTTTTATCAATGTCTACCCCCAACTTGAGCCCTAAAGCAGAGGTTCACTCGGCACATGAGCGCCGAGGCCTCAGAAATACTTGCGTCCAGTCAGAACCTCCCTTACTTTCTTGTTGCCGTGATCCTCGATGATGCGGGAAAGCTATTATCCAAGACATGTCATTCAAGAGCGAGTTACATGCTTACTTTATGAACGAAGAAATTAGCCGAGTTTTTCATATTTGACTCGAGAGGTGCGGTATTGACAATCTGAGACTTGGAAACAAAGCAGAGGTGGAACAAAACGGAAAAATTTGAATCGTTATGACTGACGGCTGGAAAGCGCTTCCGTCACCGTGGTCGCCAGCGAAGCCACAGTAGCAGTCTTACTCATGATCTCCAAGAACGGGATATCAACCTCAAACACCCGGAAGATCCATGTTCGGAATTCAGACGCAATCATACTGTCCATACCAAATTGTGCGAGAGGCTTGTTGACCTGAACTTTCTCCAGTGCTAAGAGCACTAGATTGCCAAGTCGCCGTGCTATGCTCTTTTGAACTGCCTCGCAAAGAGGCAAATCTTCGTCCAATTCCGCCATCAATCCACTGTTCTTTGTCTGCACTGCCTCATCGTCCTCGCCGTCCATGACACGTGCAAGAACTGCAGCTCGGGGATCGCGAAAAGTGATGTTGGTGACCTCGAAGCCCTTCTTACGAAGCTCCAATAATCCAAATGGCTCAAGACCCGTGAGGATATGTGCCTTGGCAAGGTGATCAACTGGGTGCGGAATAGTGAGCTGATCGTTCGAGAGTGCGCAGTCTACGATCTGGAGCAGCTCGTCCTCGTTGATAGCCTGGATACCCTTTCGGACTAGGAGAGCTTCAATCTCCGGATTGTCGTGAAGATATCCAACTTCACTGATCATACCAAGACCGATCGCCTGCGCGGGGAGGCCCTGAGCCCGACGATACCGGGCAAACATATCCAAGAAGAAGTTACCAGAACAGTAATTGGACTCCGTGGCAGTGCCAACACTCCCGGAGACAGAGCTGGTCATGAGGAAAAACTCCAGTTCCAAATCTTTGCCTTTGATAGCATTATGCAGGTTCCATGTTCCGTGTACCTTGGGGTCAATGCCTGAATGCCAGTGCTTATTTGGCATGACAGAGAAGATGGCCTCCTGTGATAAAATTAGCGAAATATAATTGGCATGCAAGGTGGGAGTGAACTTACGTTGAGACCCATAGCTGCTTGAATCACACCACCGATCGGCCCTTCCACGGCTGCAACGGCTGCTTCTACATCCGAATTGTTGCAAACATCTCCACGCACAACTTTGCACTCCGCCCCATGCTGAGTGAGATCTTCGACAAGCCGTCGTGCACTTAGCTTGTCCGTCCCCGAACGGCCCAGGAAGACAAACTTTCTAGCTCCCCTTGACATCATCCACTTGGACATGCTGCGGCCCAGACCACCCAGACACCCGATCATAAGATAGGTCTTCTTGGCCGAGAAAGTGGTTCTGTACTTGAGGGTCTGTACAGGTATGGTGGTTGAGTCATCCTCGAGACTGATGGCCACTTTGCCCATGCGGGCACGCGAGCTGAAATGTCGCAAACCGCTGTTGATCTCAGAAATATCGAATATGCGAATTGGGTCAATTTTCGCAATGCGTCCCGCACGGTAAAGATCGATGACTTGGTTGAGCAAGCCCGACCATAGCTCGTGGTACGATTCGTCTGGGTGGTTATAAAGGTCAGACAGGTCAAATGCCGAGAAGGTCGCGTTGTGGAGGAATTGGTTCATTTCCAGGCGACCGTCGTCAAGTATGTCCCGCTTTCCGATTTCAATGAACCGGCCAAATGGAGCGCAACAGCGCCAGCTAGCATGAAGAAGATCTCCAGTCAATGAGTTCAAAACTACATCAACTCCTTTCCCAGCGGTCGCACGGAGGATCCCGTGGGCGAATGTCTCATCGCGGGACGTGAAGATGTTACTAGGCTCAAGACCAAAAGTATCGACCAGGAACTGCTTCTTGACCTCAGACGACACAGTACTGTAAATCTATTCCCATGGGCATCAGCATCAACCGTCAATTAATTTCGAACGATCAAGATGGGAAGCTCACCTGTGCACCGATCATCTGTGCAATACGAATAGCAGCGATACCCACACCACCAGCACCGGAGTGGATCAACACTGACTCTCCCGGTTGCAGACGAGCTCGCATATGGAGTGCATATAAAGCGGTCGAATAGACAAGAGGAAGAGTGCAAACAGTGGTAAAGTCCTCATCTTCTAGCAGCTTCTTGCATGCCCAATGGGGAACAATTTCGGAGGACTTGAAATGGCCCGGCGCCATGACAACGACCCGATCACCAGCCTTCAAGTCTTTAACCTCACCACCCAACCGTTCCACGACACCACTATACTCCAGAGTGCATGTGGCATTGGGGGTGTCGACTTTGCCTGCCAACACGTAGAGATCTTTGGCGTTGAGCCCCACAGCTTTCACTTGCACTTGAACTTGGCCGGGTGCCAGAATCGCTGGTAGCTCAATCTGCTTGAAATAGATGCTATCAAATTGACCAGGTTGATCAAGTGCAATCTGCATTGGTCGTGCCTGCTGTAAGGATAGCTCCATTTTTTCTGTTCCTTGTTTCTGTCGGAATTCGCTGTTCAGGTCATTGTCTGGGGTGAAGCGACTGATGTGCACGATACCATCCTTTTCTACGAACTCTAAGTCCGCAAGAACCCCATCATTCTCTTTGAGGACTTGAACCAGGTTGTGTGCTGACCGTACCGGGTCCCGGGTGGGATCGTCAATATCGTATGTCAGGAACTGCAGTGATGGCTGCTCCATCATCAATGCACGGGATAATCCGGACACAAGTGCAAAGTCGGGGCGCTTGCCACTCAAAATGTCGCCATTGGTAACCCAAAGAAGAATGGAGGAATTATCGGTAATTACTTTGAAGGTATCCATGTCATTGTCATTGATAGTAGCAAGTAGAGGATCACTTGACTCAACCAATGAGATGACAGTGGCACCGTGGAAGACTTCCTTTGAGTCCGAGGTAATCGAACGGAACGTGAGCCGGGTCGCCTTCAGCTCACCAGCAAGTGCGTCACCGAGCGGGCTCTTTTCCTTTTCGATGATGAATATTGGCTTATCGTTGCTTCCATTTGGCAAGGACAGCGTCTCCAGGGGACGAGCAAGTAAGATTTCCTCGTAGCCCTGGTGAAGTGATGAGCGTAGCACACGTAAAGGACTAGACTCATCCTCGTCCAGAGACACGCCAACGGCTGGCTTAGCCAAGATGACGCCATCTTGCGATAAGAAACCGTTCAATTGCCGTAGATGATGGCGAACGTACTTAGTCGCGGAGGTCGTATCTGGTAGCAGAATCACGTCCCACTGCTTCTGGTCATTGGCCACCACGGGAAGATTCTCCACCACTGTTGGCTTGCTCGCCTTGAGCTCCCATTCAGTCGCATGTAGAGTTTGTTCCTCGTCGAGGTACCCGGTGCTGTATGAAGCCAGACGGCGGTAGTCATTGTCAGCGAAAAGAAGGGCTAGCAGGGCAACAGTGAAGTCCTCATTTTCGGAGCCTAGTTCCAGAACACGCAGACGAGGGTTTCGATGCGAGAGCAGGTTCATCGTGGCTCCCAACTTGAGCAATCCTTCGTCTTTCACAGGAGATCTTGCTTCATCCACAAAATTGTCCAAATACCGAGTGAAGTCTGGGCTCTGCATAAATTCCCCGCCGTACAGCTTGGGCTTCCACAAAACGCGGAGCATGGGATGGCGGGCAATTGCGGCCTCGTTCGATGCACGATTAGGCTCGTACTGACGCAGACGACCCAGTTCAATCTGAGCCAAAACTTGATTTTGCGATGTGACCAGATCAGCTTTGAAGCTCGCAGCACCGAATCCAACAATCGCTGCACTCGCATTGATGAAGCACTTGGTCTCGGAATTGACCGAGCCTGGAACTTGGAACTTGGCTGATTGGATTTTTGTCGGTACAAAGGCTTTCATCTCGCGGGTGCGACTTGCAGCAGTGGCAATGATACCAGCCTGAACCATGGCATCCACCAGAATAGGGTGGAAGGGGTATTCGGCCTCATAGAGCTCGTTACCTGGAGATTGCTGGATGAAGGGAACCTGAACACGGCATACCCGCTCGGTACGAGAGCGCGGCACAAAAACATCGGTGATGGAAGTGAACTCTTTGCCATAGTTCAATCCTTCACTGACAAAGCGATCGTACCAGATTCGTGCGGCGGAAGGCTCAATTGTAGCGGAGCCCACATCACACACCGGATGTAGAGGCTCTTGAGAGTCTGACAAATTAATTGATCCAGTCGCACGGATGGTAGACGTCTCCTTCTCATATGTGGAGATGCTGAAGTCCCACCAGATACCTGAATGCGTGGTCTTTGAGTTCGGAGTTGGGCGCAAGGTGGTAAAAAGCTCTATTGGCGCAGCCTGAGTAGTCGGCACTGCTAAAGCAGAGAGGAAATGGACATTTTGGAAGTGAATGGTGTGTCCAGCCAGTCGTGGTCGGTTAAGAGCTTGGCCGACAGCCTCAGATGCCATTGCCAAGTAAGCCGATCCAGGAAAAACGGCGGTCTCTTCCAGCGAGTGGTCTAACAGCCATTTTGCGTCATCACTGTGAAGCATATTGCGCCACACAAAGTCTGTCTCGTTTCCTGCCGGCACCTTGGACCCCAAGATCTCATGCCGGACATGCTGGCGGTTGCGGAACTCTGAGCTCTGGCGACATTCATTCCAGAGGAGAGATTCATATGTCCAGCGATAAGGCGGAAGGTCATGGAGAACTTGAGGCTGCGGTCCACGAACCTTACCCTCATAGACTTGCTTGTTTACCAGCGACATTTCAATGGGGTGGTAGTTCAGCCAGAGCTGTCCAGCAAGCGAGAGAACGCTTTCAGACGAGTTCTTGCCCCGGGTAAGGGCGCTAGCATATGGTAACTGAGCAGAGGAGAGCTTCAACTGGTTACGAATCTGCTTGATAGGTAACTCTAGGGCGGAATGAGGGCCTATTTCGATGATCTGGTGGCGCCCGGTTGCCGCCATCTGGCTGACGGCATCCACGAACCGCACTGGGCTCTCCAGATTCTGTCGCCAATACGCGGCTGAGAAGCCATCTGTCTTAGGTTGGCCAGTGACAGAGGAGAAAAAGGTTGCCTGCTGTGCATAACGGAAAGAGTCCACGTTGTGCTCCTCAAAAGCAAGATTCACCAAGGTCTCGTATTGGTCCCCAATGGTCAACATGTGATGCGAGTGATACGCGCGACCATCAGTTTTCAGCTTTCGGGCAAAGAGTTTCCAAGATTGCAGGGTAGCAACAAGTGAGTCCACCGCGGCTTCATCTCCGGATATAGTGACACTCTCCGGAGAGTTGATACAAGCCACACGAACCGAGTCTTGAAACGTACCCCGGTCAATCTCTTTGTTGACTGCGTCACTTGACAGGCCGATAGCAGCCATTGCACCCACGATCTGGAGGCTCTTGACAGTTGATCCACGGTAATAGGCAGCAATTATTGCCTGTGCGCGGGTTAAGTGGCCTGCAGCATATGCTGCCGCAATCTCACCGGACGAATGACCTAACACACTAGCAGGGCGAATATTCCATGACCGCAGGAGATCAACCAGTCCCACCTGTACAGCGGTACAAACTGGCTGAGATCGGGTCACATCGTGAATCTTGCTGATCTCCTTTGGATCGAGTATGGCATCGTGCAAGGTCCAAGCCGGTGGGTGAGCCAAGAATTTCAGAACAGAATCTTGATCCGCAATAGCTGCACGGAAAACGGGGAACTCATGAAGAAGATCTGCACCCATTTGAGGCCATTGAGCACCTTGACCAGTGAACACAAACGCATATTGAGACGGGGGGTCAGCGGCCTCCTTGGGGAGGGAAATGAACTCAGCATCTGCGAGCTTCTGCTTGAGGTTATCTGCGTTGGCAACCAAGAACCCACGAGTACGAAGTTGCGATCGACGTTCTCCCAGAGTATACGCCAGGTCCGCAAGCGTCTTGCCAGACAAGTCATAGCTAGCCAGATCCCGGCAGCGAGCCTCCAGGGATGTTGGTGTGCTCGCTGACAGGGGGAATAGGAATGTGTTGCGTCTCTGGAGCGAATGAGATTGTTCCAATGGGGGTGTAAGACCGTTCAGGAGCGGCGAGCTTGCCTCAAGAATAACATGCGCATTGGCACCCCCATATCCAAAAGAATTGATGCTCATGCGGCGGACATCGTTGGAGGCCATACTTGGCCATTCGCGACCTTTTGTGACCACCTGCACATTCCATTCGTCTGACTTTATCTTGGGGTTGAGACGCTGGATGCCAATGGTCGGTGGGATGTAGCCGTGCTCGAGTGCCAGTGTACCTTTAATCACGCTAGAGATGCCACTGGCAGCTTCACTGTGTCCCAGGTTGGTCTTGACCGATCCGATCAAAGTCGGAGTAGACCCAGCCGGACGCTGAAAGGCTCGAGACACAGCCTCCACCTCGATTGGGTCGCCAACCGCTGTTCCAGTCCCGTGACATTCAACATAGGCTGTTTTGTCAGGGGACAAGCCAGCCTTGGCGTACGCCTTCCGAATGACCGCTTCCTGCCCAATACTGCTCGGCAGGGTGATGCCGGCGGTCTTTCCATTCCTACATAGTATATCACGGTCAGTCGACAGTAAGCATATTTGGTGGAAGAGGAGGTCCATACGCGTTGATAGCACTTGCTCGGATGATAGATCGAATTGGGTCACCATCCCGGAGAGCAGCGCCGAGCTTTTTGACATACAGAGCACCAACACCATCTGCACGTCCGTAGCCATCGGCAGTATCGGAGAAAGTATGGCACGTTGAGGTTGGTGACAAAACGCCGGCCTTCATTGTGGCCAAATGTTGCTCAGGTGTTTGGATGAGGTTTGCACCGGCTACTATAGCCCCTTCACACTCCCCAGCCTCCAAAGCTGCGCATGCCATATGAAGGCAGTAGAGCGAGGAGGAACAGGCAGTGTCAATCACCAGACTAGTAACCCCACGCGTTAGCCGTATCCATGATTTTGAGCACAAAGAAAGAGGCATACCTGGGACCCTTGAGATTGAAGGCATGGCTGATGCGATTTCCAAGAATGGTTGTTCCCATACCAGTGGCAGTGTAACGATGCATATATTCAGCATCACGGAGCTGCATGAGCTGGAAGTCAACCGTGAAATTGCCCACATAGCTACCGATATTGGCGCCTGATATTTTTTCCAGAGGGAGACCGGCACTCTCAAAACATTCATAGACGACCTCAAGGAGCTTACGCTGCTGTGGATCCATGTACTTGGCTTCCATGTTATTGATGCCGAAAAAATCATTCTCAAAGTTGCGAATATCATCGTCCTGCAAGAAATATCCGCCCCTCATGTGCATGCTTCCTGGCCTGTTTGAACCATCGGGGTGGTAAAAGCCATCCACATTAAACCTCGACGAGGGCAGGTCCCCCTGTCCAGACCGCTCGTTGATGAGTAGATCCCATAATTTGGAAGGAGAGGAGGCCCCTCCTGGGAGGCGGCACGCTGTGTGATTCTTTAGCTTCTTAATCCACGGGTAATTTGCAATGACCCTTCACGAACCCATTCCGACAATTGCAATATCATCCTCGGAGATAGATGGGGCCGGCGCGGCTAGTGATGGGTCGCATACCGCGGTTTGTTCTTCTTCATCTAGGTATGGTGCCATTATCAAGTATCAAGGCGTGAAGTATGGAGAATTGTTAAAGACAATTGGACTAAGTCGGCAAGATAGATAGACTCGGTGAAGAGTCTCAGTGTCTGCTGGATTTCAAATATAACTGATTTGCAGTCTTTATGTATTAGAAGTCGGGGAACACATTATCCCACAGCTGTCCATCTAGAGCCACGTTAGATGCTACCCTTAGCAGTCCGACATTATTTCGGCTTTCTTCAGCCGAAGACACCGATATCTTGATCCGATTCCGAACGCCATGTTACAGAGACTTGCTGATGCAATATCTCTTTGGTCTGTTGAATGTGGGATCCGTAAGCCCATCCGATGGCAGGTCGGCTTCACGTAATCATTCCGGCGGGTGTGGAGATGTCAATTCGTCGCTAGTATATCTCGCGGAATCTATACCCTGCGAAGACCCTTGTGTTCCTCTATTGCTGATGACAGCCTGCGCTCTGTTAATCGTAATGCAATTAAAAGTGGAAGCTTGTTGCAGGGGTTGGACCATATTCACAAATGAGCGAATCATGTTGCAGAAGTCAAGTGGGACGGCGCTTAGTTCCTTTTTAGTTGAGGTGGCAGGTCACGTAATCCGAGCCGGCGGGGGCTAAATGGAAGAACGGCAACGGGAGGCATGAGTCGACCTAAGGAAGGAAAGTAAGCAAGGAAAGCAAGCAATCATGGATGGTGCCCGATGGAGGCACAGCCACAGGAGAGATCACTGGCCAGTATCTCAGGGAGAAGTACACTGAGCTCCATGCATTTCACAGACCTTTCTTACAAACAACGAACTTAGAGCGGCTTGCCTCAGTCCCTGAAAACAATAGGTGGTTACGAACAAGAAGATCTTGGCGCATCAGCCAGCTGGACTCACCACTAATTTGTTGTTAGGAATTAACGATGAGTAATCTATCAATGGCTGCCCAACTAGGTAACTTGGATGCCTCAGGCTACAAATGAAATGAGCAGCATGAGTGGATACCTACCGATGGACGGAGGTACAAGTTCCATATAACATCCCCGGCAGATCGACACGGTCGAGCGGTTAACCCCAAACACCATACTAAATGCGATAAATCACAATATCACACCTTTAAAACCAGATAAATTTTTCTTCAGATATTAAGGAACCGTAGACTTAAACCATTTCCTAGCTTACTAGCGTTTTCAGGACGACGATGCAAAGGATTGGCGCGGTTAAATATATTCATACCAAGAATAGAAATAATGGAATGTATTTTATGGTCGCGTTGTCACTTTATTTTCAGATACAGTTGATTATGTGTGAATGCTTCTCCCATATCACAGTATATGCATGATCTCAATTTCAATCCAAGCTAATCTCTGGTGTCGAGGTATCGATGAATCAAAAGACGGCATTAAGTATGGTGTTTTGGGGTTAACCGCTCGACCGTGTCAACCGTTCGGCCGTGAAATTTCTAATCCTCCAAGTCCTACTGATCTCATTCGTGTTGGTGTAAGGTGAGGTGAGCGGGCTTAAGGTAGAAGGAGAAAAGCATGGGACCTAAGACGCAGAAAACACCTATCACGGCTGTAATATCGATTGAGTCTGTTGAGTTCGATGCATTCGTACCACCATACCATCAAAAAATCAGGTCTTCAACGTCAAGGTCATGCCCCCATCCACAACCCAATCACTGCCAGTCACATAGCTCGCCCGAGGACTGCACAAAAACAGGATCACGTCAGAGATCTCTTCTGCTTGCGCGATACGCTTGAAAGGCAACACGCTATCTATCAGTGTGCCTAAATTGGGATTTCCATTAATAGCGGCCGAGACCATTGGTGTATCGACCCATGATGGACAGATAGCATTGACTCGTACCCCATCGGCTCCCAGATCCAGGGCTGTAGGAGTGTCAGTAAATTTTTAATCCCATCAAAAATGGCGTGAAGTAGTCAAGGAGGGTAGCACAAACCAGCGTTGCGGGTGATGCCGAGCACAGCATGCTTGGACGTAGTATACTGCACAATGTCACGGGTGGCCATGTAAGAGTTAGCCGATCCTAAATTGACAATAGCCCCGCGGCCAGGCATTCTTTCGCCATTACGGCCTCGGATGATTAGAGCATCCTGCTTGCGCATCGCGGCGCCGACAGCTTTGACACAATGCATGGTGCCCAGGACATTGACCCGATAGAATCGCTCGAATTCATCCATCGAGGCCTCGGTGACATTTTTAGGCTCGCGAACTCCGATCTATTCGATGAGACGTAAGCGGGATACGGCACTGCCGGTTTCATGGGAGAAGGGCCGGGGAATCATACTCCGGCGCTGTTGACACAATAATCAATTCGCTTGAAGGTTTCCACTACCTGAGCCACCATTCGCTCCACGCTTTCCAGGTCTGTAACGTCTACCTGTATAGCCAGTGGATAGAACGCTGGATTGGTCGCAAAATCAGCGCTGCAATCAGCGCTGCGCTGTGCAGCTGCAAGATCCAGATCGGCGAACGCCACGCCGATAGCGCCTTCAGCGGCAAAGCCAATTGCAGTGTCTCTTCCGATCCCACTCCCTTTTGCATGATATGTGTGTCAGAAGATTGTGAGATCCAATAGTGTCAGGTGTGTCACCCACCGGCTCCAGTAACTAGGGCGACACCGGTAATACCAAGCGCCATGGCTACCACGATTCGAAGGACAACCGATCAGACTTAAATTTGAGAATATTGAAATAGTTGATATTGCTATATTCCTTCAGACTCCTTCGGACAGCTCTTTAAGTAGTAGAATGGTAATGTCAGACATATGTAGTTTACTTCCAAGAGCTCGTCGGATTGGCCATCCCACCTCGGCCCGGTCATCCCACCATCTCTGCCTTTGGGATCTGTCCCAGCTTTTCAAAGTGGAACCACTCGGCGAACAACCCATCCTTGACTGATGATTAGACTTGAGATTGTTCATTTTATTTGTTCTTCAATTCAGGCCGGAACGTACCCAGTACGTGCGAGGCAAGAACATATCGCCCCATCGACACATTCCGGTTCGTGCTCCAAACCAAAACCACGCAGCCGGTTTTGACTTCCGCACTTCACGCACGACGGCTGTAGCATATTGAGCCGGCGTTATCGTTCCTGACCGTCATCTTAGCTATGTGAAGGAGTTCTCGTGATTAGGGGCAGCTGCATACTTGGTGTCCGTTGAACATGCGCTCGGAACTCATCGGCGAGAGGCAGATACAAGGAATCTAGAGACAAGATAAGTTTTCTTTTCTAGACTTCTGATTAGCTTGATTTCAAAATACCTGCCGGAAGAGAACGTTTTGCATCGTGACGAAGGATGTTCGTGCCAACCTCGCCAGATATTATATTGACCACTCGAACCCTATATGCATAATTAGTGACTGATGGATAAAGTGATCAGAGGACGCAAGAACCAAAATACCCAAAAGGCTTAAGCTCTGTCCGCAAAGTATTGCCATAATGGTGGAGAGCCGCTTTGCTGGCGTTGTAACTCGCTAGCCAATTACCCGAAAATGAGAAGTCAGACGTCCGAAGTTCAATATTCTCCATGGGGGCTAGGGGCTCATACCTCCGTATATGTAAGGTACAATGCCTCCAATTGAACCGATATTCACAATAGCACCTTTTGATTCTACTAGTAGTCGATGAAAGTAACGTACCATGCGCATGGGACCGAATACGTTCACCGCGAACATCTTCTCTACCTCACGAACCTCCGTATCGGTCGCAGGCATTGTATAACCTAGTAATCGTTTTGAGCATATTCTTATGAATTTGGGTAAGGGAAGCCTTACAGATTCCTCTGCGCAACCCATGTCAGTCAACCACAATGTACACCTAGGGTGAGGATTAAACGTACGCATTGTTGATCAGTACATCCAGTCGACCTTTGGTTATGGTTTCGATTTTCTCCAGAAGAGCTTGAGTATCCTCATCGCTTGTGACACTAGCACTAAATGCATGAATACCCCGGTCGGTCAAGTGCTTCCGGCCTTCATGAGGAAGTAGAGTGGCAAATGTGGTAAACCCTGCAAAGGCAGGAGTAATACCTATCAGTACTATGAGTGTGCTCAATTATTGTTGGGACAAACCTTCTTCTTGAAATTGGACCGCAAGAGCATGACCGATACCACCCTCGCCACATCTGGAGACTCAATCAGCCCTCTGCGACTTGACCCGAAAGTACAAGAAGCTCACCCCGTAATCAGCGCGTATCGTACTTCCGACATAGTGGATGAATAGGGACTTAATGTGTAGAGCTTTGGGATTAGAAGCTCGCAGAAAGTGCATTTTAGGGACCCTAAATAGTATTTTTTTCGAGCCGTAAGCCGAGTGGGACTTTCATCGGACTTGAAGAATCTAGATTGAACCTTGTAAGGGCATCTATCCCAGCTCCCGAGGGGATGGTTCCTTCCCGATGGGATGTGCATCCTCGGATCAATCCACTATTACGCTGAGAGTTCGTACCCACGCGGACGTATTTCGGTGAGAAATTAGCTCAATTCTGATCGTAAAACTTTTGATCATAGCTGATTACACTAAAAAAGCCCTTTTAATCCCACTAGCTCCACAACTGGGATACTGATCTTGACCATTGTGCCTTTGCTTTCTTTGCCCGACTTAGACCCAGGAAAGGAAAACCAACTTTGTAGGATGTCGCTCTTCTCCTTCATTTATTCGCAATTGTTTGTTACCCTGCCTGTTCCGACCCATGATTTCACAGATCAGTTTATTGTCGTGACGGGCGCCAACAGTGGACTCGGTTTGGAGGCTGCACGGTACTTTCTCAAACTCAATGCGGCGCGAGTAATTCTCGCTGTTCGCTCGATGGACAAAGGTGAAGCTGCCAGGAACAATCTAGAGACTTCGTCTACTCGTGAGCCAGGGGTGTTGGAAGTGTATCATCTTGATATGGAAAGCGCCGCATCCGTGAAAGCCTTTGTGACGAAGATCGCCAGACTGCCGCGGGTCGACGTTCTGTTATTGAATGCCGGCAAGGTCACGCAGGAGTTCTACCTGGTCGAGGGTGATGAAAGTACTATCGCCGTCAATGTCGTCAATACCTTTCTTTTGATATTACTCATGCTTCCGAAGCTTCGTCAAAATGCTCTGGCACTTCTCGCCGTGCCTCGCATTGTGGTCGTTGCATCCGATCGGCATGTGATGACCAATCTTCCTGAATGGAAAACCGAGAATACTTTTGCCACTTTGAATGATCCTTCCACAGCGAAGATGCACGAGAGGTCAGTCATGCTGGTTTTTCCTGAAAGCTATACTGCATTCAATGCTGATGCAGGTGCTAATAATGAATCGCAGATACTATGTTTCCAAATTGTTAGAAATCCTGTTGATGCGCGCTCTTGGCAACGAGCTGGCAGCGCAACAGCCTCAGGTTTCCATCTCGGCGCTTACACCGGGCTACTGTCGGTCCCAGTTGACTCGTAGCATTCACGGTCTGTGGGCGGCTCAGTTAGCCTTGATGACTTGGACTTTATCTCGCTCTGCCGAAGAAGGGGCAAGGACCTTGGTGCATGCGGCCAGTCTCGGATGGGAGAGCAATGGAAAATATTTGAATGACTGCCGGATTGACGAGTAGGTTGAATTATGTTACTCTTTCTATCAGATGGACTGATTGACTCACCATGATAATCAACAGAAATGCCTTGTCGTCGTTCGTAAGAAGCGAAGAAGGCTCTGAGGCGCAGAGGAAAGTATGGGAAGAGCTTCTGGAGAAACTCGAGAAAACATGCCCAGGTGTTACGCAAATTGTCTCCGGGTGTTAACTGATAGGGTACATTCTCAGTGAAATATGTCAGGCGGGTTTCCTTCTCTCACCTTGAATGCATGTTTTCCTAAGTCTCCACAATGATATCGTTCCAAATCGATGATTTTAAGTTCCTTAGGCAGAGGCTGAGTAGGAGAAAACCCTTCCAAATTCTAGCTACATGTCAATATAAGCAAATTTTTAGCAGACAATCCAGTGATTTTTTACTACCTTTCAAAAAAATAACGGAGAAAGAGCAGATAGATCTAGGTCCAGTGAGCTTCTCGGCCGCGGATATTGGGTCTACATTAGACACCTCAGGCATACATTGCTTCGCCGTATCGGGGTCGGGTTCGGCGTAGTAAATCTTCACCACAGGCCATACTCACCAACGCTACGTACGGCAATACGCAACACAATACTGCCGACGGCATCGGAATCGGTGCAAAAACAGCCTCGAACAGATTGGTGATTATCCAAGTTGACGAACTCGAATAGCTGGGATGAGAGGGTAGATAAGAGTGATGATTAGACCTGTCGAGGACAATGTGAAGTCTATCATCCATCATTCAGCACAAGGACAGACCAGAGATCACCACGATTCACGTCAAAATCCAAAAAAACCTATCCTAAAAGATGCTTCATTTACTTTTCATCGGCCTTGGCATTGTGGTAGGTATTGCGTCATGGATCAGAGGCAATTTTCCTGGGAGCCGGGCCCGTGGCTTACCCCCTGGTCCACCATGCGTGCCGTTTGTGGGGAATGCCCTTCAATTGCCTAGGAAGGGCATCCATTTGAAGTACGAACTTCTTAAGAAACGAGCGAAGGCTTCTAGCCAGACTAACAAAATGTTAGATTGACGGAATGGGCAGAAACTTATGGACCTATTTTTTCTTTGAAAGTCGGCTCATCCACGACTGTTGTCATTAGTTCTCCATATCTCGTCAAGCAACTCCTCGATAGACAATCAGCAAAATACAGTGACCGGCCTGCCAGCTATATTGCTCGAGAGTTAATTTTCCGCGGCGATCATCTCATGCTGATGAACGCGGGAGAATCCTGGCGCCAAGGCCGACGCCTCTATAGCCAAAAGCTAACAGAGAGTCTGTGTGAGAAGCGCCATATCCATTTGTTGCATGCGGAGGCGGCTCAGATGTTACGCGATTTTTGTCTCAATCCTGAGGGCTTGATGACCCACCCTAAACGCTACAGCAATAGTGTCATTATGAGCATTGGTGTGTTTCTCAGCCAATCACATCATTTTCCCATCCATTACTGACTTACCTCGGTAGTCCTAGGAGTTCGAACGCCGACCTCCGACGCACCGCATATGAAAGGGCTCTATCGTCTTATGGAAGGGCTTTCTGAAATGCTAGAAATTGGTGCCACCCCCCCCGTGGATATCTTTCCCATTTTCAAATATCTGCCCGAATCATGGTTCTACAACTGGAGGTCACGCTGCGGCGCTGTCGGTGATATTGTCACCAATCTCTATGAGACTTGGGTCAATTACGTGAAACGTCGAAGAGATAAAGAGGGTAGCAAAGGATGCTTTCTTGATTGCATCCTAGATGAGCAGGAAAAACTGGATCTCTCTGATCGAGATGTCTTGCTCGCAATGGGCAATCTCGTTGAGGGGGGCTCAGATACCACTGCCAGCATGACCTTGGCTTTCATCCAGGCTATGGTCAAATATCCCGATGTTCAGAAAGAAGTACAAAAACAGATAGACAGTGTTGTCGGGAATGGCCGCTCCCCCACGTGGCATGACTTTGCTAATCTGCCGCTGGTTAACATGGTGGTAAAGGAGTGCCTTCGCTGGCGCCCGGTTACGCCAACTGCGTTCCCGCATGCCGCGAAAGAAGGCAAGACCCCCTTGAACCCCAACAACATAAACCACAACTGACGAATTGAGTTCTCAAAGATGGAGAAATTGATGGAAATCTGATCCCCAAAGGATCGACCATTGTACTTAACGTCTGGGGCCTCCACCATGATCGCAAACGTTATTCAGACCCAGATACCTTCAATCCTTGGCGATACAAGGACCGAACTCTACTGGCTCCCGTTTATGCGGCTAGCGCTGATTACAAGAACAGGGACCACTATGCGTTTGGTGCCGGTCGACGAATCTGCCCTGGAATTCATCTTGCGGAACGTGCAATGTTCATCGCATTCGCGAAAATGCTCTGGGCTTTTAATATGTCTGAGCCAGTTGATCCACAAACAGGCAAAACAATCCCCATTGATACTAGCCCAGAGACAGGGTACATGGATGGGTTTTTGAATTGTGCCAAAGACTTCAGGGCAACCATTCGGGTGAGATCTGATCAGCATATGGAAACTATTCTTCGGGAATTTTCAGTGGCCGAACAGGAAGTGTTTAGTCATTATGATTGTTGGTGATGGGAGGCGTTGTTTTTGTTTCTTTCACCGTCTTCATTATGTATCTAGGTTGGTCAATAGACGCCAAGGAGAAGTACGCAGTTCGCAGATAACTTTAGCGACCTGAAAATCCGCGGTCCATAAATACTTTTCCTTTTAGGGACAACGGACTTCGCCCCCGCCCGCCCCGCAGGCCCTCACAGTCAAGATAGCCCTGTCGTTGACGCCCTCCAACCGTCGTCTTCGCCCTTTATACCGTTGCGAAATGGTTGAGCTCAAAATATCCAATATAGAAAGTACATGCTCTTGAGTTCCTCGAAAGGGAGAGGAAGATGAGAAAAGAAATTGGCTCGGAAGGGACATGGGTTAGGAATTAGGTTTCTGTAGAAGCCGTTTATAGACAAGACTAACTTCCTGACAATTTAGATGGTGAAGTCAGAAGATAGGATGACCCTGACCTGAGATACCTGAGGCACCTGAAGTACCGAATTTTCTGTCAGTAAGATTTTACGTAGAACCATGCGATCTTCTCAGGCACCAAGCGGCCGTTGTAATATGCTAGTCATGTCTTTGTTGAATATATACCTCCTCAAATCTATCCTTCGAGCTGTTACTACTCTTGATAATGATAAATGAGTCAAAAAACATATATGAGTGAGATACACGAGACACAAGAAAGTGTAGACATCGGCATTCTCCGGCAATCTCTGAGTACCACAGCTCAGAACAGCGTACAGTTCAGTGCTCAGGGTGAGGAGGGTATTCTCCAGCCAATTCACCGAGGTCCTCCTCAATGAGGTGCCCATTAACAGTCAGAGGCTGAACATCTAGTAGGATGAAAAGCATACGTCCGCTCTTAGATTCAGACATATTCTTCCACATGTGGTTGCAGCCCCGGTTGACGGAGCAATCACCAGGAAGCATGATACGACTCTCGCCACTGTCAAGAGTGAGCTTGAACTCGCCCTCGATCACGACGCCGTAGTCAATAGACATGGCGCGGTGAATGGGCGACTCCATGCCTGGAGCAAAGTCGATGAGACGAGCTACAGAGCCGTTGCGGACGTGAATCGACGGCTAATACTGTGAGTGAGCATTTCTATGCTCAAAGTACAGAGGAAATTTGGCATTACCTCGTTTTCTTTGGCGAACTTGATGTCCCTTTCATCATTCAAGTCGACCTGCGCACCCTGAGAACTGTAGATAATATTCGCAGCAGCCAAGCCATTCAGCATGATCTTGTGGTGGTCACCATCATCATCAGGCAAGAAAACTCCTTGACCTTTGGAGTTGTGGGTTGTGATTAGGCGCTTGGCATGACGAAGATCATCAGCGGGGAAGCGGGTAATCGGACCAGATTGAGCCTTGGAGATCATGATGATAGAATTTTATCGATGAATGAAGTGTTTGGCTGAGGGTTTTCGTTTTCTTCAAGGCTAAGGTTGCTGATATGTTTGATTGATGCATCGACAGCCGTCTCGACATCCTTATATAGAAATTTCATGCACTTTATCTTTGCGGATCACAGTTACATTGGTCGGAGTTTTGCATTTCTTCTTCGATGAATCCTGCTCATGGAAGGGATGGTAAGAGAAAGCTCCGAGGAAATCACTAGCGTTGTCACGGGTCAACCGAGCCGGTAGGAATTGGTGGGATAGGTCCACTATGCTCTAGGTGAAGCCATGTCGGATGTTGTGGGATGGCGTACGGCTTAGACAGAGTCGGCCCGGCTTACCGACGTAGACCGTTGGCATTAATCAATGTAATGAAACAGAGAAGGGAAAGCTTTTTGAGCTATCCCCTTGTACGAAAATGAATGGCTCACCGTAAACTATGGAAACCTTCATCTCACGAAATCTGCTCTCTATCACTTTGCCATGTTGTTATTGGCCGTTTCCGATGGCATATACCTGTGTCGCACATGCGGTCGATCAAAATTGAGATATGCACTGGCCGTAATTCTTTAAGATTGCACCAAGGAGTTCACCTGCTCTCGCCGATTCGAGAGACCCGTACTCACGTTCATTGATTCCAGCTGTGATGCTAATATGACTTATTAGATGAATTTGGATGCGTCGACTGCTACAGGGCTCGGTCAAGACTCTGCGGAGATCACCAAATCGTGCAGCCAATTTTCGTTTCGACTTATTGTGCCTTTCGGAACCGATTTACGATACCTGGGATGGTTCTACAAATTTCAAAGTCAATTGCCGCAAGTGGCCGCTTTTCAGAGAAATATCATGATTGAAGGATATAGCGATTCAACTCCCATCCATATATACTGAGAGTTTCATAAATATTCGTGTATATCGGGCTAACCTTCAAATTTTCAATGAGAGAAGAAAGTTTACCAGTCGTGACGAATATATTGGACTGGACATCAACTGCTCACGATACCACGACGAGAAGCGAGGAAGCGAGAATGTGTATATCGGTACACCATCCACTGTTGCCATGCCGCCCTGGGAGATCCAGTTCTCAAACTCAGGCGTTCCCATGAGTTTTGACTGAGCCAGTTCTATTGACTCGCCCGGCGTGATGATCAAGTCTGTTTCAACCCCACTCCCGCTTGACACCTTGACACTATAATAGCAAAGCACAATGGCGCTGGCCAACAGACTGATTGGCGACAACACATTGGATAAGCGGTGTTCGTTCAAGTCGTAGAGCATGGTCTCCCGCTCATAAATCCGTTTCAGTTGCACTGCATGGTAGACTGCGTGGCGGCCGTCTGGGGATTGAGCCCATGAAGTAATCATGTTGTCGATGTCTGGTTCCCGACAGTTGGCACAGCATTTTTTGAGCTCTAGCATACGTACATTCCCATATACCTTAAGACACAGCAAATGGTATAGCGTGAGGTTGAGACCTAAAAAGCGATTACAGTTGCCCAAGTGTGTAGAATAGAAGGTGTCTTCCAGATTGTCACTCTTCTCAATGTGAACACGCCAGTCGTAAAGATAGCCTTTCCACAAGTTCACGCGCTCTTTGGTTCGGTTCATCTCGGGAGATCGGTAATTCATATGATGCTCTCCGTGGGCTTCCTTTGAGATACCCCAGAGCTCTGACAGAAATGCACAGAGACTGAAGTGGTTGTCCTCGAGAGAAAGATGAGGCATTTGGAGATACCCTGTCATGAACCCTTGTGTCTCTAGTCCGTCTCGAATCATGGTGGAAAACGCGCTCTGTGCTCGTCCTGATGGCTCGTTCCAATGCAGGCGCGTTCGGGCTTCCCTCGTATCGGCTCTCCAGAGCGCCTCCGACACAGGTAATGGCAGTCCGATCTCCTGATAGCGCAGGGTTGGAGGCCGATCAAGAATCAGTGATAGGTATGTATCAATTCGCAAAATCGTATATACTAGGCTGATTCATATCAAATGGACGAAGTCAGAAAACCGTGGGGGTTTGATCATGACAGCAAGGGAATTTGTAGAGTTTACCGTTTCATCTGTTCACCCAGAACCCAGCACTCTTCACTCAATTGTCGCCCATCGTCCAGAAGCCAACAATCATCTAGGACTCCTAATCTTCGAAACGTGGAAATTGCGGTATCAGTCCACTGCGCCGCCCAGGTTAAAGTCGTCGACGGTGCCTAAACAGATTAGTCTATTATTCCATTCATTGACCGAGGTAGAAATTTTACATCTCCAAGAATCGCATAGATAAGGGTTATCACCAGGGCCTGTAAGGTACGCAGTGACACAGCGGCGGCTGGCTTCTCCACTAACGCATCGTCCATCTTAACCTATGTTAGTGCCGTGTGTTCCTCAAATACTGCACGGGGTTCTCACAATGTCTGGCATTAGAGCTTGAGTCAACTCCTGGTTGATTGTATACGGGATTAAATGGTGGCGATTGGCATCTTGCATCCATATAGATAGATTTGTCAAAGCGCTGATCAGTAGCGTGTTCTGTTTGTCGGGAGCAAAAGTGGGAATGTGTAAAAAGGGCCATGCTTGGTGAAAAGCATCGTATTCAGCCGATTTGACCAGTGCAGCGACTGACTGGACTCGACTCGTAATTGTGTCGTGCGGTTGCAGCCATCGCGTAGATGATGCAGGGGTAGAAAAAATCGTGGTGCTCATCCTCCCTGGTGTACCTACGTGATGTCGTTAAAGGGAAGAAATGCAAGATTTTGGGTATCTGGCTTACTGGAAGAAGTATGACTTGCCGCAATGCTTCCACTTTCGTTGATCCGCATATTCAAGGGTTTCTCTATGGAAAATTGATCCAAGTCTTCTGGAGAAAGCCGCGGAGGAGGTCCGAAAGGAAAGCTTAGTAGCGATGATAGCTCACCAGAGAAGAATGGCGGGCTTTTGCTCGGAGAGCTATGAGGCATGGGAACCGCTCGCAGCATTGCAATGTTGGGGTCCGTCAGAGATCGTAATGGATCTTGCTCAGTGGATAATGAGGGCTGGCGAGTATTCGAAGCGCTATTGCTACTACTTCTACTCACAGGCGCAGTCCAATCAAGTCGCATCGAGGAAGTGTCTCTCGTCGTCGAAAGATTTTCCGTCGCACATCCGTCGGGGTCATCATCCGCTTTGACTTCTTCTTCCTCTTCTCCATCTCCTTGCTCTCCTTCCTCCTCCACCTCCACCTCCTCCTCCTCTTCCTCCTCCTCCTCCTCCCCCTCGTCTGCTTCTGTTGCCTCTTTCGGTCGCTTTTCTCCCCCGAAGGGACGTTTGCGACGAGATCTTGTCTTTGGGACCTGTGCTTGCATGCTCGACGGTTCCTTCAAACATGTCTCTCCAGACTCTTTACACGTAGCGCAAGGATATTGAGAGTCACATTTAATTTTGCGCCGCCTGCAGGCTTGGCACGCCAGTGGGGTCCGCTTTGCTGCGTCTGGAGGCACATTGTGCTGCAGCACATGCCGATTCAAAATGTCGCTGGCATAATGTCAGCGGCTTATTCCTATTTCAGGTGAGAGCCAGCTTTCTCTCACCTTCGGGCAAAGCTTCGCCCACAAATAAAGCATTTATGAGGACGAGAGTTGGTGTGTATCACGAGATGGCGATTGAGATGCTCTTTTCGTAGGAAAGATTTGCCGCAGTTGAGATTGGTACACAAATATGGACCGATAGTTAGGGAGCCATTCTGACGAGAGGGTATAAAATCCATTCCTGTTAACAATCACGTTTGGCCCTGAGGAGAATGGGCAAGGATCGTTGGTTGACCACTCAGCCTAGGCGTGCGGGCAGGGAGGGGGGGAAAGCGACATAATAAGAGGGCAATGATCAAGCAATTGCTGACGCGAAAAATGGCAGCATAGAGAGAGAGCCTAGCAATTTTTTGAACAAGTCGATAATTGTGGCTCAAAAATCTCACGCTGTGCAGCCACTAGCCTGCCTCTTCTGCCGGAGAACAGGGATTATAGGGTCGAAAGACCGAGTAGACGTTTCATAGTTCTCAAGGGGACTTAAGGCTTTATGGTGCAATTTATATCACAGATTACCTACTTGTTACAACTCGCAACCGAAGAAAACAGTGGCCCTCATTTAACACATGTAAGAAGACATGCCTTTTCTTCTTTTCCCCGGGCTGACATCCACTAGGTGCGCATGCCATGTGGGGCGGGAGCACGATTTAGAGAAAGACAAATAACTACTTCCACGAACCAGGACCAATAGAGATTCCGCCAATCGATTGTACGGCACGATGTAACCTTACTAGAAAGCATACTTTTATTTTCAGAACATGTTAGTGCGAGAAAAATTCCTAGGACTACATGCTGCACTGGTTTTTCTTGATAAGCCCACTAGTTGGCTAGTCTCCAATCAAAGGACGAGGCTTTGTGCTTAGCAGCTTAGCAGTGTGCCGAAGAACGCCACGAAACCTTAGTTCCTCTTCTACGCAATCTACAGCCTTGTTAAATTACTGAAGCCACGTAGACAGGCATAATCCGCTGTCATGGCCTTGCATTGGTTGATATTGGTGCTGAACAATAGTTGACGAAAGTGGGCCCCGCGTTTGATCAATGGTCCCTGGAACAAAGCAAAAAAACTCTCTCTTTTAGCCGATTGTCCGGAACTGGAGTTATAGTCCATTTCAAAGTGCAGGCAGCTGCATAGACCGGATCTTAGGTAACTTCGAGTCTGATAAGCTGTGGTAAGGCGATTGGACAGATGAACAATACCCTCAGTCAATGTCTATTTAGCTACTATATTCTTTAGATTGATAGAACGTAGAATTGCACCACCTTCTGCCAGATAATGGCCACCTACTCCGAGGAAAAATGGCTGTCTCTAGACTACTAGTGGGCTTACTACACCAATTTCCCCTTTCGGCGCCACCAATATCTTTCAATGATAGGAAAATAAGATGGTCATGGAAGCCTCTACACATGCGATAGGCCCAACTTATGATAGTGATTCGCTGGGAATAAGAGCCCACTAGGGGCTAAGAATCCTCCTCCTCTCTGCAATGTCCATCATCAACGGACTACTGAATAGATTTTCCACGTGGACTGGAATCTGCTTCAGAACAACGCGTGACCTAGTCCATTTTCAGGGCACGATGAATTTATATACTTTGAACCTTTTTATGCACGCTATATGCGGGGCAGATAGAGTTTGCAGGCAGTACTAGAGGACCCATACAGGACAACCACAGTAGGTACATACCTGTGAGCTCGGGAAAGCCCCTTTGTTTTGCTTGGTCACGCTATGTGTTGTATGTATTTATAGTGGGGTCAACTATAAGCCAAAGCACTGGCAAGCTGTCACTACTCCCTCGTGATTAGTTCAAAGGCGGTTTGGCACAGTTCCACAGCTTAGTGCTTATTCTCTAGTAGAGCGCGTACCTATGAGTTAGTACTCGCTCCCTTTTCTGTTCCACTTGATGGGGGACCGCGTTCAATTGTGCGTGGCCGTATAGTTATTGGATGTCCGTAATCCACCTGAGTCAGCAAGTACAAAGACCCCAACAGCCCAAGTCTACAAACCCGATGTTAAAGGGCGATGATGCCTTTGGACTGATAGCACGGGGAATCAGGGACATGTTCCAACTTAACATTGTAAGTACGCTAGGCTGCGGCTGCGGCACAACGGCGGCTAGATATCGATAGCTCCAGAAAGAGTTGCAGAGCGGTCGCACTTAGCTTGGCTGTTTCTTGCTGCGGGGTGTCGCGAGACAGGAGGTTCAGGCTGCGAAGGCAATTTTCTGTGCTGCTCTAAGTGGCAATCTTGAGCGTCCCGGTTATAGAGGGACTTTCAGCAGAACCGTCAAATCTGAGCCCGAATATACCAATTCGAAGGGGAAAAATATTGCGTAGGAGCGGAAGAAGCACCGCCGTGGCAGCTCAGTCCGCAATCATATATCAAAGGCTATGAAGTCACCTTTTTGTTGGCCACCCGTGCATGTACGGAGTCCATATTACATGATACATACAAGCACCAGCTTCGAGGAACACAGGAATGCCAAAGGCTGTAAGGAGGGTGCTAACTTTCGTCTGGAAACGATTATTCTGACAAATTCTAACTCATTTCTGGTACAGTGCCTGGGGGATTTCCAAACGTTCTTGTCAAAGGAGACGCCGGTTGGGACCGTGTGCCACCGTACCTGTGCCCAAGCTCGATTATCCGCCTCAATTGCCTCCTGCATAAAATCATGAGCCAAGCTTTATAGAGACTTCCCGATCGGCTTCAAGGTTACCCGGCAGTCGCTTTATAGCACAGTGCTGTGAAGTGAGATTCATAACATCCTTTAGGCCCTCATTTATAGATCGTATATGCCTTATGAGAGCAAAATCAATCTGTCTTTCCTGGCTTACGAACCATGGCAAATAGAGCCTCGTCTGTCATGGACCTGTTGCTTGAGTGTGAATTAGGCATGCTGGTAGACTTGGGGGGCTGCTGGGTATTAGGAAATGCACGGACATCAGTTAGGTGGGGACACTCGGACCAATAATGATCGGAGGATACCGTAGATACAACGACTAATTCGCTGGTACTTCTGCCCAGTGAAGATAGTGGTCTGCATCAATTCAATGGATTACTAGCCGACTCCAGGATTCAGTCCTGATTTTCAATGTCTCATTACATAATTCATTGTTGAAATTGATTTCTCTGAACTACCCCGTGGCTGGTATACCTGACGACGAGCGGCCTCTGTCATCCCCATTATTTCAAGGGTGGACATGCAACGATAGGAACCAAACTAGAGCAGATCCACGCGCGGGAGATCTCTGCCGGTCAGAAGTACGGAGCTTCAAATAAAGACAGTGTACAACCTGCTCGTCGAATGTCAAGGCTACACGCACTATTTCATACAGCTCCCCAAGGCCCTCGATCGACCGGGAGACCAGCGGTATGTCATGTCAACAAGTGACGCGAGACTCCTTGGCAGATCCACATTGACCTTCGTCTCACACAGTATCTGCTCAGCGTACACAAACCTCAATGGACACAATTATTCCGAAAGCTTTGAAGAGGGGAGACAAGATCGCGTTTATCTCGCCCTCGGCACGGCTCAATGACATACTATCTACTCCCCTCGCGCGAGGGAAAGCCTGTCTGGAGTCTCTAGGCTTCCGCGTGCAGATTATTTTCTCTAGCCAAGTAACAGCCACTATTGCAGAGTCTATTCGTGTTCGATGCGAGGAGATCCATGCCGCATTCCGTGATAACACAATTACCGCCATTATTTGCACGATTGGTGGCGCGCATGCTAACGAACTGCTGCCTTTCCTCAATTATTCCCTTATTCGATCAAATCCGAAGATCTTCGTCGGCTACAGTGACACCACCTTTCTGCATTATGCGATCCAATCTCGGACCGGCTTGCGCACATTCTACGGGCCCAGTATTCTTACAGATTTTTCCGACTTTCCCAAGCCCATGCAATTCACAATCGACCACTTCCTTCGTGTGCTGACTGAGGCGGGGATGCCGGTGGGCCCACTTCCTCGATCGCCTATCTGCTCGAAGGGGCATAGCGATTTCTTGTTCAGCAATGAGATGCCCGATAAACCGCGCGAAATCGTTGATTCACCTTCGTGGAGATGGCTTCGGAGAGGTCGAGCCACTGGAAATCTATATGGGGGAACTTTACCTTGTGTCGTGCGCCTTCAGGGAACTCCTTACGCTCCTGCCTCGTGGAAAGACAAGATTCTATTTCTTGAGTCTGCGATGGGCGACAACATGCAACTGCCGTATTCTGTGTCACAATTCCGGAATAACCTTGTCGATCTTGCTCTGTCTGGCATATTGCATGAAATTCGCGGACTGGTTGTTGGGCGAGGATATAAATATGATGCCCACATGCAAGATGGGCTTGCAAATGTGATCGAGGAAGTTTTTGATGTAATTGTTGGTCGAAGTCGTGAGGAGCAGCTGCCAATTCTGATGAACGTCGACTTTGGCCACACAAGTCCATTCCTGACTTTGCCCATCAACGCGCTCGTCAGATTAGACTATGACATCGATGATTTTAGTGTCATAGAACCCGGAACTCGGGCCTGATGAGATAACTGGACTACATGGGCTAGGAGAGATACCTCGAGACTGAGTCTGTGTCCGTAGGGTTCGTATGTACAGTTGCCTGAAGAACTGTCAGCCAGCGTGAAAACATATTGCTGATCTTGCATTTGCCAGAAGTGCGGTCTTCCTTACCCGGCAGGGCTAAGGCACAAATTAGATTAGTGTTATTACGTACGTTTTAGTAAACCTAGGCACGTCCTTGAAGGTCCTAAGATAGATACTTTAAAGCTTATAGCTAACTATTATAACTAATACCTACTTACTCTATAAGATAGTCAGCACGATATAGGGAATAGCTACTATTTTACGTATACTAAAATTACGCCCTAAATATAGAGAAATGAAATTGATCATGCGTAACTTTAGTGTGATCATGGGAGTAGTCTCACAGATCATATTTTGTTAAATCCGAAAGGAAATGGGTCTAAACGAGTGAAAATCAGGTCATAACCGCACAAAATAAGGTTTCTAAGGCACCAACTAGTCCCCGTCGCCCCGTATAGGGCGTCCAGGATCACACTAAAATGTATAGTTAGGTATATGTGACTATGTCCCTTGTATAAGATTATTCACAGTTGGATAGCTTAGGGTTCAGGTTGACAGCCGGTGGCCTTCCGATGGGGAATCGTGGGCTTTCCACTTTGGGGAGAAGCTGGCTCCCTTATCGCGATCCCTGCAGGATGGTTACACAACGACTGATGTTTATAGTATTCCACCCCTCTATGCAGGAATAAGTCTTTTTCCTGTTCTAGACGATGAGACTGTATAGAATTCGATCTATGACTGAGGGACCTTCTTCCTTGAGAAACAGTCTTTGACCATCTCGCACAATAGACTTAGTTCATTCCTCCTACCTGATTGACAGGCCTCTATCCTGACTTATAGAGTATATCCTCACAAGCTTCGATGCGATATCAGAAATGTTGGATAGTTTAGTTTTATTCCTTGGCAAACTATCGCCGTCGTGCGTGCTATTACGATAAGCTTTATATTATCATCAGCTGTATGGTTATTATTAGGGGGAATCAGTCAGTTACCCGAATTCAAGCCCAACTTTCCCATCTACCCCACCCAGGATTTGCGACTGCTGATCCCCCAGCTGGATCCTCTTAGGGCCAACCTTTTGAGTTGCCTGCTGCAAATGCGACCGGAACAGCGGATCAGCGCTGCCGATGCACTTCGCCATCCTTGGTTCGAGACTTTTCTTCTACAGCAAGAGCAATCGGAGAACTTGGCCGGTCACACTTAGTTTACATATTGTGTTTCCAATCCTTCCATAGGCGAGTCTCATAGAACGAATGCGGTCTGCAAGCCAACGTTTATATTTAGCCTGTATTTTCTCTAATGAATATCTACAGAAACGTTTGTCATTCGTCCCTGTTGGAGTAACATATTTGTTGAGAAGACTTCTACTCCGTGATAGTAACTTCCAGAATACTCCTAGAATATGGCTCAATGGTCCAGATCCGGTCAATCTTCAAATCAGCGGACTCTTCAAGTCATACCACTGCTTCTTGATCCGTTCCACAGCTGCATTGACCGACATAACAGAAAATCCGAGTGCGTGGCAAACAAGCATACTCCACGGAGAGGGATAGAGAACTTATGAATCAATATCCGGGAGTAGCCCGGCTTCATAGTGTCCTTGATGTTCTTCCATATCAATCGGCATAGATCGTCGTCTTTGCTTAGTGTACGTAATCTGGCGCTAAGCTGCAGCTCCATCTGTATGCTATTCAGGGGTATTAGAAAATGACTGAAAAAGACATCAACAACTATCCACATGAATTATTTGACTTTTGCTTTGGAATCGTCACACTGTCCCCTTAACTGTGTACAAAGAACCTAGCTGGTGATGCTAAAAAATAGAATGTTCATCTTATGGGGAGAATCTGGAGAAAGGAGATACGTCACGATCAGAAAAAAATGGAATTTGCTGTATCATTCAACGAGAGTTCTAAAGCTGGGGAAGGAAAAAGAGAACAGAAATCTGGCTGTTCAGTCAGGAAATACGAAGGATTTACTGGACAACCAGAGGCCTAGGATCAGAATGAAGAAGGATGAGATGAATAAGTAGATTGTGCTAACTATCTGAATGGGTGAAGAATGAGATAACTATTTGTGTTATCGAACAAGCGAGAATTCATGGGGGTTGAAATACCCATGAGTATAGCCGTTACTCGGATGTTACGGATCCGAGGAGGCAAGAGACGCACAATTCAACGAGAGATGAATGGATGTTATCGGTATTATGTACGATTCGATACCACATCGATCCTTCTATTCCCGACAAGACGGGATTATGGCATCAGGTCGGGTGTTCAAAGTGGAGACCGGGAACGAAAAACGTGAGTATGCTGAGCGAAGGCCACAAAGTGATCAGAAAAGACGCTAGACTTTGAATTTAGATTTTGATGTCAGACGGGAATTAACATCTTCGGCGGGCGAGTATTCTGCCAGATGAGTTCGTACGCCAGGCGAAAGATCGCAATTGCCAGAAGGCCAGTTAAAATAAGAAGCATTGTTACAAAAGATCTTAATGCGACTTATTAGTGTGTGAATTCCGCGAATCCATCATAAGGACTAGCTATGACTTACCGCAGGATCCAGTAGGGGTAGATCGGGGTCAATATTGGGCTCCCAGTAAGAAGAGGTCACTGGTTCTTCAAGTAGCCCAGGTGGTGAGAGGGATTGCGGCAGAGTGATAAATGCTTCCGGTCCCAGCGTACTTCTCATGTATTGATCTATGATTGAATCGAGTTTTAGTGGTGACAGTGGTGTACTTGGGGCGTGAGTTGCAAGAAGCCCTGAGACGCTCGAAACAGCAGAGAGGGGCATTTGATCTATCCCCGCTGAGTCATTGTTATAGTATGTGCAATAGCTATGAAATGGTCTATTATTCGGGCATTGAGAGCACTGCGAGCAAGAGACCATGTATTGCCCGGCGTTGCCGATTGTCACGTTATCCCAATTCTCGGCAGACTGAGACTCAGGTGGGATCGTCGACTTTGATGAATAGGATTGTGATTTTGGAGGACTGGGTAGGGCAAATGCTGCTGGATCCGTCTTCACCGGTAAAGCATCCTTTGTTCCCGGTGAGATGAATTCACCACTACTGCTAGAACGGTTAGATGACCACGTCTAGTTGGTAAAGATTGTCAAGAACTCACTGCTGCGCGATGTGCTGTGCCAGATAATCAGTATGGTGGAATGACTTGTGGCACCCAACATATGAGCAGATATACGATTTTTTCTTGACGTGGCTCAATTCATGTCGTCGCCTGTGCTCAGCTCGTGTAAAGACCTTTTGACGTTAGAAAATCGAGAGAATTATGAGCCGCGGGTGGCCTTAACAACCTTGTTGCATCCTAGGTATTCACACGCATGCACGCGCTTCCCTTTCTTGGCCTTGCTTACTCGATGCTCAGTACTTGTTGAAGACAGCGAAGGGGGTTTGATCCGGCGCTTTGTATCATTAGGGTCGGGTCTTGGAAATCAGTATATGATGTACTCGAAGTAGAAGCAGGGGGAATATACTTTGTTCTTGGTGGCGGCGGTGGTGAATCCAAGGAGGATGGCAGTGGTGCTAGAAAGAGGGTTTGAAACTGAGGTAGGCGGCAGCTAAAAGACATTTTCGAGTGAAATTACCGAAAGCTTCTATACCATAGGGTTGCGTCGTGAAATAAACGGTGTTGTTCAAAAGCCAGATATGTCACGAGAAAATAGCTTGGGAACGAAGAGTTGATCGATGGAAAAGCTGGAGAAAAGCACAAGACTTTCCAGGTGGCTTAGCCTGGTTAGTAGCTTCTTTAAATCATCCGAGGACCTAGACGGATCAATAGAGGTGGAATGACCTGCGCAATAGTAATTCTAAGCGGATCATGGGTTACTCAAAATAAACTGCAATGAGAAGGGAGCAAGAGACTTGAAATTTGAAATAATGGATAATGATGAAACACACAAGGCACGTTGACTAAATCTTAGCGTCCGACAGGGGAGATGCTAGTTGACCAACGACATCCACAGCCCCCAAAATGTCTGCCTGTCTGCCCTGGCACAGCTCATAGAGTGGGACTGGTTGATCACAGCTTAGACACGGACCCTGCCAAGAGTCAGTGTGTAGCTGCGACGAGCTCCGATATGTGTATGTGGACACCTCCATGAGCTGTTATTGGGGTATCCTAGATTAGTAGACTAGTTCTACAAAGAAGCGCCGTTGGAATTTCCACGCCCTAGCCTATACAAGCGGCGTCTATGCGGGAAGTTTATCGGACCATTCGGCGGGCCATTTCATCGACAAAGCTTCTTTTCGGGGAATCAAGACGAAGACGGCTTTTTCTAAACCAACACCAAGGGAGAGCGGATGGGCCAACTTTACTTAGACTGGCACTGTGGGGCGATCGTTACGCACGAGAACGCAGGCGAACAAACGAACTATATGTGATAGTATAGCCGCGAGAGCTAGTAAGGTAAGAGATAGATCCCCTAGTGATTGCCACATTCCATGCTCCTACCAGCCAATCTGATTCCAAGCTAATAAGTGGGGTAATTAACATTTCACCTATCAGCGTACCCCCGAGTACATACTGTTAAATGTATATCAGCGTTCCTCTTATCCACATAACAACCTGCTTGAGGTTATGTGATATCTAGGCCCGAGCTTCGCAGATCATTTCTAGAACATGGCCAATCATCAGCCACGCTACGGGAAATTGCTCTGGGTCAATTTTGACTGTGCTCCGGGCCAGCATAAGGGGTTAGCGTTCCAAACTAAGTAATCCGTAGTTAAGAACGTTGGGGCAAACTTTTGGGGCCAGATCAGGCCAACAGCTACGAACAGGAACAGAAAGCACGAGATAGAGAGGGCAGTTTATTTCTCCAGGCAGGGATGTCTCTGAGAGAGAAAAAACTAATTGGCAAGGAAAACCCTCATAGAGAGGCAGAGACAGTCTTTAGGCCGGGAACCACCTGTCACAAATTTGCAAGCAAGAAGGGAAAACGCATCTGCCGTGGGAGGGAGTATCTGTATCAAATCTGCAGAAGAATCAAGACCTCGGTCGGTCGTAACAATCTCCGTCAGTAGTTAGTTAGATGTATGATGGAGACGCTGTTATGCTGATGATTGGCGAAGGTAGTAGATTCATGTCTTCCTCCCTCGAGGGTGAATATTCACAACACGGGTACTAGCAGCGCAGTCTATCCAGCTGCGTCGTTTAATACTTGATACCGTCTCCCATGGCTAGGAGACGTCACGTGGATGGTCTCTGAAAGGTCGACCAGGTCAAGGCAGCGTCAGCACTGCGACGACTGCTACCAGATAATAGGCTACCCATACCGAGACTCTATTAACTGCGCTAGACCACAGGAGTGGCCGGATTCAGTTGGAAATACATAGATGGGGTTGGCCTTTATCGTATTTCTGCCTCTATCAACGGCGCCCTGTCCCATGACTGCGAAAATCACGAGATGATCATGATCAACAGTAAACTCATATCTAACGGAAGAGGGACTTCATAATGTTTCTTTTTTTTATGTCCCAAAGATACAGAAATAGGCATCCTTGCCACGAAACAGGAGACTTATCTCAGAAATTAAACACCCGACTGATTATTGGCGAATGGAATCGTTAACATCGAAGCGACTTTCAATCACTATTAACCCGAGCCATTTACATAGGCTACCTAACTGGCCCCTTACAGAGCGAGGGTCCGTAAAATATATAATATTTGTAAGGGGCCGGTTAGTTCTCTGAAAGTGACTAAAATGGGCCGAGGGTTAGTCAGACCGGAATACGTATCATTCTGACGAATAAATTAGGGCCTCGCTTGCTGATCCCTAAAGGTATTCCGGCCCTGCCCCGGGGGGGGGTCTCATAGTTAAGGAGTGGAGCCGCAGGGGGGGGGGGCACGATTTTAGGATCCACAATCATGCCCCCCCCCCTAAGTACCTTAAATTTTGAGATTTTTTGATCGGGTTTTTGAGATCTTTTAATACGATCGGGGATCCTATTAGAATGTCAAAAATTAATCAGCGATTTCTTAATAGAAGGTGGAAACCCTAGGGGGGTGGGCTTACCATGATTTTTTTTTGATGGGGGATGCCAAGGCCAGGACCGGCGGATAGGCCATACCCGATTCGGCCAGGTTTCTGCCTTAGGACTGTTAGGGTAAGGACTGTGGCCTCAGGAATCAGGCAATAGTTGCCTGAATTCGCCAGTCCTGGCCAGTATCCTATAGATGCATCCACCATAGGCCATGCACCATAGGCCATCCACTATAGGCCGTCTACCATAGGCCGTCCACCATAGGCCGTCCACTATAGGCCGCGTGTATAGGCCGTTCGTCATAGCCGGGTGCATAGGCCGTTTATTATAGGCCATTCATGATGATCTATGCATTATAGGCCATGCATCATGATCTATGCATCATGATCTATGCATCATGATCTATCCATCATGGGCCATCCACTATAGGCCATGCATCATAAGCCATGCATCATGGTCTATGCATCATAGGCCATGCATCATAAGCCATCCACCATAGGCCGCGTGCATGGCCGCGTGTATGGCCGGCTGAATAGGCCGTTTATCATAGGCCGTTTATCATAGGCCGTTTATCATAGGCCGTTTATCATAGGCCGTTTATCATAGGCCGTTTATCATAGGCCGTTTATCATAGGCCATCTCCTATGTGCCATTCATGATATACCATTCGTCATGTGCTATTCATCATAGGCCATCCACCATAGACCGTGTGCATAGCCGGCTGCATAGGCCGTTCACCCTAGGCCGTTCATCCTAGGCCATTTATCATAAGCCATCTACTATAGTCTATTCACTATAGCCGATTCATCATGGCCGATTCATCATGGCCGATTCATTATGGCTGATTCATCATGGCTGATTCATCATGGCTGATTCATCATAGGCCATTCATCATAGGCCATTCATCATAGGCCATTCATCATAGGCCATTCATCATAGGCCATTCATCATAGGCCATTCATCACAGGCGATTTATTATAAACGATTCACTATGGGCGATTCATCATGGCCGGCTGCATAGGCCGTTCATCATAGGCCGTTCATCATGCGTCATTCATCATAGGCCGCGAGGGCCGGCCGCCATAGGTGCCGCTAGGGCCGTTTTTGACACACCTAGATCTACCAGTTCACGATATTATCTATTTTTGACACACCTAAATCTGCCAGTTCGCGATATAAGCCATTTTTGACATACTCAAATCCTCTAGGCTGGCCATGATAGGTCCTGCTAGGGCCGTCCGCTATAGGCCGCGAGGGCCGGCTGCTATAGGCCGCGAGGGCCGGCTGCTATAGGCCGCGAGGGCCGGCTGCTATAGGCCGCGAGGGCCGTTTTTGACATACCTTAATCTGCCAGTTCGCGATATAAGCCATTTTTGACACACCCAAATCCTCTAGGCGGGCCATGATAGGTGCTGCTAGGGGCGTCTCTAATAGGCCGCGAGGGCCGGCCGCCATGGGTGCCGTTGGGGCCGTTTTTGACACACGCATATCTACCAGTTGACGGCATACTAGTTTTGACACAACTAAATCCTCTAGGATAGCTAGAATATGCGCGCTGCATAGGCCGGCTGTATAGACCATTCATCAAAGGCCATTCAT
Source organism: Penicillium sp. F50 (assembly GCA_037356195.1). Classification (NCBI taxonomy): domain Eukaryota; kingdom Fungi; phylum Ascomycota; class Eurotiomycetes; order Eurotiales; family Aspergillaceae; genus Penicillium; species Penicillium sp. F50. Next base: position 860,379 of record JAYXSA010000057.1, read on the forward strand.
CATAGCCGGCTGCATGGGCCGTTTATTATAGGCCGTTCATCCTAGGCCGTTCATCCTAGGCCGTTCATCCTAGGCCGTATGCCTAGCCTATCTAGTATAGATCATCTAGTGTAGACGATCTAGTATGCATAATTTGGTAGACCTTATTGACTGGAGGGTGGTTCCGATAAATCGTGTTGAATCTTGGTAGATATATATATCTTTAGAAGGGTTGGTCTACTACAGCCATTTTTGACTGACCTGAATCCACCAGTTCGTGATATAATATAGCTTTGAGACACCCAAATCCTCTATGCTAGCCATCATAGGGGCCGCGAGGGCCGTCTACCATAGGTGCCGCTAGGGCCGTTTTCGACACACCTCGATCTACCAGTTCACGATATAAGCTATTTTTGACATACCTATATCTGCCAGTTCGCGATATAATATATCTTTGAGCCACCTAAATCCTCTAGGCTAGCTATAGTAGGCGCGCTGCTAGGGCCGTTTCTTATAGGCCGCGAGGGCCGTCTGCTATGGGTGCCGCTAGGGCCGTTTTTGACATAGCTAAATCTACCAGTTGATAGCATGCCAGTTTTGACACACCTAAATCTGCCAGTTTGGGATATAAGCTATTTTTGACACACCTAGATCTGCCAGTTCGCGATATAATATATCTTTGACACACCTAAATCCCCTAGGTAGGCCACGATGGGTCCTGCTAGGGCCGTCTGCTATAGGCCGCGAGGGCCGTCTGCTATAGGTGCTGCTAGGGCCGTTTTTGACACACGTAAATCTGCCAGTTCGCGATATAATATATCTTTGACACATCCAAATCCCCTAGGTAGGCCACGATAGGTCCTGCTAGGGCCGTCTGCTATAGGCCGCGAGGGCCGGCCGCTCTGGGTGCCGTTGGGGCCGTTTTTGGCACAGGTAAATCTACCAGTTGACAGCATACCATTTTTGACACACTTATATCTGCCAGTTCACGATATAATATATCTTTGACACACCCAAATCCTCTAGGCTGGTCATCATAGATCCTACTAGGGCCGTCTCTTATAGGCCGCGAGGGCCGTTCAATCTAGGCTAGGTGCATAGGCTATTCATCATAGGCCGGCAGGTGCATACGCCGTTTTTGACAGACGTGAATCTGCCAGTTCACGATATAATATATTTTTGACATACCCAAATCCTCTAGGCTCGCTATGATAGGTCCTGCTAGGGCCGTCTCTTATAGGCCGCGAGGGCCGGCCGCTATAGGTGCCGCTGGGGCCGTTTTTGACATACCTAAATCTGCCAGTTCACGATATAATATATCTTTAACACACTCAATAGGCTATCTAGTAAGGCTATCAACTATAGATAGGGAAACGCCCTAGATTCGCTAATATAGCCTAATCTAGCTATCTAGCCTAGTATGGATGCTGATTCCAATGCCCTCCAGCAAATCGATAGAATACCCATGCTGCTAGAACCATCTCAGTATCTAACTCCCATCGAGCCTCGTAGAATTCCCACGGATGCCAATCCTTAGGCACCCAGTCACTATCAAGATAGACCTCTTCTAACCTGCGCTGCCCTTGATCTTTGACTGTATAACCTAGGGTCCAAAAGGTCGTGAGTAGATCTGATGAAAAGCAGCTAGGCCCCTCCGTCAGCAATCCACCCCTGCAAAGCTTAGTTGGTAGGAAGCATGTGAAGCAGCAGGTATCATTCGCCGGTCTTAGCCGCTTTCGTAGCTTAGCCGCCATTTTCCCTACTCCTCTAGCAGCTTCGCTCTCACAGCTCGCTAGGGAGTGCGCTGCGGCCTGCTGCCTATCCATTCTACTAGATTCTAGACGAATTATTAGCAAGTGTCAACCGATATAGGGCCCTAGGCACACTAGGCCCTAGGCACATCGGCCCTAGGCACATCGGCCCTAGGCGCATCGGCCCTAGGCACATCGGCCCTAGGCACATCGGCCCTAGGCACATCGGCCTATCAGGATATCAGATGAGGACTTACCTTTCCATAAAAAATAGCAGATCAGACATCGCTCGTTTGTCCAATACCTTACTGCACGCTCAAAGAAATCAAGGTCCTTTGAAATCTGCCAGGCCTGCCGCCGCAGGCGAATACTGACCGACATAGCCATTTCTAAGCGGTCAGCGCATAGATCGCACTGGTTCCAGCTAGGATCACATGCCTCTAGGGCCTTATTATCATAGACCCGAGAGATCACCCGACGGCGGCAAACCTGTTCTAGTAGATACTGGCTGAAATGCTTCTTCTCTAGGGGCACCTCGTCCTGCGTAGCCGGTAGGTGTAGCTGCCCTGGCTGCACTAGGCAGTATGACCAAGATAGGCGATCTGGTGATCGACCAGCCCGGCCTGATTCCTGCATGAAATTCGTCATCTCATAGGCCCCAGGCATAAAATGGATGACTAGATTGACATCAGGGAAATCATAGCCAGCACCGATACCACTCGTAGCTAGTAGTAGAAGGGTATCACCCCTAAACCGCTCTAGCTGATCAAGCTTATCATCATCTGTTAGACTAGCATGAAACCTAGCAGCATAAGGCTGCAAGGCCTCGAATAGGCTATCCACAAGGGCCTTGCTGCGGCAGAAGATAATCACCCTAGCCCTATCCCGCTGCCTAAAGGGCTGATAGGCTATCTCAAAGCGTTTGATGAACTGCATTAGGTAGCCAGCATAGGCTACTAGCCTAAGCCCTACCGGAAGGGGTTCAACCCGATAGGCCATATGCTTTAGCACTGTGGTAGCCCTATAGGTCAAGCAGAGGCGCTCTGGGAGCTGAAGCATACGCAGTAGCTCTTCTTGGAGATGAGCTGGTAAGGTAGCCGAAGCAAAGACCATTGGGACACATAGGCCTAGGGCATACCATACGCGATTCATGATAAGCCGATAGTCCTTGCTTAGTGGGATTAGATGGCACTCATCCCATATCACCCGGCATAATCGCTTCTGGCTAATAAAGTGCTCAGCCATTTCATAGAACTTTGGATGGACGATATGCTCGATTTGAACTAGGATCACCCTGCTCTGGGGATGAACCTCTCGAAAGCCCATAAATGGCTCCCATACCGTTGGCTCTAGCCCTAGGGCCTTTGCCTTCTCATAGAGATCGAGCTTTAGAGAGATCAGTGGGATAATCAATATCGTCACCTGATGAGCAAAGAGGCTAGCCCCTAGGAGGAATAGGGTCGTTTTGCCTGCAGCCGTTGGTAGAATCAGGAAGAAGTAGGGCGTGCGCTTCATCATTAGATAGAAGGCGTCCCGTTGCTCCACGCTTCGGAAGGAAGCCTGATCATCATTGAGAAACTCCCTTAGGACGCTCGTTAGCAGCCCTAGCCCTGGATGGGATTGGCTAGGCACTAGGGGCGAATGGGCTAACTGGCGGATTGCTAGGCTAGAATCAGCATCTAGATCAGATGGCTTATCAGGGCTATAGGTAGGGCCGCTAGTAGGACCGGGGGCGGGGCCGCTAGTAGGACCGGGGGTGGGGCCGCTAGTGGGACCGGGGGCGGGGCCATAGGCAGAGCCGCCAGCAGAGCCGCTAGTAGGGCCATAGGCAGGGCCGCCAGCAGGGCCGGGGGCAGGGCCGCCAGCAGGGCCGCCAGCAGGGCCGCTAGCAGGGCCGGGGGCAGGGCCGCCAGCAGGGCCGGGGGCAGGGCTATAGCTAGCTGCGCGAGGTGCCCCAGCTATGCTCATGAATTCATTGAACTGCCCTATAGAAACTCTTAGGGTTGGTGCAGTAGCCCCAGGGCGAAGAGGGTAGCGGAATTCTACTAGCGGGCGTGCCATTGGTAGGACAATCGGCTCAGCGGGCCTTAGTGAGCTAGGGCCGGTCTCCTCTTTAGGCGCCTGAGGTCGCAGAAGGGCACGATCCCAAAAGAGTGATGATAGCACTAGCTGATCAGGTGATAGGCCGATATAGCTATGCCACCGCTGGCTAAAACTGATTAGGGCCGTCTGAATATCTGCCCGAACCCCCTGGAAACTAGCCACACTCCTACCATAGATAGCTAGGCCTGTGGCCCTGCTATGATTCATTTGGTCAGCCCCTAGGCCCTCATCATCTAGGTCATCAGCTTCCATCTCACTAAGGGTATTCGATAGGCCTAAGCCATAGCGGATAAACCCCTGTACGATATGACGCCAGGCCCTGATATTGATGCGCTGTGTCAGCAGCTCTGCTGTCATTGACCGGAGGGTGCTAGAGAGCACCTTCGATGAAAAGGGCCGATTCGTTCGATAATCATAGAACAGCAGGGCGTGGGCCTCAGGCAGCTGCTGATACAGCGAGATATGTAGGCACTCCTCGAATGGCCTAATATAGGCTAGATAGCCTAATAGTAGGTAGGAGAGCGATTGAGGTAGGGCCCTTACTGCATCCTTTTCCTGGCCATCCCGGTTGAAGGTCTTTGAATAGGCTAGCCGAATAAGGAAGACATGATTGACAGGGTCTAGAAATAGGTTTCTAGGGTTGATCAGGGTATTATGCCATATTACCTGATTGATCTCAGTTCCTCTAGCCGGGGCCCCGCTGGCTATATGGCAGAGGGCTAGAAGGGCCTTTAGCCATCCACGACTAGTTTCTAGGTAGGCTAGGGCCCTAGACCTAGATATTTCGATGGTAGGATAGCTATCGTCACCTAGAATCGGCGAAGACCATTCTGGCAAAAGCAGGGCCCTCTGTAGCAGAAAATCATTAGATTCAGTGCCTAGATAAGCCGATAGGCATGACCATTGGTTAGTCATATTGCCAATATCCTCATAGCGAGCTGCTTGCTGTAGATCTAGGGTAGGTAGGACCTATATATATCTCTCTCTAGGTTAGTATGCTATAGGTAGGTCTAGATAGGGATATATATATAATATAGGACTGACCTGTTGGAAATTGGCGAAATCTAGGAAAAGCTCATTCGATAGCTCTAGGGCTAGCTTTGACACAGCCTTTGTAAGAAAAACCTTTAGATCTTGCTGTGAAATAGTGATCTGAGCATATCGAAGGGTATGGGGTGCTAGGATATGAATCCTTCCAAGCGAGGTAGAAGACTTCATGACAGTGAAGGCTAGGCCCCTAAGCAATAGCACATGACCTAGTGGTGACTCGGCCTGGGCAGTGAAGTACTGCTGCATCCAGGTTCGGATGAAGTTTGCCATCGAATCATCCGGCTTTGGATCAGCAAAGGGACCGGTATGCAGCCAATAGAGGATGATAAATTGGTAGCACTTGATTACTGCTGAATAAGCATGACTGATCTGCTCAAGGGGTTTGAAGCAGTCCCGTATGTAGTTCCGACTATAGCAGGCGAGGAAGGCATATAGCGGCACACTTGTTTGGTCCATCATCCGATGCTGCACTAGCGAGAGGGCTAGGTCCATCACTAGGCTAACCCCTCGGTCCACATAGGTGTTCTCAAAGGTAGCCTGGGGTAGGTCTAGGCCTTCATGATCAGAATCACTATCAGAATCAGATGCATCGATATCAGGGCCAGGGCAAGGGTTCCGGGCATAAGGGCTAGGCTTTAGGGCACTAGGGCCAGGGTTCAGGGCACTAGGGCCATCTCCCCTAGCTACTAGGGCTGGATCAGGTTCAGGAAGGCTAGCTAGGAAGGATTCTAGGGCTTCTAGGGCTGATCGCTGGCTAGGCCCTAGGATATAGAGGCTAGTATAGCTCTGGGGCCCTTCTCCTAGTAGGTCTCGATATGACTTTAGCAAAAAGTGCAGGAAGGCCTGAAACACTAGGCTATATCGCTGTAGGGAATCCTGGTTTTGGAGAGACCGAAGGGGGCGCAGGGACGCCTGATATAGAGGATCCTGGCTAAAGGTATTCAATGCACTTAGCGATTGAATCGTCGTCTGTGGAATCAGGGCATCTCCTCGATATAGTAGGCGGTAGATAATAGCTGATAGCCAGGTCATTTGATCTAGATCGTCTAGCGTGAAGAGGGCCTCTAGTTCGGATGAATCGCGGCCGGAGAGAAAGGTTGGATATCGGCTCTCTGTAAAGAATCCCCTAGCTTCATAGGTTTCCCCTAAGGATTGGATTACCCTTGACCCCTTTAGGCTTTGGCGTAAGGTAGTAAAACCGGCTAGGAATGTATTCCGAATCGCTGCCTGATCTAGGTCTGATTGGGCTACTACCCTAGGGCGCTGGGTAGTTGGGGCTAGGCTAGCACTTGCTCTTGAGAATTCCCTAGACCGCTTCCGTGCTGGTAGGGCTGGTAGGGGTAGGGTTGAATCGTTTACCCTAAAGAGATAGGCTGATCCCTGTAGGGCCTGGACTAGGCACGCTGTTATCTCGTTATGCTGGGCCTTAGCCCCCTTAAGGCTATGCGCATGGAGAATATGGTCACGCATATGACGCTGACTGAGCCTGATCATCTGGCAGATTTTGCATTGGAAGCCTGGCTGGGCTGGTGCGAGGCCTTGGAGTGGATCGATCGGCTGATCTGATTGAATCATATGATGGGCAGCCTGTAGGCCTGATAGGTAGAGAGGATCGAGATCAGATTGACTGATAATCGAGCCTAGATGATCTTTGGCTATATGATCTAGGATCTTTGTGTTGTGGAGGGCTGTTTGGTGGGTTGAACAGATAATTAGACCGTACTGAGGGTGGTAGGTCAAGAATGGTAGTAAAAGGGTTGACATTGTGAACGAGTAGGAAGAATATATATCAAAGATGATTTTGTGATGTGGGAAGAAATTATAGATAGCTAGTTTTAAAGAGATCTCTATCCCATGGGGGTAAATCAAACGCGACGTATTGCATTTAGGGTTATGACTTAAGTATGGCCCCACTTTGCCCGTCAGGGCATGCATTGTATTTATTTTTGGGCACGCATTGCATTTAGATTTACAGCTCGGATAAGTCTAAATTTTGGATATGTGTTTATTTGCCAGTTCACTTAGAACACTTTAAGATTTCAAGCTACTTCAACGATTAGAAAGTCCGTCTTGGCGTAGTTAAAGTTGGCAGGTTTTGGATGGGGTACGATCGGGACGGGTGTTTAGAGCGCTTCCCGACCAGTCCAATGCTAGGTCATTATCACAGTAGTGAGTGTACGCAGTAACTTAGTCATGAGATCGTAGAAAGGTAGGAGGGTTCTCAGGGGTAATATTAATATTTTAGAGAATCATTTATCGCAATATCAATTCATTCGCTCCATCCATCGCTCAATCCCATAATCAGTGGAGCCAGTCAGATCTACTTCATATATATACATTTCATTCACTAGCAATGTCAACTCCAACGGCCGACCAGTTATTCACCCGGCTCCCCGAGTACCATGTCATTGTGTGCCGCAAGTGTCAACATGCCGTACGGCCAACGGGAATTGTTGAGCATTTACGACGGAGCAACCACCAGATCCCCGCACCGCATGCTCGGCATATACAGGAGACAGTTTTAACATAGGACGGATAGGTAGAGGATCCGCAGCAGCTAAGGTTTCCCACGCACGTCCAGCAACCCATCGAGGGGTTAGCTATTCACACCGATGGATTACTATATACCGTCAATTTAGATTGTGGTTATGTTTGCCGCAGCGAACGTAGTATCCGTCAACATTAGCGGAATAAGCATAGTTAGTGTATAGGCGGACAGCGTGGTCGGACTCGACACCAAGATGTTCCCATTATCAACGAGTGCATCAAGCTAGCTATGCAGCGAGTAGCATGCCAGCGATTCTTCACGACTTTAGCCGGTTCACATTATATCCACGTTCAGAACCCCCCCAGCGACCAGCTGCCGGAAGAGCCACCCACTCCCATCGATGTAACAACCCGCATTGCGCAACAGTTAGACCAACTACAGCTAGATGCCCAGACCGACGCCAACACGACCATCCAGGCCGGCGGGGTTGACGAAGCGAATCCATGGCTACGCCGGACGGAGTAGGCTGAATATTTACAAGGGATTGACCCACGCAAGCTACTCAAGACCGTCGAGACCCCGGCCGAGGATGCAGAAGGCATCGAAGCTGTAGCGTATACGATCTAGATTACTATAGGCGAGGTCGGCCGGGTTAGCCAGGAGATCACCAAGGCCACCAGTAATACGATCTGCAGTGACGCTGCGCGTATAGAGAAGAACCAGAGTGTCGCTAAGCCATTGCAGGCATATATGGACATGGCTAGCATTCAGAAGCATGTCGAGCCGTGGCGGCAGATCTTAATGTTTTTTGTCCGGACCCAAGCTCCGCACGAATAGGACAGCCCTCAGTACCAGTTCACACGCCGCCAGCGTCGTGCATTTAGACAGTTGTGGTCCATCGCGCAGCAGCAGACCGACGCCCGTCATAGTCGCCGCCCCCAGGCAGACGAGGAGGATCAAGCTAACGACCGGTGGACTCCATTGCAGGCCGCATATATGCATTTTTGCATAGAGCTATTGAACCAGCGAGCATCGGTGCATAAGTACGAGTGCGCGTTGGTATGCGCATTAGCCGTGCTAGGCCGTTCTCCCCAAGGTTAGCGAGATGCCGACAGTTATCCGCCCGTATTATCGCGGATGATCAAAATTGCACGGTTTATAGTGTTACACACCGCCGTGCGGTTAGATCCTAACGGCAACGAGATTATAATATATTTACGTGGCCGTGCTAGTCGGGTGGACTAGTTCAGTGACAGCCTATTAGACGATAAGGAATATATATTCATAGAACCCGAGGGATCCCCGAGTACCCTCAGCAGTCCACCGTTACCCAGCAGCCATTCCGGCATGGTTCATTTTTCGCAGCCCGCGCGGTATAGTCCCCGTCGGTCGTTTGCCGATTAGGTTACTCGGCAGGTCGATTCGTTTATAGTGCGTGGCACCCGCGGGCCCATACAATAGATGTTGGATTTACGTATGTACGGGTTGAAGATCCATTACAACAGCACGACACCCGGGCATATAACGTGGATAGGCCAAGATGAGATATTGTATAAGGATATCGCATTCACTATAGGCGATTTCCGGGGGTTCATCCACGGGCTGGTCAATATCACGCGTCAGATACTACATAAGCAATTATTGCTGACTGGTGAGTCCACCGAGGCCCCAGCCATTCTATAGGATCAGCTGCGCGACGATCCTACGCAGGCTAAGGCCGGGTGGAGTTTTTTGGATGATAGTCGCACGCGATGGCCAGTGGCTGGTGCCACATAGCTGACCGGCCGGCTCGGACGGGCCGACCCGCGGTTTAAAAGATTAATCCACACATCCACCGGCCAGTTGAACATGCCGGCCATCGACCAGTATATAAGCCGTGTGGTTGAATTCCGCGAGAAATTGAGTGTACTAGCCCATGTCACTGCCGGCCAGCCGGCACGAGCGCCCGAGTTGTTAAGTTTACGCCATCGGAACACTAAGGGTGCCGTACGGAACGTGTTCATCGAGGATAGCATGGTAGTGCTGGCTAGTAAGTACCATAAGGGATTTTATGCTAGCAACGATGCCAAGATCATCCATCGGTATTTACCGCGTGAAGTTAGCGAGTTAGTAGTGTGGTATTTGTGGCTCGCATTACTATTTATCGAGCGACTGCAACGATATCAGCACTGTATCCGTACCGATAGCAGCGCGGTCGGCAGTGAATAGGACCGCACTGTGCGGCAGTAGGCATATATCTAGTCCCCCGACCCGCGTACTAGGCGTGAATAGACGTCCGAGCGCTTCCGTGATATATTGAAGCGGGAGACGGCCATTAGATTGCACGGGGCGTCGTTAAACATCCCGGTATACCGCAACATTGCGATTGGGATCAGCCGTCGGTTTTTGCGCGAATCCAGCGTGTTTCCCTAGAACCCGCAGGAGGATAGCACGACTGATACGCCCGTTGATGATGCGGACGATGAGGGCGGGATGGACCCCGAGCGTTTTGCCGGCCACATTGCCGATTTACAGGCGGCGCATTCGTCCCATATCGCCGGCATGATTTATAGGCAGGAGGTCACGGAGCAGGCTAGCACGACGGCGCACCGGCGGGAGATGTTTCGGTTGTCCAGTACAGATTAGCATCGATTTTTAGGGTTTCCCGATGTAGTAGATAGGCTTGCTCGGATTGCGGGCAAACGAAAGTGTCCATTCGACGAGGAAGCGCAGGTGCAAAATCACCGGCGACGATACCAGTTATCGACGGTTGACATATATAACGTGATGCAAAAGATGACGGGGATGGACAACATCACATTCCGAGGCAACCAGGCAGCCGTCATCCAGGCAATCCAGCGCGGGGCCAGTCCGATCGTGGCCACGATACCCACAGGCGGGGGCAAGAGCATGTGTTTCATGTTACCGGCATTCGCCACCGGAGGGTTAACGGTGGTAGTGGTCCTACTGCTCGTATTACGTTCGGACATGATGCGTCGGTGCTAGGAAGCCGGTATATCGTGTGTGGAATAGGAGAGCCGGCGGCTCCCTAACGAGGCTAATATCGTGCTAGTCACGCCCGAGTCCGTATTAGGAGGTGAATTCCGGCAGTTTTTAAACCGGCAGATGATGTTCTAACGGCTCGACCGCATCGTGATCGACGAATACCACGTGATGTTAAATCAGTCTAAGACGTACCGGCTATAGCTACAGCGGTTAGGTAAGTTGATAGGGGTAGGTACGCAGATAGTGTTTTTAATAGCTACGTTACCGCCTAGTACAGAGGAGACGATATGGAAGTTGATTAAAGTTCCGGTGTCGAACGTGAATTTATACCGCAGTCGGACGCGGCGGATCAACGTGGCATACCGAGTGTGGCGGCCACCGATCGAAGCCGGACACCAGGGGCCCGATTAGTGGATTCAAATGCCGTCGGTGGTGTCATTCATCCAAGACCGTATCCGGCGCAGCTATGGTGGGCGTGTTATTATTTACGGGCATACCATCCCGTATGTGCAGGCCATCTCGCAGGCGATTAGGTGCGAGGCATATTTTAAAGACTAAGTCGACCGGACGGGGGTTTTAGAGCGATTCCGCTAGACGCCGTCCGCCGTTATCGCGGCCACGAGTGCGTTAGGGATAGGTGTGGACATTCCGGATATTCGCAGTATCATTCACATCGGTCGACCACGGATATTGTTGGAATATGCGCAGGAAAGCGGGCGGGCCGGACGTGATGGCGAGGCTAGTGAGGCGGTAATGATTATCCTAGCCGAGATGGACGGGGTGCCGGGATACGCGATGGAGCAGTCAGAGGAGGATCAGGCGCGAGTGGGAGAATATATCGCTATAGAGCATCCGGGTTGCCGGCGACGGGTGTTAGATCGATATTTAGACGGGGTCATGGACGGTTACGAGCGCAGCGCGTGCGGCGACAGCAACGAGGATTTACCTATGGCGGAGTTGTTATGCGATGGATGCCAGCCCGATTGGGAGGCGCACGAGGCAGTAATGAAGCATAAGGTGATGGAGGTAGAGAGCGAGAAGCTACCGGACGATTTGCTGATCCGCCGTACATCGAGCAGCAGCAGCAGTCCCGTAGCCACGCCGTCCAGCGCAGGTAGCGAAAGTCCCAGTTTCGCGCACACGCGGCCGGTCAGTGTGGTTCGTGGTGCGGGATATACCGAACAGATATGTGGGGTGTTAATGTTAAT
>JAYXSA010000058.1:0-71398 GCA_037356195.1 Penicillium sp. F50
GTGTATAGCAGGGGCGGGTCATTGTTTGCAGAAGTTCGGAATAATCCTTGTATTTCTATCCGAACCATTTCATTACTTGAAATAGACAGCTATTCTGTGGCGGCATAAAATGGCTTAAAGCAGTACGAAAGATGCAGTTCCTCAGACAAATTTAGCTAGAACTAGACGAGTTGGATAGAAGAAGGATACTTATCCAAATGACATGCTTCTCAACAGGTGACATTCAGAGACAACTTTTAATAGAACGTGATAAATATAGATAAATCAGGATCACCTTCTGTTTTCACCCATTTTGAGCTTCCGCCAAATAAAGCCTCTTTTTAATTGCCCTGTAGTGGAAACCAATTTCCAACCAGCATGTGGACCATTGAGCCTGCCGTGGCTAATAAAATCATTGCTCAAGACATCCGCGACGCCACTTCATCAAACACCACCCTCGAATATGAAATGAGACTGAACACGAGAATCAAATGCATGATATGAAGACTTGGGTTCGAGTTTGGCGTGGCAATGATTCTCTCGAAAGGTTCCACGAGGTAGACAGCAGCGCCCAACGTGTTACTGAGCACGAAACGCCCAAAAGCGGTGGCCAAAGACGAGCTCTCGGTGACCGGCTCTGCAAGCGCGTGCATTGTTGGAACTAATGCAAATAGAACGACGCAGACCATGTGAAACGGGAATCGATTTGGGGGGACTTCGGTGGCCGTCTCCTCCGTGGCTGCGTACTCTGGTAAATTCCCGAGGGCCACTATGGTGAAAATAATCATATATCCCAACTGCAGAAGAGGCTGTGCCGGCAATAAAATCACAATGGTGGGAAGAGCTGCTGTCCAGACGAGAAATAATAGGCCACACCATGTGATGTTCTTTTGTTCTTGAGCTGTGCGGACGTCAAATAGGTTAAACGCTCGGTGACAGAAAGCACACAAGCTCCAGAGCATGACGCCACTGCCAAATGCAATCATTGATAGCGCCATTGGGATGGATTCTTGACCGGTAGGAAAGCGAAAAATAACGAATTGACACAGGAATATGGAAAAATAGCCCAAAGTGAAAATGCTCAGCATACAAGCTAAAGCAGAATCAAAGAGGTTCCGGACGTCGACCGTTTTCATGGTGGCAAGAGGAATGACAGGAAGGAGTGGCCTTTGATAGAAATCGGGTGTTAATCGCCCAGATTTATAGAAGAAATTGGTGGGCCTCTAGGGCACTGATGACACTGCGGACCGCAACTTTTGAATCTCATCAACGTTGGATTGGTGAAATAAGCAATCTTTCTGAGATACGTAACCAGTTAAACAGTTTCATCACCTCCACTGTTGCTCAACTACATGAGATATTGTTGTATGGCGCCTCTTCTGGGCGACAACTATGTATCCAGGGTCATCCATAGCACACTTGATGTGTTAGGAATCCGTAAGACTGATTCTCCCCAGTTTATCAACCCGACACGATGGAAGATATTGAAGAAATCGTGCGGAGAATGGGACGGCAACAGACGGAGAACATCTACTACCGTGAATGCTACGCGCTTTTCAAACATCTTCAAGATGCCACGCAACAGACCGTCAACAACTTGAAAGAACTCTACGACGGCCATCATCACTCTTCGTCAAATGTTCATGAACGCCTGGCAGATTTGAGAAATACAGTTTGTGTTTTAGTGCGAGATGCCTGTCAAGCCCAACGAGAATGTGAAGATCTTTGCCGAAAGCGTCCATCTCTTTCCGCGTGTGATGCATTCGGATCAATGGCAAAAATGTGTGATCCGTCTGAATCTCAAACTGGGCGATCGGGGGAGAACCGAGACCGCCGAGAGAGATTTGCAAACAACTAGCGCGGTTGGACTTCTTAAGCTGCAATGTACATTATTGTCCTATGCCGTTGCCTCAAGAGCAAGCAATCATGTATGCACGCGCTCGGTGGCACTGGGAATTGCAGGTCGCTTTTTCTTGTTGAGAATAATTTCAATAGCAAAGTGCAGATAAACAACCTGTCTATGGTGTAGAAAAGACCAGATCCCACAAATAGTGTTCTCTGGGGGCATTCGATGCTCATATACAACAGCAGTATAGCTGGATCAGCCAAATGACAAGTGCACCGAGAGAGAAAGCAGTGGCTAGCCATGTAGCCACATAGTTCTGTGTTCCAATAGATATCTGAACACCAATATCCGCCACCGTCCTCTTAGCACACGCTACGATAAGAGCGTAAAGAATGGAAGAGCCCACTGTGGCTGCTAAGATAAATAACGAAGAAACCTAAGACAATTAGTAGGGGTCAAACAAGTCATTAGAGTGACACCTACGAAGCTAATGACGGCAAGAAGTCTTCCTCCTTTCAAAGAATAAGCTTTGCGACAAGCGGCGAGGGCCGTGAGTGCGTTTGTCACAAGTGCTGTGATATACAGCCAAACGATCGTGCGTGCGAGTCGATGGTAGCCTGAAACCCGTCCCCAGTCGACTGTGGGCATGAGTCTGCGTACATCCGTCATAAGAGGACCAAAAATAGTTGAAAAGTCGAACGTGAAAGCTGTGCTTGGATGTGAACATTGTATATTAGACCCTTCTCGCTTCATGCAATAGCCCCAAAGACCCACGGAGTAGTATTGGTACAACTGAGAGGACAACTTTTGAGCCTCTTCTTTCATCTCATCATCTGCATCATGCATGGCAGCAGTCGTGGTTGTGGATGCACCTTCGGCAGCGGCAGCTGCGTTGTTAACCACGGCGCCTATGATATTGTTGTGACCGATAACCTCGTCTGGGATTTCGGCTTTTGATCTCACATCAATATCATGTCGGACGAAGTTTGTGGCGCGTTTCAATTGTGCAAATCCGGTCGTATTCACCTGAGCTAGTCAGCCTATTATAATCTTTGGCAGGAGGAAGTTGGCTTGCTTTCAAAAAGTATAGGGATTCCGGGGCAGATGGAGATGTGCACGCGATAAAGACGACAATCAGGCATATCAGAGAAGCGGTCGACAGGGACAGTGCCAGGGATGAGACCGCTTGGTCAAGTCTTTGACCAGGGAGCTTCATCGTTTACAGATCTCCCAGACTACTGTAGCAGCAGCTTGTCACGTTAGGCTTTGCTGGTCGTTCTGATGTCACTGGGCTTAACTTAGATAAGTTCTCAGGCAGGGGTGGTTACACAGATGATATTTAGATATTTATAGAGAGATCAAACAAAATATCCGTAGAAGACCTATGTGCTGGTTACGTTTGCTCAGCTCGCAGTAAATTTAAGCACTTGGCTTCCTCAATAAAAGGAGCACGGCGTTTGCTAAGTAAACTATACAGACCTAGAGCCGGTTCTTGAAAAGCAAGAATATGACCAGTGAAACTTGACTATCGGATCCTCGTCAAGTTGAGAAGAGATTCATTTATAGATTGCTTTAGAAAGCAGGATTGTCTCATGTTCTAGAAACAGCCTCGTTTGACTTTGTCTAGAACTATATAGCAATTAAATGAGCTCTGTTGCTCGGCTTGACTCGGAGAGCGCATCGCATTATTGATCTAAAGCGGATGGAATGGAGCGAGATATTCAACCGTTCTTGATCATTGAAGTTGTCACACAACGAAGGCTTGCTGGATTTCGGTTGATTGAAAAACTTGCATTGTAGCTGCCGGGACAATTCTCATGATCGATGTCGCGGTCGCTTCCCAAGAGCCGATCCGTGGTCTTGAATCAGTGCGCCGGGGGATCCAACGGCCGAAGATTGCGCTCATACCTTGATTTAGTACAGATGTTGTAAAATATAAAAAGAAGCCTGATTGCTTTTCTCAAAAGGGCCCCGGGAGAGGATGAAGCTGATGAGAAATCAACCTAACGTGTGGTATGAGCCTATTCTTTGGGATAAGAGTGCATTCCGCAACGAATACTAAGACAGTGAGGTTGGAGAGTAGAGAGAAGGAACAAGTGCTGGAGGTACGATTATACACTTCGGCCTCCGCCAACCACATCGGTTCCCCAATGTTATATAACGCTCCATATAGATACTCGAGAATTGATTTTGCTGATGCGGCTGGGTTCCGAATCTGCACTAGCCTCCAAATCACAACAGGATAAAATGACTGCCAAGTGACTGGCAGGCTATCGCAAGTTGGCAACTGAATGATCTCAATGCCAACGTATACCATGTATCACACCCTAGGTGACGATATACTTCTAGTAGGCTCCTTGTCTTAAGCTGCCGGAATATGAACGCGGAGGGGTTTGGCCGAGTAGATCGTGTATATACGTATGAATATTTATGGTGAGCATGAACACGCGCAGAGAGGGTATGAGTGGATCTTTTTGAATATACGTCGGCCTGAACTGTAGTGAAGGGGGTTAGGGGGGGCTAAATAGTGAGGTGAAAAATGTTAGACACAAAGTCAAGAGCAATTCCTAACATGTTCTTGAATGGATGACTTCACTCCATACCAGCATGTACTTGAAGTCAAAAAGCCCATGTATATTCAAGCATGGTGGAAATCCGGTATCGGCGATCGGGCGCCTGTTGCGCCTATCAGCAGCAATGTTACCGACGCCGGATTAGGATAACACCACTGGCGAGTGGAATCGCAGGGCGCGCCCGGTTTTTGAAATCCGCCGGATGGTAATTTTCCACACTTCTTCAAAAAACACAAAAGTGGTACTGTAGGACTCAAAATTGAAATACTATAGTACGGCCTAAACATAAGCGCATCGCAAGAAAGCCTCTGTGCACTACCACGGCACTTCCTACCCGCCTGTGACCACCCCAATGTAGGCCACGGAAATATAAAAGTGTAGAAGTGCCTATGCATGTCACTCTCCAGTATAGCTAAAGCAAATCGTCAAGCTTTATCCTACCAATCTAACCAAAAAAGATGGGACAATCCGCCAAAAACGGCCTGCTGCGACAATCATGGCTAGCAATCCTAATAGGCGAATGAGGTCGAGGATTGGAGCAAGCAGAACCAATCTTACGTTGATTGATTGAAGAAAGAACGAACGAATGTCATGGGTTGAATCCCCATGCATGGTTAGGTACGCGGTGTTACGACATCCGCAATGCCGAAGATACCAAATTACTATACAAAACATACGAGAAAGTGGGTCACTGAGTATATTCCCTGTCCAGGCGGTAAGTTACCACTCCATGTCTCGACAGATAGTATTCGGGATCGCCCCACTGAATGCACAAAGAAGCTCCCAGTTGCCAATGGCAAGCAAGCACACAATCCAGTCAAGGCTTCGCAACATTCTGTGAAACCGCCTATTGAGAGAACGAACACATATATGAATTATCGCTTAACACCTTTTCATTCCTTACATTGAGTCATCTCTTTCGGAAGATGTTGGAGGAGGCTGCAATAAATAATCGCTGTTCATATGATGCAGGATGTGAAGCACCAGTCGTCGCATGTGCACTTGGGTGCCGGTTGGGGGATTTTTTGGCCATGCAGAAGATATATATCGGAACAACAGTAATACCGCCGTATATCCCAAGCCCGAACGTGGTTTGTGTTTTATGGAATCGCTAAAATGTGACCTGACTGCGTCTGTGTTGTTAAGGTCATCTAATTTCAAATGCGAATCCGACGACGAGTCTGCGTAGATAACCATCGATAAGAATCGCAGGGAGCTTTGGTGGACCGTCTGAGCCAGTCGCCTCAGAGCTTGTTGCCTCCCCATTCTGAGAAAGCGTGACCGGCTAATTAGTCGACTTTTGCGAGGATATAGCCAAGTAGCACCAGGAACTCGTCTTTGAAGAGACGTATTCCCATTCCACATGCTAGTATGATTCGGGGTCGGCTTAAATTTATCGGGGATCGAAACTCGAAAGGGTGCCTGGGCTGTCGGTCGGGTGGTGCATAGGCCATGCAGAGAATGTGGGTCTTCCGCCATCCTCCACATCACGCATACAAGGAATCTCAAGAAAGTAATTTCATCACAACCAGACTGCATTGAGAAAAACGGGGCCCAGTCCATAGTGTTAGGGTTGACATAGGTCGAGTTGCGGATAGACGACGTGGTGCAAGATTTTTACATATGCAAAAAACGTGGCGGTGTGACGTGAGATGCAAGCCTTTTTAAGGACGCGGACGAACCTAACCGTCTACCGCCACTTCCGCACACCCATCCAATATTTGCCTGTCCATACTAGACTTCAATGCCGGTTGGATATAGCCTTCCTCAACATTCTTGGGAACAGACAAAGTGCTAGAAGATAGTCTTCTAACCTGCAAATTCTTCCCGTAACAAGCCCGGCTGCGAGTTAAATCCGAGGTGCCTCCGGTTAAGAAAGCCATCATGAAGTTTAGAGCTGTTGAGGCGTTGAAGCTTCAACACCAACAGGATTGACGGGTGTTGAAAGTTGTTTCATCGGCCGGCATTTTGATGCTGGTACGGGGACTTAGAAAAGGCCCAAGCGCAATTAGACATTCGTTGGCACCTGGAGTCTCCACCCATAAATACGAGAGTCAAGACATATGGTCAACTACAGAAAACATTTCCCCAATGGCGACTTCTCTGAGTCGCGTCAAAAAAGAACAGTTGCGGAAACGTCGAAATAATCTCTTGCGCCGCCATAATGAATTTTGGCTTCTATATGCGATAAAAAGCTGGCTGATCATGGAAATGCCAGACGGGCAGATATTCACGTACCATTCCCATCCTGATAGTGCACCTCCCAGTCGTGCGAAAATCGTAAGATGGCCAATTTCTAGGGTTGATTCGGCCTTACCGCTGAAGAGAGTATAGGAGCAGCAATCCAAGCCAACAGGACGGAAAACACCACGCGATTATGAAGCTGTGGGACAGAATTTGCCGCCAATTGAACCACAGCCTTCCACGATCGAGCCGCTGATCCGACAGGATAGCATTTGGGACCGTCTGGCCTGGTACATACAGCAGAATGGTATATCAAAAGGGGGCTGATTCCATTGGAGTGAAGGTGCATGTCTTTGACATGTTTTCAGAGGCAGTGATACTAAACATTTCAAATGTTTGATGGATCTTGGCTTTGTGTTCTATGCTGAATTGGGAGTCACTTATCTTTTGGAGCTCTTTAAGATACTAAGAATATTGAAAATATTTTCGCTTTCTTTCCTAGCATCCCACTCCGATTACTCTAAGCCAGATGCAGCAGAGGCTAGACGTCTCTGAGTAGAGGCTAGCTGGGTGGCTGGCCAAAAGGCTATCTTGAAGTTGGATGATCTAGGCCCAAACTATTGGTGCATCCTGGGGAATCTTTTTCGTGCAAGATTTTAGTCGAGATTGAATGTCTATCTAATTAATGCCCTTATAAGCAGCTGAATCCAACTAGTTTCACGACAGGAGTCCTCCATCGTTCTCAGCTGATCTATTATGCATCACTCGAAACCAGCTACTCGTGGTGACGGTGTCGGGGACGAATGCGTTCACTTCGCGGCAATTGAGAATCTAGGTCACGAACCAAAGAGCGTCATGTAACTCAGTCAACAGATGTGATAAAAGTATGACCAGGGCACCTACTAGAAAATCCATGTGACTCTCTGACCCTGGCATATCTCGAATGGGAATGTTGTACTCGCGGAGACTCCTGAAATTAGCATATGGCTCACCCATATCCGAGATGTTCATACCCGATGATGCAGATGTTTGCCCGGCTGTTTCACTGGATAGGAAAGCTAATTGGTGGTCAGCTTGCTATATGAGAGAGATCAAATTCACTCACCGCGACGATGGCAAGAAGCATAATTCCCACAACCAAATTCAAGACAATTGCCATGATCTACTACCTGGCGGTCTCTGGGAAATGGCACAGGCTTGTAGGGGTAGACCTAGTGAATTTATACAAAGCCGCGCAATAGATCTCGGATTACCAGCCTCATAAAGATGCCTTCAACATCTGGGTGTAGTATCTTTAGAGAGGCGGAGTCATAAAGGGTCTAGTAAGGATGGGCTGTCCCATGAATATTTAGCCCTCACCTTCACGAGGAGCTTTCGCTTATAAAGAGTAGATTCTCCATGAGACGATGACCTTTTGCAAAGCTTCCGATCTCATCTCTCAACTCTGGCAGATTGAATCAGTACGGTCTCTCGTACGACACAGCATGATCGATGGTAAGAGATATTGACAACGATGGCGGCGAATCTGGTCGTGTTATCCTAGAGCAATGCTAAAAGCCAAATAGGGTCTCCTCGAGTATCTCTCCCATTCAAAGCCCAGCATCTTGTATTACGAGAAATGCAAGGTCTTTTGGAGAATTGTTGCTTCCACTTCCTCCAGCAATACCTGCCACAAGAATCTCTTGCCCACGGATGGACCTGTCCAGAAGCCGTTGAGCTACACAAGGCGTTCTGGTTCTTGGTAAGACAGAGGAAAAACCTGCGGTCCCAGTCACAACCCATTCATAAAATCATTGCGACGATTCGAAAATGGCGACATGTGATCCCGAGCATTAGACACGCTGCCGTCCACCGCACCTGGCAAGACTCCGCAGCGTTGTTGAAAATGTGCCGAGCCGGAGTGCTTTTCACCCGGTCTCTTGGCAGTTTCGAGAGTTCCAATTCGCTTCTAAAACTGTGTCATTTTCTACAAGACCAGCTAGCACATCTAGACTTCCAGTCTACGCAACTGGAATGCAAAATCCGAAATTTGACATCTCTGCATCATAGGTCATCGTCACGATTAACTTCTCGCCAGTTGGCACTACTTCCTGAAGCAGCGAGAAGGATTTTGCAACGCTATGACGAAGATTCTACTTTGAAAATTGAGAGGTTTTTACATGAATGTTTCCTGTAAGTTGGAAGTTTTGTGGGCTTAGATTAGTCTTCTAGCCGGGGCGCAATCAATGGAATGACAACGTAATCTACAAAGCTCAGCCCACGGGTCGCTCATGTTCGCCGAGATCTGATGCCATCCCTGCATCCCAGATTCCAGACTCAGCGATTTATTGAAAGCACCCGCTTTCATAGCCATTCAGTTGGTGAATCGTTATTCGTCTGTATTCCGCATTGTTCTTTCCATTGTTTGATTGCCTCAGACTCATCCGTATGAGATTTGTCAAGCGCGATCTGCAAGAGAATGACGGCTCGGATCAAGCGCGGATCTTTGGCAGGGACAGCAGCGGGATTGAAATGATACTCCAACGCCAGGGTTTGGATGGTGTCCATTACCGTATCGGCAAGTTGGTGAAAAATCTGGAATGACTTCCTATAGAAGTCGTTCTCACGTTCTTGTTGGTTGTGTTGGCGCAGCTTTTCATCTTTTACCTGCGATAGAGTTTGTGAGGGGCCATTTTTCCAGCGTCGTAAGCGTGAGTGAGTAGTCTCCAAGGCCATCGTGGATCCACGGCATTTGGCCAGGTGATGATCCAATGCAGTAATCTCAGGCCTTGCGGCGGCGCCAGGAAGGTTGAGCGGCGGGGGGGTTATGGGTAGTATCTTAATTGAATTGGTATTCCGGCTGTAGATGCTGGGGGCACTGTATCTAGGATCTGTCATTTTCGGAGTCGACATTTTTTGACGTGAGAAAGCGTGCAAGTAATCAATTGGATATGGTGGGTAATAGCGTAAATGAAATGTACTAGATGTGTTGAGCAGCGCGGACAGTCTTTATAGATTTTTCAGTGCGCCTATGAAACCGCTAACTAAAAACAGTCAATTTGTTGAGTAAGGTGGAAGGTTCATTAGGATCTAGAACATCGTTGATGACAATCGAATCAACCTTTTGCGAGATGGAATATTATAAACCCTCGAGGCGTCAACCACCAAAGACGGGGTTTTGCAGCGAAAACATGCATTGTAGCAGAAAGACCTTTGGCGTTGAAGCAAAACAAAAAGAGCGTCTACCCTCCTCCCCACCTGCGTGCTGTGATTGGCCCGCTACAAACATTACAGTTACATTCTTCTTCTTCTTTTTGATGACAATTCGTCAATTTGTATCCGGCGTTTCTGGCCTCGCATGCAATAACAGCGCCTGTTCGGAGGCCAAACGGGCATTTGATGATCGGGACGGCCAAACGGAGTATAGGCTTTCTGATTGGCCAAGAGGTCATGCACGGATTTTGGCATGCCCCCAATTCGATGATGGAAATCCTTATCGGCAATTTCAATCGTGATTTCTTCTTCTAGGCTTTGCACCCAACACGTGATTTCCTTGCGGAAATACCCACAGCCTGTACAGCAGTCTTGGAGGTCCACGTTGCCTAAATGCTCGCCCACCCCAGTTTGAAATCTCGCCGCCCCGGGAAATTCCGTCAGAACGCAATGGACGATTTCTGCCGACCGTGGGTGGGTACACAGCACGGAACCTCGACAGTGAAGCATCCCTTGTTTTTTGGGAAACTCATCCATTTCAAAGAAAAATGTTGCTGATGCGAGCATCGTTCTGACCAGCTCGTCCGACACGGTGAATGCCAATGAAGACAACATCGGCAGCTGCGTGATGTCGTCCAAATCGGGGAGCGGGCCAGGGATGGCTTGATCCAAGCGGAGTACGTCGGATCGGGCAGACAGTGGGAGATAATTCAAGGCTTCCGCAAACCCCTGCGCCCCATCCATACATGGTGAGTGTAACGTGGCTTGAATCAGTCGAGGCAGAGCACCGTCAAGGAGTTTTCGAGCGCTAGTTTTCGGGGACCCGGCCGAGGAGGGTGAAAACCCTGTTCCCACTGACAGCAACAAATCGTGCTTCTTGGCCGTAGGCCAGATGACGCTTGATTCTCGAAGCGCGATCGCCAGGGGATTGTTGGCTCGCACCCCTCCATCCTGCAAACGGCCTAGGCCAGGCAAGTTTTGGGTGGAAAAGTAACTTGATTTGGTCAGCAACACATCCGTGACATTGTGAGGGAAGGGGCTTACAATGGTGCAGCTACGCTAGATGCTGCTCTGCAGACTGTGTTAGCGGCTTCCTTCATAGAAAATTGGCATGAGTCTCAGTGGAAGCACTTACGCCTGCCAAAGAAATGGGTTTTCGAGCTCGCCCCCAGGCGTCCAAAACTGGTAGGCCGCATCAGGATCTCGCTGACCAGCACCGCGATAATTCGCTATGACGCAGGCTTTTCCGTCTGCAGTACGACTAGCTACAACGGCGACTCGACATCCAACCGGCGATGCTCTGGGGACATCAAAGATCCGACGGTCTGGTCCCACGGCATCTTGCAGCACTTCAATCAGCCCCTGAGCATCATATCGGCCGCCTTTGAAGAGGTTGAATGCCGAGCCAATCCAGTGCAACCAACGGAGAAAGAATGGCATGGAATGGCCGCGAAAGATCTTTCGTGCTAGTGTCGGAAATTTTTGGAAACAGTCGGTGACGGAAGACTGGTTGAGGAATATGTCTATGGCCGTCAAGGCCCCTGAGAGGTCTTGTGAGCGTTACTCGTGCAGACAGTCAAACTGAGACCTACCGACGCTAGTTCCAACACAAAGATCGACTATTTCCGCAATGGAAACCCCTAGACGAGTCTCAAGCACCATGAGAAGACCAGGTTGAATGATACCTCGAACTCCACCGCCATCGAGGCTGAGGATGATGGGATGCTTGGTCGGTGGGAGTTGGCGGAATACGATACCACACTCGTCATTGCAAATTGGGCATCGGTTTAGCTCGATATGGTACTCGGCTTGGTGACTTGGCTTACCGAAAATGGTCACACAATTCTCGCAGATACTGTGCTGACATGGCAGCATGTGTTCTGGAGGGCGAAACAAGCACACCAGGCAGACGGTTGAAGAGATTGATTGCCCATATTGCTGATGGAATCGCTGTATGCAGTCCCTCCGAATGACCGCAGACGATCTCACAGGGGTCATTTGGATGACCAGATTCTCAAAACAACGAGCGATTTCCACAGAACCTTCTGTAGAGTGGTGGTATAGCAGCTGTCTGCATGTTTCCTCGTACAAAGTCGCAAAGACAATGGCCGGTGGGAACCCTAGAACAGTCAGCATTTACACGGCGAATGTCATCACGGGATCGAGACTTACTATGCATGCCCGGTGGGTAAGCATCCATGAGAAGCGCCGAAGCAATGAACTCGTTCATTTGTTCCTGCGACAACGAAGGGGCTGTAAATTGATCAAAGTGTCGACGGACGTGGTTGACTTGGACACAGGCAGGAGGAAAGCCTTGGCGGGCGATTGCTAACAGATCCAAAGAGCCACGATTGGAGAATCGGGCTTCACCCATGAGGCTCGCTTTCCAGAACGCATTCAGATGAACTGCAGAGAATGAACGCCCTTCCCTTTCCTCCTCATCTCGAATTTGTGTCAGGCGAGCTTGGAGTAGCCGGCGAAGAGGCTCGAACATGGCGACATCAGACAAATCACTCCTTCGTCTCAGATCGAGAAAGATAACTTCCTTCGTCTCCAACCCAATCTCCACTATGTTTGACTCTGTAGTTCCCGAACTTGAACTTTCTTGCCTCGTCAGGACAATGACAACGCGCATGGATGACATTGCTGGCTGTTTCCCAAACGCCAGGCGCCGGCCCGGTTCCGCCAGGAACTCTTGTGCCGCCCTCCTGTCCAACATGGAATCGATGAACAAACATATAATCTGGGTCCAGGGCAGTAGCAGCTGCCCGTGGATGTTTTGTTGCAGAGCCTCTAGGGATCGCGATGAGTCTCCTTGTGGGAATATGTGCCTTTTGCACGATGTCTTGGTATATTGGGAAGAGGGTTTGCCACGTTGACCTTTAAATTTGTGAAGCCCCAGAGTGCTTTCAGCGAAAAGAATGGGGTTTTTGGAGCAGGTCGTATTGGTACTAATGTGGAGATTCACGAGACCCGTACCACCTTGTCGAGTCACATTGTTTAGAGGGAAGAGGGCACGCAGAGCTCGAATTCGGCTTGGCCCTCCGACAAAGTAAAGGAGGTGCGGATATTGAGATCTGGGGTGCGGCAATCCCTGGACAAGCTCTTCGAGTCGGGAAAAGTCAACCAACGACCAAAGTCCATCATCATTAACAAGATCTAGCCACGCTGCCATGGAGATTCATACATGGATTATAACGGGATATCGTCTCTGCTTTATAGCAGCTGTGAGTTTCCAAGTCAGCTTATAACTAGAAGACTTGAAGAATCAATTTTTTAAGACGGCTTCAATAGTGACTTCCGGAGCGACTGTTGCGTTGCACCCGTTTTCTGATATTTGTAAAGTCCTCATAAACCCTTCCATGGCAGGAATCGCATATTCTAAACATAATCAAAAACTTGCTTGCAAGTAAATGCTGGATTCCGTATACCCCCTTGTGATAAATACCAAACTTTGAACCCAAGATCCTGACTTACTGACTTGTCTGCAATGAGCCCCTCTTCATCAGAGATCATGCCACGCTCCCCCACTGTCCGCAATGTCTCGGTGCAAAGAACTGATTTGCACTGCACTGCAGAATCTCGGTATATGAAAATGCTTGAAGAGGAAGAAAATATGGAGGTGCGATACAACCTTACGATCAGTGTCGCAAACTGGGCTCTTCTGGCTGGGTATCTTGTGGTACCTGGCACTTTTACCACGTTGCAAGGGTCGAGCCAGATGGAAAAAGTATTGAATACCAATGGCACCGGTCGTGCAATCCTTCGCACTATACAGAATCCTCCGCTGTTGGTCATTGCATGCATTCTATTTGCAAGCGGGGTTGCGGCTTTGGTTTGGCTATTGCGTCAGCCTAAGCTTCGGATGAATTATGTATGGCTAATCAACAAACTATTCACGTAAGTTTATTACCGAACGGTATATTGAGTTAGCGCTGAATCAGGTCAGGCCAATGTCCTTGAATGCTGCGGCTGGGTTGCTTACTACGCTTATCAACGTGTGCACATCTAAGGGCCGGAACTGGTCCGTCATGGCCATAGCAACAGTCGTCGTGACAGGGTCGACGATGGTGATTTTCTCAACCCTTTTTGTGTTTTACAAGTTTTACTTGTTAGAAGACGTTAAAAAGCAGTACGAGATACTCATGCACTTTCAAATTCAGAACCGTCGGAGTGTTCTCTAACGCCAAGCGAACGAAGGATGAAACTTGGCCTTGGAGTCGTTTCCGTTTACAATGTCCATAAGAAGCGCGAGGGAAATTTTAATTTGAACTTAAGACAGCAGTACTTCTAGCAAACATATTGCATTGCACATTCTTGTAGCTTTCAGTATCTGTGGTGCTGTATTCGGTGCTCTAAACGTGATATCGTTCCCGGTCTGATTGAGCATTACAAAGTCACGTAAATAATCTTGAAAACACACGCGCAAAAAGAACTCCAACTGCGCAAATTTTAAATGATGAATTATACTGAACTGTACAATGCTACTTAAGCTAAGCATTATAACTTCTATGAATCTTGAATCTATTCATCGGGTTACAATTTCGAGTGATCGCAGTGATAAAACCGTCTAGAGGAGCATGTACTTTCCGTCGTGTACGAATCGGGCTGTACAAAATCCTAGCGACTGATACGAGTGCTTCGCATTTGCAACGGCGATCTTGTGTAGCGGTGCAAGAGTAAGTTTTTATTTTTCTAGATCAGCTGTCATTTCTGAAGAGTATGCCTCAATATTTCTGGTAGGGGTGGCAGAAGCTTGACGGGTCATGGAGGACACGGAGCCATGTTTAGATTATTTGCACTATCAGGTTACAGAGATGTTTTAAAAAACATCTGGAGGAGGTGGTATCCCTCCAGATTTGCTATATGATGGGGATGTCAATTTCTTGAGTTCACTTACAACAGTTCCATTTGAATTGCTAGCGATTTGTGGTTAAGCTACTTGCATTGCAATGTGTGTTCACCGAAAACGCGGAAAGCAGCCCGTTATTCCAAGGAAATTTTAAAATGCTTCTTCCCGCGCATAATATTGATAGGACATCAAGATCTTGGATTTTGTACACAAAAGAGATGCATGGTCTTTTTGATACCTCACATTTGACTAACGAATTGAAGAATAAGAGTCCGGGCTAGCAGCAAAAAATTGTGTTCGCACCATTCTGTTTATATTTGAAGCGAGTCTTCGAATATATAATACGCCACAGAAACCCAATGAACATTTGATTCAATCACTCACTTGACCATTGAGGTTCACATCATGCCACCACCGCGCAGCTCCATACACGGCATCAAAAAGCCCAGCAAAGGGAAGGCGAGAGAGTCAGGTCTTGATCAGATCGAACTAGCAATAAATGAAGGAAAATTGCACCCGGCGAAGGCTGCAATAGCTGCGGATCAGGCGCTTTTGTCTGATGCTAGCAGCCGACATGAACAACACGATGACGCGGGGCGCGAAGGTCAGAGCAGCTCCCATGCTAGTGACCAGGCATCCTCCACAGCGCACGAGGCCCCTACCACAGTCACTGTGAAGATAGATGACGGCAGTGACACCGATATGAGTGAAGTGGACTCTCAATCAGGAGACGCTGCCGAGGCGTCTTCGGCGGGGGTGTCTCAGCATGCAGTTGGGACTACCCCACTTCGCCAAAGAGATAACACTCCTCAGAATCACAACGATGCGGCCTCTTATGACGGTGAATGTCTTGGGCGTCTGGATCCACTGCCGGGCCCTTCATCTGGGCCGCTATCCAACAGCACCGTGGTGCACGATGATCTTGTTGATGGATGGGGAACCTTCCGCGGATCGACGTTCGTGATCATCCAATGTGGACCACGCCACGCAGCCAAGTATAGATTTGAATATCGCCCCAATTACAAAAATGAGGAAACGGACAATATCTCGGATCAAGAAGTGCGCATTTCTTCGTTGAGAGACAGAGATAGCTCCGGTAAGAAGCACTGGCGGTACTCGCGCGACAACATCGATGGCATCTACGGAGTGGTTTCGGAAGAGCGAAATCCTCATAAAAACTACAAAACTGATCCTTCTGTATGGGTGAAGATCAAGTGGAAGGGTCTGTTTCCTCGGGACCAGGAAAGATTGGTTCGCGGCTGTTCCTGGATTTCAAGATCAGAATTTGCCCGCTTCTGTGGTGGCAAACGCGCGACAGAGCGAAAGCTGAAAGAGGTGTGGGATAAGCAGGAAACGCGTTATCTGGAGTCGCTTAGAGGCGAGCCAAGGATGGCAGATGAGGACCGCTCCCCGACCCCTTGTCCATTGGGGGCGTCGTTGAATGGAGACCGCGATCGGCGATCCACCTCGCGGGTCCAAACACCGGAGACTCGGCCCGAAGTTCCCGGCCGACATCAAACTTGGGCACCATCGCGGCGCAGTGCCCCTCGACGTTCCGAGCTCAATCAGTCGGATTATAACGGGTCCGACAATTTTGAAGGCCTTTCACCATCCAGATCGGCAAGTGCTGGTCCAAGTTCTCATGTCCAAAGAGTATCAAACGACCCTGGCGCCGAGTCTCAGGAAAGTCGTTTTGTACAGACATGGGAAGAGTTTGTGGCAGAAATGGCACGGGAACAGAATTGGCAGGAACTAGATGAGAGCGAGAGAATGACAAAATGGGCCATGGCGAGGGGTTCATATCATGTCTACTGTGAGACCGTTGCAAGAACCAGAAAAGCGTCTCCGGCCGAACGTGCCCCAGTGACGGGCGCCCCACAAATCCCTGCTCATTAAAAAAAGAGCCTGTGCGCTGTGCAGGAGATCTCAAGTCGATTACTTTTTGCGCGCAAGCTGTTGCTTTCAGTTTTGATTCTATCGCGTTTTTGCACGATAGATAGTTTAACTAGATTGACCAAATCATATCCATTACAAGGGATTAGAAAATCAACTCTAGATGATGAATCCGATATCAAGTGATATGCAAGATTTTCGAGAGGAAAGCAACGCCGCAAAGCGCGCTTTACTCAAATCAAGGCAAAATAAACGTCGGAACATTGCGATGATAGCAAGGGAGGATTTTTCGCAAGGGGTGCACGAAGAGTCGGTGACCATGTTCAGCCACTGCTTTCCTGGTGCTCGCTCAATCTTTAGTCAACATCTATGGACTTTGGCACTGCACTTACTGATGGCTGAACCGATGTTGTCGAAGTGCGATCGTGCAAGTGATTCCCCCCTGGGAGAAGGAAATTGCTCGTCTTTGCGCACGGCTCATTAGGTAGAGATTTCTTTGCCTCCCTGCACTGGGTGACCGGCGTAGTGTTTACATAGGGAGATGAACTGATTGTCATTATTCTCACTAAGCATGAAGCACAATAAATATTGTTTAGTAGTACTGTGTAGGGCTAACACAACCGCTGGACCATTTTAGAAAGTACCAGAAAAACAAGAATTCCCGGGCCCTTTTCTAACAGTCCCTCAGGCCGGCATTGGCCCCAGGAATTCAATGCTGCTTCTAGAAGCATGGTAGATTCTCTTGAGGAACGAAGCTGCTGGGCCCTAGGAATAAAGAAAGGAGGCCAGGATTCGTTATGCAAGCCTCCAGGAGCCTCGCCGATTCTCGGAACATCTAGCGGAAACCCCTTTTGTTGGCAAGGACCATTACTTCAGCATCGGACAGAGACTGAACAGAACTATTGCAGCAGTAACAATGAATCAATTCTTAATTTCTTTTCTTGGACAGAGATCACCTATAATTATGTATCAAGCTTTGTACAAAGACATCTGGATTCAGGCATGTTGCCCAAGGCCGAATTGCGGAGAAAAAGAAGGCCGAGTCTAGCAAATATGTGGGCAAGTCCGTGATTGTAAATTCAATTGCAAGAGTCTTGGCCTGTCATTGCTAAGCACAGAAACGATATCCGGAATTTGTCTGCGCACCCAGTAAAGATCACCTTTGTCATATTTGGTCGAAAACAGCCTGTCGCTTCAGATTCATCACGTGACACTCCCACAGCTGGATTGGATTCTGCGGAAGACAGGTCGAATTCAAGATTCAAAAAATCGACAGGTAGTTTTTTGTACGATTGAAAAATTCAGGATATTTAATAATGAGTGATATCGCTACTACATGGAAGAACGTTGTGGGTGGGGGTGGAGAGCCCTGAGAAAGAAGTGATTATGGACCGGGATCCGATCTCGTAGAGGAATTTGAGGAAACTGAACTCAGGTCAGACCCCGAACAGCGTGCAACGTCCTCCATGGCAGACGTCTCGGCATTCCACGCA
Source organism: Penicillium sp. F50 (assembly GCA_037356195.1). NCBI lineage: Eukaryota > Fungi > Ascomycota > Eurotiomycetes > Eurotiales > Aspergillaceae > Penicillium > Penicillium sp. F50. The sequence goes on from JAYXSA010000058.1 coordinate 18,013, forward strand.
TCAATGACCTGCTCAGCATCCAGAACATTCGGACTTTACAGGTCAGACACCGCCATCGGCGCTGTCGTCAACTACAACCTCCGAATCATTGATTCTCTTCCATCTTTCTATAACGAATGGCCCTTCATATGAAGAAGGTCGGCTTCTTTGCTCGAAACCGATGATATACAATACCGCTGTATGTCTAATCTCGCTCCGTGCTGCAGCCTTATGGCTGTCTAAATCCTGGCCCCTCTCAACGGCGCTGGGTCTGCCACACCAAGTTCCTGCCCCATACGCCTTGTGACATCTCCCTAGAGATAGGAAACCCAGATACGCTATGTGGGTCCTTTCTCCATTTATCGTAGATGCCTCAAGTATATCCTCCAAAGTACAGTACTCTAAGGTTACTCCGAAATTTCGTATAGGAGCGCTAGGACTAACCTCGTGTAGAGACTAGGAGGCAATCGCTTCCTAAATTAACAGCCTCCCCGTTATCTTTTTTATAGCATAAGTAGAAGATCAAGTTCCAAATTAAGACTAAATAAATAAAGACTAGAGGTCAGCCTAGGAGTAGCTAGAAAGCCCTAGCGTCCTAGCTTTATAATAACTAAATATACGTTTCTAAATTCAGCTTTGGAAGAGATCCTACTGTGAAGTGTATGAAAGTTGTGGCATTAAGCCTTGTTTTCACCAAGGGGTCCCTAGGGCATTCTCGTGCCATGAAACGCTCAATAACCGAGCAGTATGATACCCCGGGGTTGGGAAACGAGCTTATGGATGTAGATTCTGGGGTTGATGAATTTTCATCTAAAAACAGGGCTTGCATTCGCAAGAGGAGCAATCTCAGAATGTTGGAGTGATGAAGTGGTGAAGTGGTGAAGTGGTGAAGTGGTGAAGTGGTGAAGTGGTGAAGTGGTGAAGTGGTGAAGTGGTGAAGTGGTGAAGTGGTGAAGTGGTGAAGTGGTGAAGTGGTGAAGTGGTGAAGTGGTGAAGTGGTGAAGTGGTGAAGTGGTGAAGTGGTGAAGTGGTGAAGTGGTGAAGTGGTGAAGTGGTGAAGTGGTGAAGTGGTGAAGTGGTGAAGTGGTGAAGTGGTGAAGTGGTGAAGTGGTGAAGTGGTGAAGTGGTGAAGTGGTGAAGTGGTGAAGTGGTGAAGTGGTGAAGTGGTGAAGTGGTGAAGTGGTGAAGTGGTGAAGTGGTGAGAACGATGTGTGGTAGGGTGTTTAAGTCGCAGATACACGAGTTAGAGCATGATTTGGTACTAACAGCTGAATATGTCAGAAAGAATAAGAATTCATAAAATAGGTTGCTTGTTGTCGATTAACAAAATAGGACCTACAAAATTTGTGCACCAAAAGCCGAAACTTTCTAATGGTTGCTCAACTGGGATTGATCTCAACTTTTACTCATTACGTTGAAAATGGATCGGGAGCATAGGACCTAGAACGCCTGCAGGCAAAATTAATTGGAGATAACTTTCATCTCCTTAGAAGGGGACTCTGCCATTGATAAAGATTGTAGCCGAAATCACTTTAACATCTTTGAACAAGGGATTTACCTAAAGATAATCATCCAATCCGTTCGACCGCCATCGTCATGAGGATAATGTTTTCAAACACAATGGGTTGGCAAGTGGTTTGCTCTCCCGCCAGCTCCCCTCGAGTGACTAACGGTACTGCAATCGTTGCTAGGGACACTATCGCAGACGGCCAGAACTTCACTGATCGAGTTGTTGCGCATCAGAATCCTACGTCAAGTGCTGTCTTGAGTTTTGAAAGTCAAGGAATACCACTCACGCTGATTCTACCAACATTCCCATTGCCGCTACCCACCGAGACATTGACAACATTTCCGTTCATTTCCCCTTCTACCCAGGCTGTGACTTCTACACCGCTTCGAGGATCTGGAAATGCAAAGTCGCCTACCATGGGACATACTCTCCTCATATTTTTCTCTTTTTACTTGCACTGTTGCTTCAAAAAGCTTCTGGTTGGTTAAAATCATGGTAAAAAATCTTATTTGGTATCTCGAGAAGGCCGGCAAGCAAACTTTCTCGGTTTATATGAGTATCGACTGCTAGTGTAAACCGGATCACCGTTGGTTTGGGAAGTAGTCTTTCATCCAATAAGAACATCACGAACTGAGCCCATAGCGGATATAGAGCGTGCAAATCAAAGACATCAGGATTCGAGACCTTGTAGAAGTGAACACACTCTAAAGGACAATGTGTCTCCTCTGGAGAGCCATGACCAAAGTCGATTTAACCTTGGCCCATCCAAGTATAGACCCCATCCGAGGATTATAAAGCTTGCGTTTACAACATAGCCGATGACATCAAATCAAGAAGAATCAAGTGCCTTTCATATATGAATCTCAAGGAGGATCTGACAAGAACAAAATGGTGAAGCGATACCTAGCAGTCCTGTTCATCGTATGAGTGAATCTCAAAAAAGAAAAATCAGCCACCTGTACTGTATCGAATTGTTATCTTTTAGCATTGACAAATTTCAATGTAAACGAAGGTTCCAATGATCAACAATTCATATAGTTTTCCTTCATAAGAACTCGGGGAACCTCATATCATTGAGTACTTGATAGTGCCAACGTTGTATAAATCGAAAAGGACCCACCCGCCTTCGACCCAGAACAGAGATTCGTTGAGCATGAGGGGAATATATAAAGCTTGTCCGAGGTATGACAATTGTGTTTACTTCATTCTCATCAGCCACTTCACTATGAGACAAGGCGACGAAAGAATATACAAACGCCCGCGGACAATCATTCCCGATGAAGATGAAATCCTCTTCAACTTTGGCGATTGCTCCCCTGGACGTGAGATCCCACCAACGGGTCTGCAAGACACCCCAGTCCTTGAATCCATTGTTTCTGATGGCAACAAAGGATATAAACAAAATGAGTCAATCAAAGAATTTAACACGAATCCGTGGGAAATTTTCGAGCCCATTGCTAAGATATCGCAAAATCGTTCAATCTTTGTGAGTCGAAACAGAATGCTAAAGCATCGACTTGTTCATATTGAGCAGCTTGATGAACAAGCGTCATCACTTGCCACTACTCTCAATCTCTTGAGAAAGCTACACCATCGTAGCTTTTTGAATCTGCAAGAATCCTACCATCACGATGATTCGGTCTTCTTTGTTTGGGAACCGGTAGAGGTCTCGATCAGCCAGATCTTGGCCAGCAAATGCATGGTCACCGCAAGTGAAATCATTGCAATTGTCAGACCAGTACGTGAATATCACTGCATGTTGGTCTGTCTTCCCATCTAAGAAGTTACAGATCATTGACGGTATTCATTTTCTACTGCGACACGGCAGAGCCCTTGCCAGCCTAACTCCCGACACGGTTTTCGTAACACAATCTGGCAACGTTAAGATCGGTATGTTTCGAATGATACAAGTGGCCCATCAAATCAATAACACAATTGCAGGAGGGGTGGAAAAGAGCTGTCAAATTATGACCACGGAAATGAATCCTGCCACATGGAAAGCATATGCCTTGGCCGATATCGTCACCCGCCTGATGGCAAAGAACAGATCGTATGAATGGAACGCCGATATGAAAACACTGCCAGATGATCTGCGGACGATGACTATCGATTCCCTACTGCAGGTTGGTCACTTGAACCTTGTCTTTGTTATTATTGAAACTAATGGCTCAGAAATCTATCTTCGAAAACGCACCGTGTCCAGAAGAACTCGTCCTTCTTGTTGCCTTGACAACAAAGACCGCATATCACCAGATCGACTCTTATTCTGTCCGGACATGAACGGTGGTTTCCTTTCTCTCTGGCTCTTCTTTGAAATTGGAGGGAAGCCAGCACAGATATGCTCCTCATCTGCATTTTAATGACTTCACAGTCTGGCTACTGATTTGGATGTCTCCTGGCCACAATATTCTCAAAATTTGAAACATGATTTGAACAAGAGCTTCAAGATGACAAATTTGTGATTGTAAAAACTTGTTCTATTTCGAAGCATACATATATTCCCATTCTACTTCATCATTAGACTTAGTGAGAAAGCTCAGGTGTTGTGGCATATGTGACAAATGTGCCGATCTGGATACGAGTGAGAGTCATGCATGCAGGAGGTAAGGCTGCTCGATCAGGCAGGAAGGCATCCGAAGGAGAACCCCCAGTTAGATATTTCTCTTCTTGTCTCTCCTTTTCTCTTCTTTTCTCTTCAGCCTTGATATTTTCGTTGAAATGCACAAGTTCATTCGATCTTCTATCTAGCACGTACCAGCATATCAATTTGCTATCTGAGATTTACGAACGGAGCGCACAGAGCTATGTTAGTCAAATATGCCAAAATTCTTTAGAAAATCTCTCGTTCCCAAGTTTCAGGAGACTTACCATCTGATTGACTGATCCCTATTTACCATGTAAAGAGGAAAACATCTACTCTATGGCTGATGAGATTGTCTGCTTTTCATTGAATCCCTAGAATCAATGAAATAATACTACTGGGACGTAGGCAGAAATGCAGCTTCGCGTAGACGAAGTAGCAGCGAGCTAATAATGATCGTTGTACAACTGCAAGCCAAGGCACTGGTCGTATAGTAAGATCGAGATCTAAAATATGTTCTAGATCTGTTAAGATTAACATGAGCTACACAAAATGAGTCGAAGACACCGAATCGTAAATTTGGGCACTCCCAAACGTCAGGAAGCTATTGAAGATTTTCAAGATTACTTACACGCGCAAGATGCACTGATGCGTCGCTGCATCAGCCTCAATTTATAGTCGGCATTCACATTGACATGACGATAAGTTTTCGAAGCCCAGGCCGCCTTGCCTTAGATGAGTCGCATTCATCATAATATAGCAAATATGGAAAAAGTTCAGGTTGTGACGCCATGAGCAAACCCCAAGCACACTCCAAGTACACCCCACACACACCCTACGCACACCCTACGCACACCCTACGCACACCCTACGCACACCCTACGCACACCCTACGCACACCCTACGCACACCCCATGCACACCCCATGCACACCCCATGCACACCCCATGCACACCCCATGCACGGCACAAATAAGGCTCATATGGTGTTTGAGAGATAGTCTAATTGGGGGCATTTTGTCAAATATCTGGCTTGATTCGACCGCTTTCCACTCAATTATATGTGGTTCGCCAATTGGTCTGATTGCATGGCGAAAAAATATGAACGATACAGCCACGGACGTATGTGAGAGAGCCAACAGAAGGACGAAGTTGTTACATAGTGACGATGGAAGATAAATCTTTTCATTAGATAAGAGGACAAGGGCCATTCTACGTGATGTACTGCTCAACCCTTTTCCCTCGGTCCTTCTGCCCCTTCCACCGCAAAGAAAGTTTTTGAGCAATCCTCATTTTGAGGCTCAGACCACCAAAAATAATGAGACCTTACCCCAACAACTGAGATAAAAGTTATTGCACAAATACCATTCTTGTACCGGCAAGTTCCATTATTAAAACCCAAGCCCCTCCCCGGTTTTTGTGGACGAACACGAATACGATGAACTTGCGCCCGCTGCATTTTGAAATGACCACTTCAAGTGAAGGTAAAAAGACTGGACCTCCTAATCAATCGGTATCCACGTCCGGTCCAGTATCTTCTTGTGTATAATAATTCCTTTCAGTAATGAGGCGATGGACCTCTTCTGCATGCCTGCGGAGATGCATCTCATGGAGCAGATCTTCGTCGCACATATGACACCTTCGATCCTGCAAGTGTTTCTCTCGAAAGTGTCGCAGAGTCGACTTATACTCGCTATATTTTTGTGTGCGGCGATGAATGGGAAGTCCAGTGTCGCCGTAACATTGAAAGCATCGCCGGGGCTTCTTGGCCTCCTTAATATGACTTTCGGCTTTCATAAGAAGATCATCCTGCTGCGAAGGCTTCGGAGAACTGCGCCTCGTCTTGACTGGCTTTGATAACACGTCAGTCTGTTCTTCGTCGAACCCATCACTTGGTGCTGCTCGTTTCCGTCGCCCACGCAGCGGTCCACCTTCAAGGAAGCAACAATATCGGGAGATAGAAGCCACAGCGGCGTTCCTTCTTTGCCATTCCACCTCCAAGGATTGAGACGTGGGCCATGTGAATAATTTCTCAAGAAGATCAATCTGCTCCGGTAGCATCTGGTCTTCTACTTGGAGTACCTTCTTCGCCTCTTCATCATCAACGGCACGACCGGAGAGTTGCCGCTCAATATCTCTTAGGGCCTGCTGGCGGTCGAACTCATGGCGGACCTTCCGTCTTAGTGATCTTTCCAACCGGCCGAACGAGCTGGAGACTTCGCGGGACAATCGATCCAATTTCGATTTTATCGCTGCACTGGGATCGCGTTTGTACGCTTCGGCTTGCTCTCTCATCCGCTGAACAGCCTCAACATACTCTGGATGCTCGCGGAGAGATGCTCGTTGCTTTGAAGTAAGGTGCCGAGGGCGCCTTTTGTCAATCCACCTACTCATCCGAGTGATCGCGCGCATCAGAGCCTTATCGGGCTCGCGGCCGTTCATAATACTCTGCATATCAGTGTCGATGTGTCGCGGCAGATAATGATTCAAGAAAGTGCGAGTGTCAGCGTGTTTCATGATCAGATTTTGCTGTGCTTCGCTGACTGCGCTACTTTCATTCAACATCTTCCCCCCTCCATATCGAAACCGATGGGCAAACATTGACTGAAGGAAGCCATGGATTTCCCCTAAATTTCTCAGACGTCCAGACATGGCGCTGTCGGTCATTGGCTGGTTCCATTGAAGCACTGCGCGTCCATTGACCACCTCCGTCTTGCAGAAAACATAATAGTTTTCCACCTCGCGTTTCAAGGGTAACTCCATCTGCTGTCGACCACCCTCAACGAATAGCTTTCGAAGGCGCTCCATCGAACACAGCGCGGGGACTTCGAACGCTTGAAGCCAAAAAAGTATCCCGAAGATGAAGGTATGCGGACTGAAGACAAGTGACGGATCGTTGATGATTTCAGGAAATGGAAAATTGTTACTAAGAATTATGGTTAATTCTGGGTTTTCCTTACCGGGGTTCAGCACCCAAGACTCACATTTGGGAAGTTCCAAGGAATTTCTTAGTGTGCTCTGATTTAATCTCCACCAAGAGTATGGGAGGGCCGCCGCCTGGATTGTTTTGTATGGAGTAATGCAGATGGTGAAATTGTAGCGAAAGAAGAGCATGCAGTCGGTTCACGGTATAAATACCGAGCATGTTGAAAAGGCAGAGCTGGATTCGTTCGTACCCGAAATGAAATCGTCTTTCCTGAGTTCGTAGAATTGTCTCGTTGAATTCGGTCAAATCTTGGACGTACACCGGTTCCTTGCCCCGTTGCTGCTGATCGAGGTTGAATTTATCAATCAGTTTTCGAATACCCTGGGACCCAGTCAGCTAAAGCGTCAGATCGCGACGAAGGACTTACGGCATTAATCTCTTCGCTGTCTTCCGCAGTGATCCTCGTCCGTGTAATTCTCCGATAGTAACCCCGAAAGCCTTTCCATTCAGCTTTGAGGGCGCTAGCTTTCGATGTTCCCTTCAGACGACGGCCGTCTTCACCGTACTTTAGCTTCATGCAGTAGTTAAAGAATCGATGAACGTCATTAGGTGTAACTTTGCGTAGTGCCTCGACGGGATCATCCCATTTCAAAAGCGCACCAGCCTGATTGGCCTTCACTCCGCAGTACCTGTGCACTATATCAGCAATCACATCCTCATTGTATAGGTCTGAATCAGTGCTCACTTATGCCAGCGCTTTTCGATTCGGCGACCTCGAACCTTGGTTTTATCGGAGCGCCCATAATCAAGCGGTACGTCTGCAAGGTCCTCGTCCGTGTCATCATCAGGGTCGTCACTAAAATCGAGCAGATCACCAGCATTCGCTGGGCGACCCAGTTGTCGTTTTGGGCGGGTTTCAGACCTGCTACGCTTATCAGGAAGGCAAGTGGTTGCTGGGACTGTCAGATCAGAGGCTTCCCCTGAGTCAGAGTCTTCGGTCGTATCGAAGTCAGGCCGGAAGGACACACTGGAAGTGTCACTGTCAGTCGCAGAGGACAGATCCGCACCGTCGCTCATGCTGTCTCCGGATGTGCACAGAGTAGCGGAAATCAAAGGCGATGGATCATGAACGGACGGAAAAAGGATAAGGCGCGGTCGAAGGAGGGGAGATGGCTGAACAAAATCGACAGCGAAGGAAGATCACGACCGCTTTTATAATCATTCGTACCACGGCCAACTTGCTTTCCAATGGATATGAGAATATGACTCGAGGAGCGCCGAAGATGAATAGAAACTCGGGGAACAATACCCATGATGGGGGTTATTGGCTGGGCATGCGTGGAGTGGGGCCTTGTTGGCTTCTAGAACATTACAAGTCTGGAACAGGGGGGCGGATCGTGGCTATAGTGGATGTGTGCGTGGCCCGAAAACCAGTGCCGGGGAGGCCGCAAGTGGCCGCCAAGAGGGCCAGAAATGGCCTCCTCGGCACAAATGCTTTTTGTTTAGAGGTACTATTTAAATATAGCGTAGCTACTAAAGATACTTTAAGTAGTAGTAGATTTTTTATTGTTCGTCTTCTTATAGTATTCTCTAATATATAGTTCTAATTAATCCTATACCTATTCTTATAGGTAGAATAATATAAAGATAACCTTACTTCCTTTAGTTACTAGTTATACTATATTAACGTCTAAGTAGATATCTATCTACGTAAGGAATCTATATAACTTATATTAAATACTATTAAAGATCTTAGCCTTTAGGATCTTAATAGTATTAATAGAAGATACTAGTACTAAAGTAATAACCTAAGCGTAAAGCTACTCTAAGTAGTTATTTATCTTATTATTATTACTATTATATTAAGTACTAAGAGCGTTAAGTTCCTTCTTAAGCTTCTTAACTATTACCTTAAGGCCTTTAATTACCTTATCTCTTTTATTATCTAAATTAGATTTAGTAGTTTATTATATAGGGATCTTCCTCTTAATACTACTATTATTACCTACTATAATAGCTCTACTTTATAGTTTAAAGATAGAGCGATTAATATATTATATAGAGCTAACTAATTACTATAAGTTAGATATAGAAAGAGTAACTAGTTACCTAAATCGTATATTATAATAAGATATAACTACGATATAGGCTATAGTAGCTAGTTCTAGCTCTCTTAGTATAACTTCGAATTCTAAGCGTATCTCTTAATTATACTATTACCTTATAAGGCCTTACTATAGACTAGATCCTATTAAGGGTCTTATAGAATATACTAGAAATACGCGCTAAGTAAGTTAATTACTAAGTGTTGCTATAAAGTAAATCCCCTACTTATAGGTTAGGTTATCTTAAAGGTAAATAGTAAAGTATAGTACTAAAGGTAGTAACTAAGTAATAATATTAGATTAATTACGAAGAACTAAATATATAATAGTAAAAGAGTGTCCTTATATATCTAGTCCTTCCTATTATAGTCTATAGTTAGGAGTACAAGGTAGTATACTAGACTAACTAATCTAATAGTCTATATAGTATACCTAACTATATACTAGGGTATTACGTAGTAGAGTAGTAGCTAGTTCCTATAGCGTACTAACCGTCCCGTAGTATAAGTCAGTATTAGTTATAACTATTAGCTATAGGCCTCTTCTAGCTCCTATCCCTAAGGCCTAGCTTAGGGCCTTTCTAGGGCTCGCCTAAGTATACCGAAACGCACGTGATAACGCTAGTCCCTAGCGTCCGTGGGATGATTGGTTCACGGTTGCTGCTTAAATAGCTGCGGCCCCTGCGCCTCTTTGAGGTTCGTAACACCTACGCTAGCTAGAAAAGATCTTTATTCTATCTACTACTGCGCGCGTACGAGGGCGATATCGTCTATTAATCCTTAACGGGTATAGTAGTTATTTAACACCTCAATTCGATCGAATATATACCGATAATAATATTATACTACTCTATATACCTTCACATTCGTCTTACTTACTATAACCGCTCGATATTAGATGCTTTATAGTGCTTAAGCGCGCGTACGGTCGCTTTGTAAGCGATTTAGCTTAAACCGGCTATAATTATATCGACAAGCTTGATTTCCTAGTAGATTATCCTCGCGTACGGCTAGAAGCCTTCTAGCCGAATATTATTTAAAGCAGCTTCGTAGCTGCTAGTATCGTGCTATTCGATCCTAATAGGGTGCTTTCTAAGCTTAATATATCAATTCGGACGCCCTCGCTACTATTGAGCCGACTAAGTACTAGTTCTAGCTAGTCTATACTAGAAACGCCTAGAACTACCGATTAGCTATCTAAGCATACTAAAAAGCTTAAAAGGTTTATAGCCGAACGATCAAAAAGCCCTCTAAGCCTAGTGAAAACAGTAGTTGATTAGCTTCTTAAGAGCTAGTATAAATCACTAGGCTATGTTGCAATACTAATGCAGGAGAACGCCTATTTACGAGCAGCGAATAAGAAGAAACGCCAGAAGCGCACTCGATCGACTAGGCAGATCGCTCATAAAGGTAGCCTATCTATCGAAGAGGGCATACAGCTAGTTCAGCAGCCTATTTAGCCGGTAGAAGCTGATAGGGTAGGATCGTATGGTCAGGCCGATCTGCCTAATCAATCGATTCAACCAATAAGGAGGGCTCCTCCTACCTGCAGTGGCTGTGGACAGAAAGGGCACAAGATCAATTCATGTAAAAATCGCACTAGCTAGTTGAATTCATAGGTGTTGGTTGATTAATTATGTCTAAAAAATTTATCATGGGGGTGGGTGTCCCGGTCGGCCGTGTGTCCCGATCGGCTGTGGACTACGTTACGTTATGCCCATTGATGATTAATAGACGAAATCGCTCTCGTACGCGCGAAGCAGTGTATAGAACAAAGATCCTTTGGAGCCAGCGAAGGCCGATTTCATCGGTAGTCCAACTATTATTCGATACTTCGATTCACTAATCCCTAGGGAGATTCGACGATTCAAATCAACCAGCGATACAAAGCTAGCATTTGAATAATACAGGGCAGCAGCGAATAGACGTCAACGCATATCCTTTCGATTGTAGTCCTATTCGCGATTTCCTGGTTGTAGAATTAATCGCCGACCGTAGTATTCTGCCTCTTGTAACCACCTTTTGCGATGCCATTAGGCCCATCACGAATCAAAGTTATAGATATCCTCGGGTTAGATATCGTTCTCATCAATGGCGCGTTACACTGTCTAGAACTACTCTTTTATAGTCTTTCGATCCTCGTTAAGAGCGCACTCGTAGTCATATCGCCTAGAGAAGTGTTTTCAAATCTCAATACGTCCTTTAGTGAAGTTTGATACCCAATCAATACTAACGGTCGGCGGAGGGATAATCCCACGCGCTGCAAGAAGCATATCAGCTATTTCTCGTACAGTAGTACGCCTAGGCGCTACTCCACGCGAATCCATTGAATAGGCGAATTTTCTTCTAATTCGATCAATTTATGCGAGTTTGCGCTTGTATCATCGCGCGATACTCGGTGATTAGCACGCGCATATAGTGTGCTGTAGGGTATATCGTATAGCTTTGCTGCTGCGCGCATAGATTTAACACAGCTATTTTTGATTTTATCAAGGGCTAATAGGATTCTGCCCTCCTGGTTGGCCGATTTCTGCGAAGATTCGGTGCGAATTGGGGGCATAGTAGGCTGTTGAATTAGGTAGGTGGTAGGAAGACGCGTTTTAGGGTGGGGTGATCTTCTCGCTTGTGAATTACGTTACTACGCTAACAGTTTGATGTAACTTTCCCGACCACATATTCCCCCCCCGGGGGGGGGGGGGGGGGGGGCATAGTTAAGAAAGTCTTATTAGGGAGGGGTGCACGATTTTTTTACACCTGCCCTCAGTACCTGAAATCTTGATAGTTTCCGGCCGGATCTTTTGAATATTTTAGTCTAACAGCTAGTTCTACCTAAAATTCATATGACATATAGGGTTAAGTTAAGCCTGGAGCCTGGTTTTTTTTGATGGGTGATGCCAAGCGATGTAAAGGATACGCGTGTATAAGAAGCAAGAGGGTGGTTCAATTGGTAATTGTAAGACGTGAAAGGCTTGGTAGAAATCTGGCAGAACTTGTTACGGCGATCAGGAGGAATTCATGAAGGTAGCTGTATCATTAAACGAGGCAACTAAAACTAGGGAAAGCAAAGAAGAAGAGAGCTCTCTGCAGAACCTCATGGCCTTTTAAGGTTTTGTCCTGGGGAAAACCATCGCAACAGATCTCAGGCCAAATGTCGTGCCGCCAGAATTTTGATGTCATACCAGTAGTCGCACCTCTTAATATCTAAGAGGTCGGTTTTAGGGATTAGGGAGAAGAGGGCTATTCAGAGAGTGTTAGCCTTCCTGTCAATCAGGTAGGAGTTAGGGACTAAGTCAAAATCTACAGAATAGTCAAAGACTGTTTCTTGAGGAATATAAGGGCCCTCTTCATGTTCGATTTATATACAGTCTTATCTCAAAGAACAGGAAGGAGAATCATCCTAGTTGTAGGAGGGAATCTACATAAATGTATGTATCCTCTGAACGAGGCTCACTAATTGGGTTGCCACTTTGTTGGGAAATGCACTGTTTAAGATCGGGAAGGAAATCACCAAGACGTGGAATAACCAGCAGACATTAGCTAGCTTACTGGTCTCCAGTGCCCAGAGTTGCAGGCTTAAGGCCCTTTACTCGCTCTGCCTCGGGTATTCTGACAGATTTTGACCGATTTCGGACAAATACTAGAGAGACAAAGGAGGATCCGTCGCGGGAAATGAACTTCTATCCACAGACTAGGGTACTGCAGCGCCAACATTAATATTCGCACCAAAAACACATTTTGAATCCTCGCTCAGAAGCCAGACGATCACTCCTGCCACATCCTCTGGCCGCATTGAGGCCCATCCACTTCTGAGATAGCTATTTTTGACATCGTCTGATTTCTCAAAAAATTTCCCCAGCATTGGGGTGTTTGTCACACCTACAAAATTATTAGCGAACATCCTCCGCAGAAAAGAAAGTCTTTGGAGGGCAGACCTGGAGAAACACAGTTGACACGAATTCCGAGGCCTATAGTATCCTTCGCAACGCTCTGTGTGAAATGCGCGCAACCTGCCTTTGAGGTTCGGTAGGCATAAGCATCTGGATTATGTTGCATTGAAGCCATGCTGGCTACATTGACGATTGCGCGGCTTGAGGAAGAGGGGAGCTTTTCCATCGCTTGAACGGCGGCCCTTGTGCAGTAGAAGACACCATTCAGATTGACACTGAGAATCTGATCCCAAGCCCTGTCGGTCTCTTCCACGATCGCGGGGACGCCTCGCGCACCGATGGGTTGAGGAAGCCCTGCGACGTTGGCAACGCCATGCAGATCTCCAAATGTTGTAATAATGTCCTTGATCCAGTTATTCACAGACTCGGAGGAGCTCACGTCAACAGTCTGGCATCGGACAGTTATAAATGGACTCAGTGTCTGTAATGTGGCTGTCACTTCGGCGAAGTGCTTGTCCACAATGTCCGCAATGCAAATAGTGCCAGCGCCTCGCTCTGCCAACAGGCGTGCGGTAGCCGCACCCATGCCGGAGGCGCCACCAGTGATAGCATAAACCTTTTTAGATGCCATGATGGATTGGCTTGACGGGCGTTACTCACACTTGTGCACAGAAGTAGGATGATGTATAAAACTCGCAGGTATTCAGCAGTCTGGCGACATATAAAAGGGAGCAAAACCCTGAATACCACGTCATAGCCCGCAGTGGCCCTACCCAGTTTGGTCAACCCTTGGTCAATCCGGCATACTAATACTGGAAAGCATGAGTGAACGAGGGAAAGTTCTCAGAATAGCTGCGCTGTTGCTTCAAGGAGGGCAAACTCTCATCTAGCGCGGGGTCGACACAGCCGAGCTAGCTTTGTCATAGAAGCCGAGGTGAGAGAATTTGCCCTGTCCGTGTCGACGTCATGCGTGGGGAGGCCAAGCAATTAGCCTCTCCGCGGAGGTCTGTGGGATCACACTCGACATGACCTACTAGTCGGCCATCAAATCCCGACAAAACCGAACTGCCGAGGCGAGAGGAAATTGAGCGAGTTCTCAAATCGAAAACTCTGTCAAACACTCCTGTAATTCCAGTAAATAACTACAGAAACATCATAGACAGAGCCTTGGCATCAGAGCTACCTGTCTGCTTTTTGCGAAGGACGGACACCACGATACTTCCTATTCTTGGTACGCAGCTATCCCCCAGACACCACAGAGCCGGACAATGCAAGACACTGCTGTGCATAAGTTGCCGATGCCCTCCGGAAGAGAACGTGCATTGGTTCGGAATATTACTCAAGACTCAGTTAATCTTGGAAAGCCGAATCATAAAGCTCCATGGCTCAAGTCCGTATTACTACTAGTTACGCCGAAATACAGCGCTGAGTCACTTACTTGCTAGGATCTCTACTATTTCACAATGTAGCCTTCATCCATGGGGTAGAATAGGTTTTCATCATAAGGAATCGAAAGTTGAACAGCGATAGCGGGTCCTATCCCGTGAATGTCCTGGCCACCAGTTACACTATGGCTCTATCCAGAAGCACAATCTGGCTGAGGGTGTCATTTCGGCTATTTTAGGGGTACTCTAGCTACAATTGAATCTATTCCAGCGTGCCTCACCCTTCGATGCCTGAAACTGCAAATGCCACCAGTTACCAGCCACCAGGTCGCCATGGTCTTGTTCAGAAACAAAGCCATTATTGGCGCGCCTCTCTCTTTACTACCGATATAATTGTGATTGCTGAGCTCAACAGCCCTGAGGTGTCTGGCCACGCTTCAACATCACACGAGGGCGTCCTGATCAGCTGCTTCGACGAGACTATGCAAAAGGCCGGCCGTCACGTCCTACTCAGTAGACACCCGACAAGCAGAGAAGCCAAGTACGGTGCAGGTTGATATTCGGTATCCAGTGTTCCGGGTCTACTCATCATTCGTGCAAAGGTAGTTTCCAAGCATGGGGAGGAAATTTTGGTTGCATGCAGTTGCCTCCAAGAAGCTGGATCAGGGAGAGGAGACTCCGAAGACGGATGCGATTGCGTTGTTACTGGATGTGGACGATTCGACTTCGTCGCGCCTTTGATTTCACCGCGTCTCTCGGTTCATGTTTTCATTTGATAGTAAACTATATGGAGGGAGTTGCTGCCAGGACGATGGAAATTTGGTTTTTATTCTCAATTGAAGAGCTCTGACGGCCGTGATGAAGGATTCCTGCCGCTGAATGTACACATTGTGAAGAAATCACCACTTTCTCGGGGCCTGGGCCTCCGCGAGGTAGAAACTGTAAATCGAAATGTTTACAAGTCTATAACGTCGGCTAATACTGAGACACATGCTTTGCTCCTTGTGGCGTTACAACACGATATTCGGATGAGGACTCAACCTGTGGGATGGAACTCATTGATTGATCGTGGCTTAAACGATCGGTTTAGAGGTGCATGCCCCCAGTTTGGCACTATATTTCTGAGTCTAGTTGTTCAATGCCATACAACGGGGAATTTTAATAGAAATCGAATAGATTTATCCAGAGAGACTCATAGTGTTATTATACCACCTCATTCCTGGTTTCCACTCAATCCAATATACGTTGCACAATTGCTCTGGCCACGGTCATACACTACAGTGCTAGTGTAAAGGAGCTTTCAAGAAACTTACAGCATCCCATGTCACCACTTGTAGTCTATACACCAGAACATATACAAAATCAATTCTCTGGATGAATTTCGTGGCATAGGCGTGTGACAGCATCATCCAAAATACAACTGCAGCTGCCGAGTTTGGAACATTGTCACAGAAGCTTCATATCGCTTTGAACCCCACTCTTCAAGATATCAGCCAACGGAAGAAACTCTTTCGCAAGCTCCGTATGTTGGGGCCCGGCAACCCATTCAAACATGGCTTTCTGGTTTGTGTACCTATTTTGGCTGGTTAGCGAACCTTGTCTCTAATATGTTCCAAATGAGGCCCGACATACTGTTCGATAACAACAAATTGGTCCTTCCCGGTAACCTTGAACCAGAGAAACTTTGTATTTGCAGCGCATTCAGTAGTAGTGACATTCTGGCCATGTCTGATGTAATCTTGCATCTGAAATAGCGTCTCGTGTTAAATCAGAGTACCCAAAGCAGAGAGTATATCTTCATGGTTCAGGGTAAACTCGCCTGCTGGGCCAGACCTTTCTTTGGAGTCAATGAAAGAACGGCAGTGACCGGGTCAGGGGAGTTCCATCCCGGCCGAGGAAGCGTTTGGGCCGCTGTCGAAGCTGCCAAGCCCAGAGCAGTCAAGGCAAAGTAGAAGAGCATGGTGTGAGATAATCTGATGAAGCCCAGATCAATAAAACTGTTTGTCAAAACAAAATGTGCAATCAAACGTGTTCGAGGGAACTTTCTGGCTATAAGTATAGTCCACTCCTTAGTTTAACCAAAATTAATGTGCATGGACCCTCAACATCGCTAAATTGCGGTCTACCATCCAAAACCATGTCCCTGCATCAGGAATTGATCCGGAGACGATACCCAGACCGGAAATAGGCATGTTCCTTTCTAAAGAAGACAACCTGGCTTTTGAGCCCAAAAATTGGTCAATATGAATATGGCGAATGACTGGGAAAGAAGGACATCATGGGGCCCGCTTGGAAGCATATCTGATGTTCGTTTACTATTAGTTTTTCCCGAGTCGGCATTTTCAACATTACGAAGAGACGCATGAGGAATGTCTGTTCGGCCGCAACCCTGGGTGGGTAGAGGGCTTAATTTCGAGTTGACCTCTTTTCCGTCCATATTCTAAGAGTCAGCTTTTTTGGCCTCGAAGATATCCGACAAATCTAGCTGGCTGGGGCACATATTTATTGAGCCGGTGAGAATGGACTGATCTGACCACGGTTCCTTGACTCACGCTTGTAAGGTTGTACTGAGCTATTGAGCTTGAACATCATGAAGCTTATCAATACAGCCAAATACGTTCTGGCTTGTACCTCAGCTCTCGTTGCCGCGGACGTGACCTTTGTTGTCAGCCTGAAACCTTTGCCTGGAAAGGACGATGCGGTACGCCCGATTCGTCGTCTTGGATAGCTATGGTACTGATTGGAGTGACCTTTAGGCATCACAATACATGGCCGGGACAATTGAGTCATTTCACCGTATAAAGCCACCAGGCCAGCTTGAACTTTTCGCTTTCCTAGATGGAGATGGGAAAGTGGTGGGCGTGGAAAAGTATGTGAATCAGAGACTCTAAAAGAAAGACCGGATAGCTGATTGGTCTTCAGATACACCAGCTCACAGGCCGCGCTGAACTGGGCGCTCAACAAAACCCACGTGGATGCTCTGCGTCCCATGGGGCAATATTTCGATCTTCTCTCCATGCAGATCATTACTGATGCAACTCTTGATATCAAGGACGCATTCTCTAAATCTATCCCCCCTACCGGGGCCTAGTCCAGCACAACAAAGGATATGTTTTCAGGGTTCTCGTCAACTAGAAGAACGAAAATCCCTGATTGATAGCAATGTTGGTTTGGAGACCGTTGAATCAGTGTGATCAAACTGTTAGTCCCAGTGTTTATGAGTAACCCATATGTAAGGTATGGAGCCTAGTAGGTCACCATTAGAATCGCATAGATTCAAAAACGTCTCACAACACTGTAAGCCTCCTGTTCACAGGAGTTCAAACCATCGTCGTGGGTGGTAAAAACTGAATACCGCCTCGGGGATCCCCGAGTCTAAGCTAAAGAGTGGGAATTTTTTGGATAATGCCTCTGTATCTTCAGTGTGGTCGCCATGATCACAAACCAGACACCTTATGGAGAGATATCTGAAGCAGCCGTTTCTGAAGGTATCCAGCACCGTGGCGCGAAATCTGTATCGCAAGCTTGGTCAAGTGGCATGAGGTCCGAAGGAGTTCACCAGCCAGCAGGCTCACCAAATACATCTATCTACGCAGTCCCCGTGTTGCCTAGGAATGACAGGTGAATGAAGGGTCCAAGGTCCACGACTACCGTGATCGTCCTCATGTGCTGCATTCTTGTCAGTACCACGGGCTGAGGCGTCTATCTACCCATCCATAACATCCGTGCGGGGATACGAAGCGTACTCGCGAATTATAAAGGTTGAATGTTGGCGTTGATTCGGCATGCTCTAGCCACCCTAAACAATGTTGTGCGTGTTTCAATTCGCTTGGAATGCTGAATGCTATGTTGTCAGTCAACTTGCGCTTGAGTATCCTTGCCCCGATATGAGCGTGCCTAAAACAATTTGACTTCGTAAGTACACATATGTAATATCTCCAAGAAGAGCCGATCCGGAAGTGCATATCACACTTAATCTGCCACTGCGTTAGCGTCGGTATAAGGTTTTTTTCTTGACATTTCTGTCAATGCCCATTGCAGCGGACATACACCTACCCAAGTCGTTCATTGGGCTTGGCTGTTTTGATATTCTGCACCTAACACAACTGGCTTGTACTCCACATGGTGAACAGCCACAGGTAGCCCGGCATTCAAACCGTATTAGTGCCATGAAGATGGCGGAGAGGTGTGGATATTGCTATCTAGTTGGGGTGGGCCTGGCCGCGATAGCCACCGTCCATCCTCATCCTAATTTTTAGGCCGCATTTAGAAGGATTCGGCACTTTATTTTCTACGGGGCCCCGAGATTCAATGGGTATTCCAGCCTTTCCTCTGTTTCATGGCTGAATTTCTCCGCAATATCTTACAAAGGGGATATAAATTGCGACCACGACAAACTACACGTAGGGTGCGTGGCTCTTCTTGCTGTCATTTCTCCAGTGATCAAATCACTGTTTACTCTCTCCCACCTTTCACAATTCGTAGATTTTTTGGACCAACGGCCGAGTCACCTCAAAGCACGTATCGTTACGACTCACAAAAATAAAAGCTACGGCACATATCCACTCAACTTGAAGATGCCAGCGCCATCAGAAAAATGGTGCTTCGACAACTTGACACTATGACCATTCTATAGATTGGGCTATCTCTTAATCGGTTGCAAAAGCTTTGTATGATCTTCCTTG
Source organism: Penicillium sp. F50 (assembly GCA_037356195.1). NCBI lineage: Eukaryota > Fungi > Ascomycota > Eurotiomycetes > Eurotiales > Aspergillaceae > Penicillium > Penicillium sp. F50. The sequence goes on from JAYXSA010000058.1 coordinate 37,069, forward strand.
AAACTGTACTTATAGTTTTCGTCGATGTGATATTTGCTTTTTCTTTATCATTCATAACTCTTGTTTCCGCTTTCACGTCGCAAGTCACAGACATCTACTACCTCTGTGTGTCGAGATGAGATACAGAGTATGAGGGCTGGTGGGCCCAATCATATTCGGCGAGCGATACTGGATAGTAACATATTGTAGCAGTACCGGGGGATAACAAGTTCCGGATCTCGAAGGTTTTCATTAGCGGGTTGCATTTTCTAGAGGTTTCCTCGCAATAATAAAACCAAATCAAGCTGTTATAGGAAACACTTGTTTCCATGGCATTTATTTCATATCGCCATTTGGGGCAAGTGTACTCATGTAAGTATGTTCAGTTAAACTCCAACACATTGAATGTATGTACCGCTAGGTCGGCAGATATGATAGGACGCTTTATAAGAGAAAGGTCCAAACACGCTTGGCATTGCCTGTGTAGTGGATTTCCAGTTGTACAGGCTTGTGATTGGGAAGATTGGAGTGCTGCAGAGCTCTCTGGAGTTAAGTTGATTGATTCATGTTGTTTATTCCGTTCCCTCGTACTAAATCCTAGTATAAATCGGTCACGCTGGCTTAACCGCGGGACAGCTTGTCGACACAAGGCGAGACTGGTCTGGTATTGCTCAAATGGACTAAAGCGTGGGACTGACAATGGCTGGGGCCCGTAGATTGACACCCAGTCTTTTGAGCCTTCCTTGCCTGTAGGATTGACTACGGTCAGGGCAGCTTGCGCCGAGTCTTTATAGTATGAATCGACACTTGGGATGATAGTCCCTATTCTGCCGTGGCTAGGGGACACATATGTATAGTTCATGGCTGATAATTCTCCCCTACCGATGCCACTGCATCGATCATCTGTAGTTTTTCGGATCGGAGTTAACGGATCAATAGAATCGACATCTTGACTCGGACTCGGCATTGTTGTTTCTTGGCCCGGACTTAGTATTGTTGTTGTGTTTGAGCCGCCGCTGTAGGCTATCACGTTGGAAGTAGTTGGGAACTGAAATGGATGGTCGCCTAGCGGTGGCTATAGGTATGAGGCAGGATGATAATTATCAATCGCTAGATCCGAAGAGTCCAGACAATGGTCAGTCCTGCCGAGAAAATCTAGTAATTCACTAGGAGTAGAAACCTCTCGCGGCGGAAGCGAAGGTACGTTACTAGAACGTTTAGGCGTCGGATCGGCTAGTATTAGACTGCATTCTAATGCCTCTAGAAGCCGGATAGTCGTTGATAGCTTATCGTATGCCTTAGGATCGTTTAACGCTGGCTTGCTGGGGCAATACCTCTTCCGAGAAGGCTTAGTCACGTGCTATTTTTTCAGCCGGGCACGTAGTTGTGTTTCGCTTTACTATACCGTCAGTATAGCTGCAAATGGACCAAGGCGATTTCGCTCCTTACCTTGGTTGGAAGAATTCAGTCTGTATCGCTTTAATGACTTGATTAAGAGGCCACTCTTCTTCTTTGTAAAGCTTTGTTATCTCTGCACGCTTGCTCTCCCATACATCCCCAGATATGGTGTGTCCCATCATTTGAAAAGCCTAGCCAACGGTCTATGTAGGAGTCATAAAAAAAATGCTATCACAGGTGATTTATCAAGCGTTACTCATTGTCAATGGGATATCGGCTTGATTAACTGCAGAAGAACATTTAATTAAGCAGATGCCTCTGGCGGAAAAACGACGGATCAGGCGATCTTCGTGAGTTTCCCCGCATAGTTGACTGCACATGGTAAATCACCCTCAAATACGCATTAGGGTGCGAGGTGCAGCCCTACGGCAGCCGTTGACACTCCGACCTGTGCATTTCAGGGATTCACCTCGGTATTGACGATAGAGGCGAGCCATCCAGCAGAAGATGTCACTCGAGACCCTGAAATACCATGGCCGGAGTTCAATCGGATCCAGGCATGCGTTAACCTTAGTTTCGGCCCTGTACAGAATAGGCATATGCACCAATACCCCAGCTCTCACGCTTGGGACTACCCTCGCAAACTCTATTGATCACGATGTCGCTTTGAAGATACCATCCTCATTGCTGCATAGTTCCAGTCGTCGCGCTCGCCTCAAAATAGGCTGGATTTAAAATCGCTGTACATCAAAAGAATCTGAGACGTGCCAATCCATGGTTCTATTCAAAGAAAGCTTGCTAAGTTGACTGCTGGTAACTAAAGCACAGAAATGAACGAGAGGACGTATAATACTCGAAGCAGGATCATTTCTGGAGTGGGGAAGTTTCCGGCCAATATGTGTTCAGTTATAATGCACCAACTGGCTTAACCTTCAAAGGTCGAAGTTATTCTCTTTCCTGGGCATTTTTTCATAGGCGTTAGAAAGTGCAAAGTTCATACTGTCGACAAACGAGCCGATGGAACAAGCCCCCGATATCACCCGCTATCCTTGCAACCTAGTGTGATATTCCACATCAAAGTATCCTAGACGCATCAACTGATAATTCATAGATGGCTTCGGCTTTAAGTGCATGCTAGCTAAATGGCTAGCCCCAATGTGGAGCAAAGCCCTTCTTGGACGGCTGGAAAGTGCCAAATTGGACAGGTTGCAGCTGATCTATCGGAGTCCGAATATTTTCGGGCATGAAATCAAGGGTGAAGTGCATGAAGTGAATTCTAATCCCCAACTCAGTAAGTGTGTGCATTAGCCATTGTCTTCGGTAGATTGTCCGGAATATAATCTCTGAAATCCTAACGTTCGCGCGAATCTTCTCTAGCTTGCGCAATTCGCACTCCAAATTGGCCCTGACAAGTTGATTGGCATGCTTGCCAATCAGTAAATCAAGCATCCCCTGGAAAGGCTGTCCCATTGTTTGAGCATATTTGGACTCAGACCTATTTGGTTATTCCCCTCGATGATTTTGATGCAGATTCATACAAATTGTTGCCCTCAGTAAACGACCACCAGGAAACACAGGTTCACAGTGAGTCACATATGAGAGGGAACAAAACCCCTTCCAGACTCCATGGCCACAGCTATGGAGCCGTAAACACAGACACAGATAGGAGAAATGCCACTTCCTCTCATCCTGGGGTTTCTTGCAGCACAGCCTCCAATGCGAACAAATGTGACCCAGAGTCATCTTCGATATGCCGAATTACCTTCTAGGTGGGCCTCTTTTACTGACCAAAATCAAATTTACTGCATTTATTACCCAGTGAGCGTTGAAACGTTGGGAAGCCTGTCCAAGAATACGACTAATAGTCCACTAGGTAGTTCTTTTTGTGGTCGATTTCGAGGATTAGTGGTTGGGGCCACCTGGTGGTTGCAGTGGCTGAGACATGCGCGAAATGTTGGAGAGGTAGTTGAGTTCTCTAGTTAGCCGTGGGTGCTGGCAGTGAACCTGGGAGAGATGGCGCGTAGACATTTTTGGCCTAATTAGATTATGTCTTTTACGCCACTCACAAGTTCCACCCATTCTGACTCGCTTTTTCCAAAACCTTAGGTCGGATAGCTTTCGGAAGGTCTAATTCCTGCGTGGCTAATTGTAGGCCATGAACTATCTCGGTATTCGGCGCCTTTTGACTTGTGATGACCTGGAGGGCAATAAACCGAATAGAATATCGGACGTATGAGTTATCTCCGTCAATATCGGCTTATGTGGGACATTAGAGAGGTTGTTCTCGAAATACAATTTTCCGGGGTTTGACTATGTGCCCGAGGGCATCGTCATGCGCTTCCCCGCACCGTTTGCCGTAACAGAAATCATGCGACCATATTCATCAGTCGTGCCGGTGGAAGAGTCAAAGAGCAATTTGCGGGTTTGTATGCTCGCTTGTTCGCCAACCAGGGCCTTTTCACTCCTCCATTTGACGCTGGGTTCCAGGGTGAAAGCTCCCACGAATCGTGACACGCCACTATGATGGGACATACTCAGCATCATCACAGGGAAAATCTGTTCATACGGTTAAGCAGAATAAATCATGAATCATACTGTGGGCAATCAGCCAAGGTCTATAGCCCTTGGCCGGTGCCCCGCGGCTGGCTGCATCCTTGGCACCAATACAGCATACTCGTGCCAAGAGGACCCGACACTCATTATATGTGTAGCCGCCTGTATTTCCAAAATCATAAAAAAGCTTACGGCAAAGGCGAGATAGGATAGGCTTCAAGGGTCTAGTGCGGAACATGAAGTGCTACCCCACGGATGAAGGCCCAAGTACATCGGTCTTACATCATTAAACTATTCCAAGCGAATCAAATGGGCCGAATTTGGGTTTGTGTGTTCCTCAAGGGATACTCTGATGTTTCTTGCGCTATTGTCAGCATAACCAATGCCTCTGAGCACAGATACTAGTGTCACTAAATTCAGCATCCGGATTCGGACGACACGTCCAACTGCGCAGTAGGATTTCCACAGAGCATGTGCAGCCTGGAAGTCATCCGATGCGATACTGAGGTTATCCTCGTCCATATTTGCCAAACAGGAGACTGGTATTAGCCGCGCAATCGCTGGCGAAGGAAGGTTGCACACCTATGCTGGTTATGAGGGCGACCATAATGTATATTCACCTCAATCTGCGAGGCGCAGAATCAGGTTTGTTCTTTCATATGGTCCATCAGGGGCGCTTGCAAGTATACCTCTTAGGTTTTGCATAGCATGGCCCACTTTCGGTTCCCATTGAGCATCCTATATTCAGAGCTAATCCGATAGCTAATCAATCCAGCTATGGGACCGCTGTATTCTGGATGGCTCAATCACAAGTATACTATTCTGAGTCATCAAGGCCATAGCCCTTCCAAACGTAGTCGCAGGATTTGCAACCATTGGTTGAGGTCAGTTCGTATTTTATTTCCTTGACCTTCCTTTCTTTATAACTTTTCGAAGAGGGCTTTCTCCGGACGCTATGAAATCCCTATGCTGAATTCATTATGGTCGACATCAGAAATAAAGATATTTCATAACATCTACAGATGCCGGTTCGAAGGGACCAAAATATATCGCGGAGCATATAGTTGCCATTATCAAGTAAGCTCAAGGTACAAGTTATCTGTGGCCAAAAACAATGTCAAAGTCCAAGTCTGCTTTTCTTAAGCAGGCTTGGGCACTATTCGCGAAAAAGTCGGTTGCCCACCGCACGATTAGGGAGGGGACGCAAGCGCCCACCCGCTGTCTAGGTGTGTTAACGTAAGAATCTTCGACAGTGACTAATCTCAGATATTTGTAGGTAGATACTTCGGCGTCAGCATATTCCTATGGTAATTCACTTTTCATCAACCACCAAATCCTAGCTGATATTGAGTTATAAAGGGTGTTCTGTTTATGATACAGTCTGTTTGTCATAGTTTTGCCACTCTTGCAATGCTTCGTACTCTGGGCAGTGCTTTGGAAGGTTGTGCTCATCCTGTATTCCTCCTTATGACTAGTATGTGATGTATAAGGGAAGAACAGCCTATTCGTATCGGTATCTGGCACTCGGGCTATGGGGTAGGAGTCGCGCTCGGTGGTCTGCTTGGCTACGTTATTGGACACATCCAAGGTACTCTACCTTCGGGGAAGTATGAGTCATTGGTCATGTAAGCTCCTCTGTCAACTATCCCCCGCGATTCATACAAGAGTTAAGAGTTTTGACTTCTAATAGAGGAGCTCTCTGTGCTGGGCGGGGTATCGCCATATTCATTTTTCTTCTAAGCACTCCTGTGGATGCACGTATCTTTACGTACACTCGAGCTGAAAGCCGGAAATGCGCAGTGTTGACCAATGGAAGTTATACCGAGATAGACTGGATCCTGCAAATGAATCCATCCATATATCATCCTTTCCGATGTTTGCGCCACAGCTCTCTCTTCCTCCTGGAACTATGGACCCCCGGACCGTAGTGAGGTCCTGTGCTCCATGCCGGGCAGGACCATGAAGCCCAGCAATCTTATAGTCGAGCACAAAAGTAGCTCCTCTTCCCTCCAGTTTTTTGGCACGACTATTCCTGGCCGTTATAAATCCTCCCTAAACCAAATTTTCTAATAATTCTCAAGGTAATTGTCATCACCTCAGCTTGACCTCTGCTCGTTTGTGACATGCTTCAGCAAACCAGTTGTAAGGATGAAGACAGGAGGAGTGCAATCTCTTGCTACCACAACAACCAACAGTTTTATTCGCCGACTTCATGGCTGTGCTGCCTTCATTGTGTGATGTCTACAGATTATACTAGCTCCTGAAATTGATTTTATCGAAGTGGACATCTGTAATCGCCTACGATCTGATAGTTAGCAAATAGTTATCACTACTGCACTTAGTAAGCAGAAGAGCGTGATGACTTCCCAGTTGAGCAGCACCTCAAAACTATAATATTTACTCATTATTTGTATCTCAGACCATGATGTGAGTTGTGAAGAGCTCATAGCCAACCAAGATCCTGGGTATCTCCGAGGCAGACAAGATTTTGGACCCAATGGCACCGGAAATGGCAAGCTCAATCAGGAGAACAGGTGAAAGCCTGCAGGGATGTCACGTAATGGTATACTTGATTGGATTGGAGCCAAACATATCCATCAAGGGACAGAATTGGCGAATCATCTCGGTATGTGCTGGGCTGTTCGCCCGGACCAGCAAGTCCTCTCCCATATTTCTCTTTCCCAATGATCCTAAACCGTAGGCGGACAGTACGCCTGTCTGATGTTCATGATAATCGGCAGCATTGTTCATAAAAGTAAAGAGCTGAGCTGGGCCAGTTTTAGATGCTCCAAAAAAATCGAAGGTTTCATTTGTAAGGGGTGGATTGACCAGTGTGTACTTACTGCCAGTCCTTCTGCTTTGACGGGCCTGAAATGACGGAACCACCTCCCACCAGCAGGTGCAGTCACTGGGGATGCTACAGCGTCCACCAGATGCCCGGACAGAAGCGTAAGTATCCCCAGCTGGGCAGTGGTCACAATCCACAAACATCTCATGCCTGTAATCTCCTAAACTCATCGCTACTAAACCCGAGCGTCAAATCTGACTCTGTCTGTGGTTCTGGTCGTGCTCTTATATACAAACGCCCAACAGGTTGGTGAAGTTATGCCATAACTTGAACATTTGCCAGTTACATCGAAATTTGGAACATCGTGCTGTTACATATTCTCGACCTTGACTCTGTCTACGACTTGCTAACAAGCTGTTAGAATTTGTTTGCGCCTGACCTATATCTGCCACGTGATGCATCTAAATCTCCGTTTGCCAAGTATCCAGCATGCGGCACACCCAATTTTGCGTTGCCTGACCTTGACTCAATAGATATCTCTCATAATGAATCTGGTTTTCTATTAGCTCCCAGAGCCGAATATTGGGTTTGCTTACGGTAGCCATAGTTTCCCGGAGCATCAATTCCCAGAGAGCTCTATAAACTAACTCCATTCAGTTTCTAAGATCGTAGCGAATGTTTACAAATTGCCTGATTCAAGATCTGTTGCCATTATCAAGCAAAAAAACGGGACAAGTCTATATTTACGCAAAAGTCCACCCTTTCTTGATATTTCGTATTTCTAAAACCGCTGTAGAAAGTTCCGTATGGTCATTACCGAAAGCCAAGTTGCCAAGCAGAGGGGTGAATCGCTCTGACACTCACAAATCAATCCGCACTTTGGGAGTGGGCCGGCAGCAACGAACATACCAATATCGTCAATGACCTTCCGGCCTTACCAGCATTTTCTCAGCTAAAATACAAGCTGGCATCTCCAGGGTTGTTTTGCTGAATGCAGCTTGCGTTATTGATCGAGTTCGGTTCTACCATGTGCCGTCTGAGGCAGTTTTGGCTTTTATGATGCGGTAGTTCCTATTGCAAACTACCCGAAGATGATGCTTGAGCTTTGGGTTCTATACACACGACTCCACTTCGTGTAGTAAAGTTCACATTAATGCCTATCCTAAGGACCAGAGTCTGGACGAGTGAGGCGGCCGAAGCCAAGGCTATCTAGGTATATTTGTCGAGTTGCTCCTGCGAGAAACCGTCACTATTCATATAGGTGCGCAAACCGTAATGAAAGGTGACCCTACGCCGCCCATGAACAGCTTTCCAGTTATAACGTCATGCACCACCGTTGTTGATCCAGGAAGGACGATGCCGGCACCATCTTCTAATACCTTCCGAACATCAAATCGTGGCTCCTTACTATCTCCGAGGTTTCTGATTCTATATACCGTAGAGGGAATATCAATTTTTTCTCCGCTTTTTAAGGCCGCAAACAAAGGTTGTACTTTTGGCACGCCTGGGGCCCATATAATTCCATCGCTGTCAATGTGCAGATTGTCAATCGGCATCTTCAAGTTGATGGTATCAACCAGTATGAACGGTCCTCCGCTCACATATTTGTAAACCGAGATTCTGCCACCAATGAACTCAGATATATATATGAGACCATCGTGGCCCTGGACCACGCCATTTGCGTAGCGCATTCCGTTAGGTATAACAGGGTGACAATCTCCTAAGTCGAGGTCGCATGCGACGAGATTTCCAGATCCGTAATAGGACTGTAACTCACGAAGCTAAAGAAAGGCACTCTGTCAGAGATGGATCAGGACGAATGGGTAACGAGTCCTCACCTTTCCCGCTGCGTAGGAAGTCGACGTTAGTGTATAACCCCCAAACATATCATCAGATCAAGTGAGAAAAAAACGAACCTTTAGTTGTGTGGTCATTGGTAACCAAAATAAGTCTTTCTGAAATCCAGGTTAAATCATTCGGGGCGATCAGATTATCATCCACGATTGTCTTGACAAATACGAGCTTCGAGGATCCCCGCTCCAGCTCAAACACCTCGATTGTCGAATTGCTTCCAATCACATCGATATTCTCTGCCAATAACCCTTCCTGTCTAGTGGGTGGACGATGATTAATGACGGAGAATTGAAGTCGTGACCTGCTGGGTTTTTGCACACCGAATCCGTGGAGGTCGAGTACATTCTTGTTTCCCGGATTAATACCTTTGTACGCACCGGTGACTTCTAAATGGTGCAGGCCGTACAAGCCATCCTCTCCAGGGTGATCAATATTCAGAACAGAGAAATGGTCTGTTTTTCGTCGTCCAGATGCATTCAAATGGTTTGCTCTGTGTTTATACAGGTCAGCTGCGCGTGATGAAACGAAGAAAAAGAGACATGCCCTGGAAGCCACTGCATTCGGCTGAGCATATCACTGCACGCGGCATACAGTGTGCGATTTTCTTCGTCTAACCATAGATCCTCGCAGGAGCTCAGGGAAGGATGCTCCAACCTCTGGCATTCGTATGGAAACTCCTGTATCTCGCTTAGACTTCGGCCGACGCCAAGGAATATGAACAGAAAATTCCGAAAAAATAAATGATAGGAGACAGCGAGCAGGATGGCGACGACGGAAAATAGCCTTTGTAACATCTGGATACCTGGGTATTGAACGGCGAACTGCAACAGTAAGTCGGTGCTTTTGCTCGTTAGGTATATTTGTGAACTGGGGTAAGTATAGTCAGCTTCTTTCTTAAAGGAGGACTATTCACCACTGCAAGGCTGGCTTTCAAAGCAGTCGACCGTATTGGTAGATGGTTTTCGGCGATCGATTTCTTGGCTGATCATCTCATATACCGGAAAAAAGCCGATTCAACAGTTAGGTTGCCGAGCTTCGGAGAATCCCAGCATGGTTGAACAAACCAAATACCGACTGCAAGGTGTACGGCGGCCGATGGCGGTCACCGGCTAAGAAATAATTTTATTACGCAGAAAAACCGGCAGAATCCCTGTATTTGACTCAATCCAAATGTTTCGCTGCCTTACCGCCTGGAAGTCTAGGCACGACTCTGGTAACTGTAATTCACGGCCAGTCGGCACACACGGTCGTGCGGAACACCCTAAACGCCATACTAATATCATTTTTCAGATCATGATATATCAACAAAGAGAAGAAATCTCTGCTTGGATTTTGCGTAGGATATAATTTATTCGTATATGAAGCATTATAGCATAGCTTACGTATTCAGGAAATAGTTAATTATGACTATTACCAAAATTACGCTCTGATCCAGTAGTATTGAAATAGATATCCACATTTTCATGTTTTAAAATATTCCTCGAATGCTTACAAATGCCGAGAAGTAGAAATTCAACTCCAATTCACTGTAATACTATATCAATAGCCTCAAGTGTTGAAGTATGAAGTTCCGAAAAATGATATTTAGTATGGTGTTTGGGGTGTCCTGCACGACCGTGCGTCCCGACCGGCTGTGAGTTACGTTAAACTAAGTTAGCTTGGTTAGTTAACTAACGTAGTTCCTGGCCGAGCTCATCACCTAGTGGACCCGATCACTCAAAACACCATACTAAAGGCAACATTTCACAACCTCATATCTCAACGCTAAAGTCTGGTTGTATAGTTCTACAGAATCTGAGTATTAAATATGTCATACTGGGCTTGCTTAGTAGCTCCAAAAATAGTTTGGGTCATGATAACATAGAGACATATATGTTCACTGCTCCACTAGCGAGTATTTTTGATACGGCAGAGAATCCAACTGGGGAAGTTTCATAGGGTACGCACGCAACTTTTCTCGGCGTATTACCAGTGGTGGAACCGACGGGGTTGCAGAGTAGCTTCATGACTACTTATTCCGAGAGTTAAGTGAGATACATGAGAACATCGCGGGCATGCACTTCGCATATCTTTTCGTCGTGTCTGACAGGGAAGAACATTTCTTTACCGAGCAGTAGGTCGGAAGCACTTAGGTCCTTCGCTAGGCACATTGATATCTGACACAACCCAATTTTGTGACCAAGAAGTCAATCTTCGCTTACTTCAACAGTGAACGCCATGCTAGACTAGTCAAAGCACTCCTGCCGTTTGCACAACAATCAATGGATACCTGGAGGTCAGCCAAGCTCAGCGAGTTGCAAAAGTGGAAGGATAACAGGTCCCCCCCCCCCAATTTACTGCCTATGTCACTTGACCTAGGCTTTTTGAAGAGACATGATTCATTTTCCATGACTGATGGAACCGCTGTGGGGCTCACAGTACGTGATCCGGGGAATATGGCTGATTGTTATTGCTCGAAATTCCTTGTTCTTTTTCCAAGTCTCCACATTTGCTCGTTCTAGCTCCCCCGAATACATATATTAGAATCACCCTGCCGATAGGTGTTAAAATATAAGTACTAGCGGTCTGCGTACTAGATACTTTGACCTACCCTTCTGCTGTTTCAAGCCATAAAACCATTTCAGTCAGGCTGGAAAGCAAGTGTCCCAGACGCCCATCTGGGCACGCTCTTTTGAACATTAACAAGTACAATTTGGCAAGAGTTCAGTCGGTTCTTTGTGGTTCGGCACCTCTGGGGAAAGAAGGCTGTACAGAGGCAGAGGCCCGCCGGTTAAATAGTAACCATCAAACAGGGATGGGGATGACAGTGTATGATTTTTTCGCGGGCTTTGCGTTGTGGACTGACGGCTAACTGCTTTGTAGGACATTTTCGATTGCCACAGCCTGGCATCCGCTTGGATGGTCAAGTGAGGCATCTCTCGGCGAGGAACTGCGGGGTTCATGTCGGCGGAAAACATTGATGCAACCAACGAAAGACGAGAACTACGGATCCATGGAGCGAATTTGATGAGGGGGTGTTGGCAAAATGAGAAGGTTGCACACGAAGCCCTGCTGCCCGATAGCTGACTGGTTACAGGTGATATTGCTTACATCGATGAGAATGGGAATCGATTTATCGTGGATTGGAAGAAGGCGAGTCTGCCCACTGCAAAGAAATAGCTGAGTCGTACTAATGGGCACGATGAACTTGGAACTCACTAAACCAACGATAAGCACGTGGTGCCAGCGGAATTGGAACTTGTACGTCTCGAGCGTCTGCGGTATCTTCTGCAGCAGTGGAGTCCGAAGGATTTGACAATTACTTCCTAGACATCATCTCGTCTAAATTTCATTTGCACATCATGTATTGTATTCCTCTCCCGTTTTGCTCTATAAGTATGAGCCTGCTATCAGAAGGCATACCATATATGCAGCTCTACTCCAGCAGCATTCTCGAAATGTTCCTGCAGCGAGCCGGTCCCCAAAAGCAATAACGAGGGTGCATGACTCTAAGTATAGCTAAATCCTTTTGCTAGAAACTCACAATAGTGGCAACAATAATTTAAGAGTATATTTTTGCCAATTGGCTCACTTCATTAGGTCCCCTATGCCTGGATAGTGCGCCTGCTATATGGATGGCAAGGACAATTGGTTCAACTAGATGGGGGTTGCAAGAATGCCAGAAAGCTTTGTACAGCCCAAGGAGCTGCATCCGACTGAAGCTCTACCGTGGAAACATCCAGAAGCTCCGTCATAGGCAGGCATGCCTCGATATGGGTTTCGTTGTATGTCCATTCGAGCGCTGCACACTCACTAATGTACCTATAATATGAAAGTTGGTATGATCGTTCCTCGATGGAGGAATATTATTTAGTTAAGCACATACTGTTCTAGTACAACAAATTGGTCTTTTCCCGTCCGGGCACCAAAGAGTTCGGTCTGTCCAGCTGGCTTCATTTGGTGGAAGCTCGCGATTGTCCGAGCGAGGAATGCATCTGTCTATGCTTGATGTTTAATGATGCCGAAATGATAATGCCATCCCAGCCCAAGAAGAGACAAGAAACAACTTACTGCATCAGCCTTTCCAGGTTTAGACCGTACAGTGGTGAGGAAATTAACATTGGCTACAGCAAGTGCAGGGGCACATGCTACAATAGCAGCTGAGACCTTCATCGTCGTATTTAAGTCAAAACACTTCTGGGACAGATGATGAGACCAACAAATTCATTGAGTGATATGCCTCCGCACATGGGTTTTATGGACCAATTTATAGGTTCTCCTTGACCGACGGTCGGTCGATTGCTTCCGAGATATGGCCCGGCTATCGGTGGTGCTAGCTAATCCAATATACAAATTAAAGTCATGGGCCTGGTTTTGCGTGCACCTCAACGTGACTGGGATTTGAATTAGTACAATCTCAAAATTTAGATGTCAAATTTTTAAGCCGATCAAGGTTAGCCAACACACGGACGCTGAAGCACCGAACTTATGTCAAATTACTCTATAGGATAGGCTGTCTTTTTTCTTCCTTGTTTCCTAGATAGATACAACCAAACGGCCTTTTAATGCCGGCGACTAAGTCGCCATTATCTATGTATATGCATTTGTGTGGATCTACTATAGAAGTGCGCTCAGTACTACCCCACTAGAAATTCGGGGCATAACTCTCCCGGAAAGTTAACGTGTGTTCCAGTAACAATATCCGAACAAACTGATTGCGTTATCTCCATTCATCTGCGTGACGGCAAAAAGTTTTCTAAGTAGTATCTGCCATGCTCAAGTATAAAGAACATATAACTAAGTAAACTCTTGCTACTAGATTTTGTCTTCACAGTGCTGTAATCTATACGAGCAAGGTCCCTGGCAAAAGTCCGCGCGTATCCGTATATTGTGTCAGGGAAGAAAATATATATCGTTCTGGACAAGCAAGTTGCCGCCTCCGGATAAGTACACAGCCAGATTGCTGATAAAATCACCAGATTTTTGTCCAGACCGGCCATGCCTGACTACTCCAATGACGAACGCCAGAATTCACTAGTAAACAGCTGTTCCTGTACTATTCGTATAACGGTCGAGTGACATCAGAAGCTCTGCGAATGAAACTGAATGAGAAGGGGGTCAAAGGAGGTAACCTTTAGCCAGTTTACCCTAGGAGCAAGCTGTAGTAAGCTAAGCAATATCTGTGATGCCTCAGTTTCGCTGCCCTATTCAATTTTGATTCAATTTTGTAATTAAAGGTAGCTAGATAAACGCCAACGTATCCGTGCAATGATGACTCGGGCTATCCACTCGCTCGGTATTCCAAGTCCACGCCCACATAAACTTTGCCCGAATACCTCTTTCCTCAGACGACATTATCCCGGCTCTCGCCGAGCTCGAGTAAATTCAGAAGAAGCTTAAGAGATGAATCCGATCCGTGCTCATCGCGCTAGGTCATTACGTGAGCTGTGGAGAACCAGATTCTTCTCTCGAGTGTTCCTTCACGATTGTTTTCACTTCCCGATGGCAAAAGGCTGTCCCGAACACCCACCTTGCGACGCTGCTGTTCCAATTACCAAGTGAGCTATCGTCTACTAAATCAGACAAAAGTTTCGCTGATGTGGATCACCCAGACACCTTCTACCTGACTACCCATGAATTCCGCCTCTGGGCCAGCGGGTCGCCGCTGGTCTGCGACATTTCGGAGTCAAGACAGGAGATCGCGTGCTGGTATTTTCAGGGAACAGCGTTGCGTTCCCTGTGCTTTACATGGGAATCTTTATGACAGGTGCTACATTGACCAGCGCCAATTCATCCTATATTGCGCGGGAGCTTTGGTATTAAGTAAAGGACAGTGGAGCAGTGCGCGTTCTCTGTGTGGAGAAGATCCTCGAAATTGCCATTGCTGGTGCAACAATTGGTGGCCTCGGCCCGGACCATGTATTTGTATTCCAGCAGGCAAGAAAATCCAGCCGGCAGGACTTCATACGGACTTCAGTTCGGGGGGCTGCAGATAATGGGGCGATCTTGTGGCTGATAAGGAGAAAGGCAAACACTTGAATTGAGATGAGCTATCCACCCCCAGCCTGTCTTCTCGAACTCTGGCGCTGAATCACTCGAGTGGGACAACAAAAGTCCCCAGAAGGGTGGAGGTCAGCAACAAGAATGTTATCGCCAAGCTGGATCCCTGGTACAAGGAAGAGGTCTCAAGGAGTCGGTGGCTCTGCCTTCTTCCCAGATACCATGAAATGGGCCAGAATAGGTTTATTGACATTGGAATCACCCGTGGTATACCCGTGCACCTGCCGAGGAAGTATAATTAAGTCAAATTCCTCCGTATGATCGAACAGTTCCGCATCACGGACCTAACCCCGGTCCCACCCATTGCGATTCGATGGCCAAGTATCATCAAACGAGGCGACATGATTTATCAAACATCAGAACCATTTTATGCGGTCCTGCACCATTGGGAAAAGAGGCATCTGACAAAGCGGAAGGCCTTTGGCCGGACCGGAAAGTCAACAACAAGAAAGGGTGGGGGATGACTGAATATGAATCCTTCTCTTGTGCTCTCTTCACCGCCCAAGGGCTCTCTTGGTTTTGTTTATTTTCACAAACAAACGTGTCTTTGCAAGACCATACCAATTGTTACTGCCTGGCATCCTCTAGACAGGTGTGAGAACGCATCTGTCGGTGAATTAATCCGTAATTGAGAAGTACAGGTTGTGGCAGAAGTTGGGTTCACTGAATTAGGACTCAACCAGCCAGCCGAGATTTGGGTGCGAGGTTTAAATGTGATAACTGGATACTGGGGCAACAAGTAGGCCACAGACCAATTTCTAACGTCGGACGGGTAGCTGAAACCAGATGAGGTCCCCTACATTGACGACGATTATAAGTGACATATCGTCTATAGAAAGAAAGGAAGCTCAAATATTATCCATGAATGGGAATATACTGACCACGCTAGTTTATCAAAGTCAAGGGAAATCAGGTTGTTCCGACAGAACAAGAGGGGATGCTCATCGATCGACCAGATATTGCAGATGTAGCAGCGATGGGTATTCCACAGTATGTGCCCTGGGTCCCCCTTACCACTATCTTACCGTTCTGACAAATTGGCTGTCGGGGTGATGAACAACCTCGGGCTTATGTCGTCCTAAAAGCAGGAAGGAAGCCTACACCAGAGGAGATTGCGACCCTTATCAACAGTTGTGTATCTCGCATCGAGAGAATGACAGGAGGTGTTGTGTTTTTGGACGCAATATCAAGAACCCCTCGAGTAAGATTTTGGGAAAGGTGCTCAGGGGGATAGACCATTCGATTGCAAAGACTTCGCACGGATTCAGTTTGGTAGAGGATATTTGTGGCTATATGTGCCAGAATCATAAGATAAGAACTTTTACGCTCCTTACAATTCTGTAACAATATAAAAATAGAAAAAGTGCCTTGACCCTTCAACAAACTGAATACTCAACATAGCCCGGACACGATTCTAGGCGGCTTCGCTGGGAGAAGACCGGGAGCGAGACTCGTGAAGCCGTGCGGTGGGCCTCGGTACATGTGGAACTCTGTGGGAACCTTCTAGGCGACAAACTAGGCTGGATAATAGATATTCTCTGCTCGCAGGCTACCTAGCTAGGAGTAACCTAGGTATAACTTTGGTAGGCCACTACTATCCGGGCTCCGCGCCGCGGCAGCGACTCACGCACGTAATCGGTGGCAATGACGTCCTTTCCTAGGTATGCAGTCCAGCCAGTAATGTAGTAGCTGATATCGAAAAAAGCCGGACAGTTGTACTGTCGGTAGCAGTCAGGTCGTCCAACATGGGATGGATCAAGATCTATCTTGTTAAAGGCGGCGACAATGCCCTGTCGCGGCCAACATAGTGAGTATTGCAGCCAGTCCTCCGCCTGCACTCTCACTAACTACTCCAATACGCTTGGGATGAATATTCAACTTTTATTCGATACGTAATAACACCACCAAGTGCCATCCAGCGTTTATCAAACTTGCACGGTTCTGGAAGTGGTCAATATTACCGAATCACTGGCTTGGGGTTCCCTAATGACAATAGGATAATATCTGGGAAGTTCCAATTATTGAATCACTGGCGATGTCAACCTGAATGGATTGTCGCTTGTATTTCAACATGCAGCATGCAAAGTGACAACTACTTACATCCATGGGATAACGCTAATGTATGTCTGCCCAATACAAATATGTTGCAACCAGGCATCCCGGATTTGTAACATCCGAGCATGCTCGTTATACTGTAAGCTCATGAGTATTTGACCCCCATGAGCGACCTTATATCATGTTTCTCTTTAATCAATCACTCAATTTAATATCAATCTCTTCTTTTCTGATACCGTTGCACTGATTGACTCGTTTCAAGTACTCCGTAGCTTTCACATTGTTGATGGGCAATCTGTGTCCTCAAATACAGCAGGAAGGAGGGCCAGTCCTAAACTCAGCCGCATCCAGCGAAAAGGCTTCGGAGTAACTGTAAGATGAAACAGCATTTTCAATCATTAGCAAGCTCTGGATAGTCAAAGACCATTTCGGGCTCCGTAAATCTATCTTCATTTTCTGGGAGCATTGCCGGGAATGACATATTTTCTATATCGCTCGACTTCAAATCTGGTGGAGGAAATGAAACGATTTCCCAGTGTCCGGAACCTGGTGTGTTCAGCTCAGTGCTTCGGCCTCCATGCTCACGTATTCCATCTGGTTGGCTTGGATCGGGGTTACCCAACGATTGATCTCCTATGGCTCTCTTTTCTGAGTGATATAGATTGGAAATGGAATCTCCGTTCATATGATGAAGCTTTTTTCTCGCGGAGAGCTGGTCATCAAGATAGAGGTAAAGTTCAACATATGTCTGAGAGTTTCCATCAAAAATGTCGTCAAATGAGGCTCCTTTATCCTTTGTCGCCATACGGACCACTTTAGGTTTGAAAACCTGCAAGGTTTGCTTGATGAGGGCTGAAATACGCCGTATATCAAAGCGATATCCGTAAGAATGGTTGATCTTCTTGAGTAGTCCAAAGTTGAGAGAATTTTGGTATCGAGCTGCTGGTGTTGACGAAATAATAACATTAATTCCCCATAAGATCAGAGGAAACACTGTGCATGCCATCCTGTTCGGCCTTCGTCAGTTATAGCTCCAGGGCTAGGGCATATCAGGAAGAGCATACGCGCTAGGGGGGAGGTACTGTGCCATGTTTATATCTACCATTCCCTTGAGATCCTCAGTCATATCAGTAACAGCGTCACGTAGCTCCGTAGTATATATTCTCATCATGGCATCTCTGGTTTTTGGTAAGTCGTACTCTGCAGCCAGACGATTTGCATGATTACAAAGAGCCATGCGAGCCGACCTTAGTCGAAATTGTCAGCCCTGAAATAAGCCCAAATCCAGTTCCCCTTGTATGACTTACTGGTAGTACATGGAAACCAATGATGAGAAGAGCTTCACTGAAGGGCTAGGGCTGTATGTAGCGTATCCAGCGCAGGTAATAAATTCAGTGTGCCATATCGAGAGGCCAGTGTGAATTTCAACCAATTTATCAAACATGGTAGAACTAGTGGGAGTTCCACAATTTGAGATGACTTGATCTGGATAGACCAAGTCCAAAAGTTCTGTTATAGTACAGGAGAAATCACATTGGGCAATGAAAATTTCGCATAATGCCCTCTTGGTTTCAAGGTCGTAGACTTCGGATTGAAAGATTTCCGCCTCAAACTCATTTATAGAAAGTTGCCGGTTCGTGAACGGAAACTCCTGAAGTCTGACTTGGACAGAGCGGCGCATTGCCAAAGAAATCACCCGGTCGCGAACTATACAGCACCACCATAATTTCTTCAAAGCTAGTTTTTGTTGCCTTGATAAGCACTTGGAAGAACGGGACTCATCTGCGTATCCTGCTTTCATATATTTCACGGCCACCGAGAGCCAGGACGAATTGGACATTGCGTCATCGTTTGAGTTATAAAAGCTGAGCAGCAACGCGGCTTGCGATTTAACAAAGAAGCTAGGTTCATTCCCATGGAAAAAGAGGAGCTTGATTTGTCAGAAAAGTCAAGGGTCGCACGAATCAAAGGAGATGGAGTATGAATTATCGGGAAACATACCCGAGCTTTTTGGTAGAAGTCGTTCCGAAGAGCAAGAGGTGAAGAGAACCCATTCTCTTTTGCGATATCAATTGGTATGAACTGCAGAGTTTTCGGATGATATTATTATAAGCCCATGAATAGATGTGAAGGTTATCACCCACGGGTGCAGCTGAAAAGATCATGGCTCTGAGCAAAAGGAACGAAAATTGCCCTTGGGATTGACTCCGTCGGCGATATATGCCCCAAAAACTTGCTTCATCGATGCATGGAAGAAATGGATGAATATAACGAAAATAATGATTGACCAAGCACTCGAGCAAGGATTCCTTCGGTAAATGTAAGCATTGCCTGGCATCAAGAAAGCAAACATCACTTTCTTGAACCGATCCCAATGGCGTTGAATCTAGAAAAGAGTAGAATACAAAGGGTAGAGACTTGAAAGATATGGTGTCTGAAAAAAGAGTTCATTAGTGCTGTTTGTCAAGACTATGCTGGTGCATGAGGCGGTCACACTTTGTATGAACTCATTTGGTACATTTCGAATGACTGATTCACCACAGCAGTATTCAGATTTACCGGCCTCTTCATCTGTAATGTAAAGGGCGTTCCTTCGCCTTTTTACCGATTTCGGAACCCTTGGCTTTGGTCTAGAGCGCGTCATGCATTCCACACCATCGAGGCGACAGTTGTTGCAAGGGAATCCGTTTACCATTGCATCACACCGAACTTTGCGAGTATGGCAATAATCACAAGCTAGAGCAGCACGCCTCAAGCGAGGCCTGTCTTTTGAGCTTGTCGAAATTGCCGGAGGCATCACGCAAGCGGTGTGAGGTTCTGTAGAGCTTTGTGGGTAATGAGGAACCTGGAGTAGGATCTTTAATTTCTCTGCTGGAAACGTATTGGTCGCGTGACGATATAAAAAGAATATACCGTAATTGATGTACATCAATTCCAACCGTTCTCTTGACATGGGGCGTTATAAGGCTGGAATAGTTCGGCAAAAAAAATATTTTTGCCGCGAGCTTCCGTTCGATCATCTTGTAACGCCGTTATTTCCATGCAGTTATTGCAAACATGCGTCGGCAAACTAGAATTCGAAAAACTTATCTTCGGCAAATCAGAACTTCATCTCGGTTATGGAAGCTTGACTTGTAGACACTTGGTGACTATTCACAAGTCAATGTCTACCTCTCCGGCTCTAGATAATATACGTTTCACTAAATATTAGTTCATTAAATTTTAATGCGACCAGAGAATCTGCGCCAAGTAAACCATGCAGCCTGCGGGAGCATCCGCGAAAATTAAAATCTGCTCCGCACATTGCGGACACGGATGTGATTCTAATATCCAACAATCCAGGATGGTTAAATGGGGATTTGAAAACAGCGTGAACATGCCATGTCTCGTGATCACATTCAAAACGCAGAACATCTGTAAATGTCGAGGTATTGTTTTGTAATGAGAGTCTTAAATACTTTTGACTAAATTAGGCAACCCGACAGCCCACAATCAAACCATTACGTAGGTCTTAGATATATCGAGATATTGGCAAGAAATCACCCTTCCTGATTTTAATGACGTCAGGCTGAATGGGGTTATCCGCTACAGTAGAAAGCCAAGGAGCTAGTAGAGATTATCTCGGCCCTGGCGTACTCCAAATGCCCCTTATATATGTGCTTAAGTTTAAACATGCGAGGGAATAAAGATGCACTTCAGGCCATGAGAGAATGTTCTTATATCGGCGATTAGCTCTCTGACAATCTCTTCGCATGCTTCTACCACCCTACGCCTCTGAATACCGTCATTACTTTTTGGCCTGCGATAGATACCTTTCCCATTCGGCTGTCTTCAAAATTTGAAGTTCGTCCGTAATAATTCAGTTATCTATCTCGCCATGTACTATCGGGTATTGGAGACCGGCTTATAAAATCGGAAAAGGTTCGTGTTCAAACAACGCAAATCGCACAAGTTTTCCGAATCGTTTTCTTTTCTTTCTCATTGAAGAGCAATACGTGATAAGTGGGCACAAATGAGAATAAAAAAAGTTGGAATTCGGAACAAAAATTACACCATCAGCCAGCATTTTGATAAGGAGCTTCTTCAAACCAGCCGTCAATATTGGTACATGGGTGTCGGCCATTGATTGCTTGACGATTGTCTCAAATGCCGGGGAAAAATTTAACTCAACAGGCCAGCAGCCGAGCTTCGGAATATCCTAGCATGATCGAGTGGTCCAAACCCTCCTTGGAAATTGATCTGGTTTAGAGCTAACTTGCCGACCTTGTTAGTCTGCATTCTAGAATCGTTGTATCCTCAAGCGGAGTTTAGCGTCCCGCTCGATTGAATCCTTGTTTTTGGCTATTGACTCTGCGCGTATCTACCGACCAGGTGGTATATGCCGGAAGTTGAGAACTGGCTCAGATCTCTTCATTGAAATACCATGAAGAAAATAAGAAAAATATAATTGAACTAGGTCTAAACCAATCGCCAGACTATTTTCCGCTTCTTTAGTTTACGGGGAAAGGATTGCCGAGTAGTCGGTATATTTTCACTCCGATGTTCCTGCACCTAGAATTTTTCGCGGTGTTTTCTAGCGGGGTGTAATTCCACACAATACGGAGCCACAAATCAATAGGAAGTTTCAAAGTCCGTTAGTAGTATATCAAAGAGCCTCTTAAGCTTCTGATTAGGCGGCCCTTGAACCTGGCCCAAAACATCATCTCACCTATACCAATAACTGCTCTGCTCGAATCACTCTCGTGATGGAGTTCAAATCTCGTTGGCTTATCGAAGTGCCGAACATGCACTTGGCAACACTTGTCTTCACATCTCCAACCCATCCCATCTCAAAAACGGAACCGTGCTTCATTGACGCAGCCCGGTCTGACAGCCGTTTTCTAACGCGCCATGACTTCCGACTCTGGAGTCAACGCTTTGCTGCAGGTCTTCGCAAGTCGGGACTCGGGACTGGTAGCCGGGTTTTGTTTGTCTCTGGAAACAGCCTCTTCTTCCCCGTGGTTTACATGGGTATCCTTATGGCTGGTGGAATATTTTCTGGTGCAAACCCCGCTTATATCCCACGGGAGCTCGCCTATCAGCTGAAAGACAGCGGAGCAACTTACCTGATCTGCGCAGCGAGCAGCATTGAGACCGGAGTTCAAGCCGCCAAGTTGGCGGGACTCAGCTCTAACCAGGTCTTTCTATTCGATGACACATTTTACGGTGTGAATGAATCACCGCGGTCTGTTGAGTTTTCCAGCCAAGACTACCGGTATTGGGGAGACCTGATAGAGTCCGAGGAAGTAGGACAACAGTTTGCCTGGGATGAGCTCTCCACTCCAAAACTGGCGAACAGGACCTTGGCTCTAAACTACTCCAGCGGCACAACGGGGATCCCGAAAGGTGTGGAACTCAGTCACAAAAACATCATTGCCAATATTCTTCAGTATAATTATCTTTTCTACCTCCAAAAGGATCACAAGGAGCGAATAGCGCGAGCAAAATGGCTCTGCCTTCTCCCTATGTACCATGCGATGGCTCAAAATATGTTTATTAGTATTGCACTAATGCGCGGAGTGCCCGTATATATCATGGAAAAGTATGATTTTGTGATATTTTTGCAGGCTATTGAACTTTTCCGCATCACAGATCTTACTCTGGTTCCACCGATCGTTGTGTCGATGGCAAAGCGCCCAGAAACCCGAGAGCATGATTTGAGTAGCGTCGAGACAATTTTCTGCGGGGCGGCACCGCTTGGCAGAGAGGTTTCTGAGGAGGCGGAGGCACTGTGGCCCGACAGAAGGGTTAACATCAAACAAGGCTGGGGAATGACTGAGTATGTGAATATCCGGCCATGTTCTTGTTTTCATGCTATACCTATTCTCCTGCACCATAAAAGAGATCTAAAAGCCTCTACACCAGCTAAAATATACAACCATTAGGACTACTTCAATCGTCATGGCATGGCATCCCCTAGATAGGTCTGACTCGGCATGCGTTGGTGAGCTGGTTCCCAATTGCGAGGCCAAGGTCATCGCCGAAGACGAGGTCACCAAACTGGGACGTAATCAACGAGGAGAAATTTGGGTTCGCGGGCCTAATATTATGAAAGGGTATTGGCTCAATACGAAAGCGACCAAAGACACTCTGACCCAAGATGGCTGGCTGAAATCGGGAGACATTGGCTATGTTGACGATCAGGGGAAGTGGTATATCGTGGACCGCAAGAAGGTTCGTATCTTCTACCGTTCTCGATCGGGTATCCTTTTTGAGTCTATCTTTATTGACGTACCCTAGGAGTTGATTAAAGTAAAGGGTAACCAGGTTGCTCCGGCGGAACTCGAAGCTCTTCTATTGGAGCACCCTGCTGTAGCGGATGTGGCCGTGATTGGAGTTCCCCTGTAAGTCAGCTTTCCCGCAAAAGAGACCAGTTGAATTTTTTCTGAATACTGCCCTTAACCTAGGGTTAGTCGCTGACCTGAGATTCAGCAACGATGATGAACGACCACGAGCGTATGTTGTCCTGAAGAAGGGGAGCATTGCCACGACCGATGAGATTGCTACCTTCATTAACTCCAAGGTGTCTTACATCAAGCGTGTCTCTGGAGGGGTCGTCTTTATTGATGCGATTCCCAAGAATCCATCAGGCAAAATTTTGCGCAATGTTTTGCGAGACCGCGCTAAATCCGAGGCTCTTCGAGGAGAGTCAAAGCTCTGAGTGACCGTCTTGTATGCGTTTCCTCACTCGTATGATAATTTTAGAAAATCTAATGGCCTATACATCTGGTAGTGCTCTATGTTGTAGATCTGCCAGCAAATAGAACGGAAGTCTTCTCTCTCAAAGTGGAAACGTTTGGCATACGGGATACCGCCAGGTAGACACAAGCAGTGAATTATTGCGACCAATGTGACTGAACTTTATCAGTCTACCAAGGCCCCAACAGGCTATGGTGCCAAAAAACCGCGCAAAATCGAACAGGAACTCTGAATGAGTTGCGTAAGGGCAATGGACCATTCCTAGTACTAGAAATTTATCTTCCTGTGGTTACCTATATACTTTGATTTCCAGTTCGACTGAGCACGGTATGTACATGGTTAGGATTCGCGATGGCATCATCATCGGGCCGTCAGAAAAATGTCGACCTTCATTTTCTCCAGTACCCCGAAGCCTAATGACTCCTAGCCTAGTGAAGTGATGCAAGAACATGAGTGAGCAAGCACCAAAATCTCCAGATACTATTCAATATGGGCTGCTTTTTTTGACCCGAATAATAATGATTTAATCAACTTCCGGGTATTGTTTCAAGCCCTGCATTTGAGCAACGAGGGACTGATGTCCATGTGACACACATTCCTACTGGCCACTACTATATTTCTTAGCTCCATGGCAAACAATAAAGAGCAGTAACTCTGTATACTGTTTACTAAGTCGAAAGTCGTCTCGCTTGGACTTATTTTCTCGTGTCCACGTCTGACACAGTGTGTACCTTATACAACCAGGAATTGCCTGTCACAGCTGATCCCTCTTAATCAATCTGCTCTGATGATATTGAAAATACCAAAAGCGGAGATATTCCAGAGGAAATCGCCAAGGCATGGCTGTTCCTCACATAATGTTAAGCTAGCTTAATCGCCTGACCAAGCTTCCTATAAAAAATGGCGACGGGTGCAAATCGAATGATCAGTGAATTGGTTCTTGAAGATTAAGTTTGCCCCTCTAGGTACACTTCAGCCAGCAGAAATATCTGGTTTGGAAAGGATGAGGCATTGAAGTATGACGTTGGGAGAATCGTTGGGAGAAAACTTACTCTGATCTAGAGACAGCGGTCCGAATGTATAATGTATACGGCCTGACCAGTTTAATGGCTCGCTCGTCAAACATATTTGAAGCGGCAGCATGTCCAAGAGGTGGAGATGTCGGTGTGATCACGCTGGTTGCAATTGCAAGAATCATGTTGAGGGATCCAAGCCATGGTTTCCTCATACGGTCAAGCCCGTACCGCCACATAGATTGGTACAATTGTCGGAATGAGTCTTCGTGTCATGGCGTTGATCGTAGTGAAGTGATGTACTAATCAATAGTTCTCTTCTTTCGGTGGGAGGGAGAATGCTTCCTCATTTGCCCGATGAGGGCGTTTCTTTGGTAAAGCTTCGACGAATTGGGAACATTAGTGGCATAGTGGTCGATGGAAGATACACCAAGACACGCGAGAAAGTGGATGCGCGCTGGCTACTAATTGGTTTAATTTTCCTTTACCAGAACGCATTTCGTGACAGCCTGAACACCTCATCGGCCCATCCTGAGCTACTGAATCGACCCTGGAACTGATACAGTAATACCGCGGAGCTGGCTTCTGTATCCAAAACACGGGAAATGCCTTTTGTAACATATCAGTTGAAGTTAACGAATCGTAATTGACCTGACGCCGCGAGTTAACGATCCACTGCGAATTATTTTTCGGACGGTATCGGAAACCCTCATTATGCATTGTGCATTACCATAATGAAGCCTACTTATTCTAGCATCGGTAAACAAACGACGAGCCTGGTACTACCCACCTCGCTTACCCTGGGAAAATATCATTTTGGCGGCTCATGACTGATCACCAAATCATCACGCGGCATATATTGGAACATCACTATCCTGGGTCTGGTACAAATAGCGACCTCTTTGTAGTGTTGTGGCTGAAAGAGGATCCTCGAAGCCCAATGCAATTCAGCATGGCCAAGAGAGTGATAGTCACTGTGGTAACTGGTTTTGCAACCCTTCCTGCTATCCTCAACTCCGCCCTACACCGGCAGCATTTCAGGTATCGTCCGCCATTTTGAAGTCAGTACCAAAGTGGCTAACTTAGGCTCTCGCTTTTTATCTTCGGTTTCTCGGTGGGACAGCTTGTATGGGCTCCCTTGAGTGAACGCATTGGAAAACAAATTCATTGTTTACATGGCTACGTTTTCGGCCGGCTGTGCGGGGTCGAGAATTATCCAGGCACTTTTGATTCTTCGCTTTTTTGCTGGTACATTTGGCTCTTCAATTCTGACAAATGCGGGTGGATAATAATACGGTATTGTACTGTACACGAATAATTCCGGGCGGCCCGGGCAAGCTTGTCCTGCCTGTCTTCTTCAATTGTTTTTTTGTGCACCTTTCTCCTTGACTCGCTAAATCTCTGGATCATGTCCTTTAGCGACTTTCATACCTTACGGGCGGAAGAGCCCTGGGAATCACCAGAGACCGCCCTCCATGACGCAGATGGAATCAGACTCTACGAGACCGACGGTGGCGGCCTTCTGTTCCGTATAATCCATCTCAACGACGTTCCCAGACTGAAGCAATATCTTTCTGTCTATTCCCCGCGTCTTGATATCGAAGATAAGGAGTTCAATGATCCGCTCTGTGTCGCCGCGTCGAAGGGGCGCACTGATATTCTCCGTGTTCTCCTGGACTATTATAAGACCGACCCGACGAATGTGCCCCTCCATCAGCGCAAATTCTCATTGTTGACGGCAGCGTGCAGGGACGCACAGCTCGAGACGGTCCAGCTGATCCTGGACAGTCAGCCTGCCCTCAGTTCCGCCCATATCGACCAATCATACCGTGATGAAGCTCTCTTGGCTACTGCAAGGTCCCTGACTTCTTTGCCCCCCAGCGACTGCAAACATAAGACACCGAGTGATTCCGATCACTGGAGCAGCAGCCGTATCGCTTGGGCCGAAGAATTGATGCGCTTACTTCTTAATGGCGGCGCGTCTGCTCAAGCGGCTGAGATCCCCACCACGGAAGTGGAATGGGCGACTATGGTACTCTCCGGAGGCTCTGCAAGCCGGCATGATGGCGATAACAGCCAAGCACTGCAGTCTTTTGGTACGGTTCTCGGTCTGGCCTCCTCTCGGGTCAGCTCCGCATTGGTGAACCGACTCGTTGACCAAGGGGCCAATGTACACGCCAAGCAGCAGTACCAGCATCAGCCTTCATCCACATTTTGGTCTGAAATGCAGATTCCGTGGGATGTCACCGCACTTCATGTTAGCAGCATGTATTGGAATACGGAGGTCATCCAGGCGCTTCTTGACCGCGGTGGAAGAACCATCACAGAATCACTATCGTGCCGCGACAGTAATGGGCGTCTACCACTTCACTGGGCAGCCGCCGGCCCTGGCTCATTTGAGTGCTGGCTTTCTGACGTTAAAGTCAGCAATCGGGTCATTGATACCCTCAAACTACTCTGCTCTGGCAGCGATATCAATGCTCGGGACAGCCAGGGCGAGACTGCCTTACATTACGCCATAAGGGGCCACGCCTGCTGTGGAGGAAGCAAGCACTTTAGTACCATGCTTAGGTTCTTGCTAGAGAACGGGGCAGACGCAGATGTGGTCGACGCTAATTATCAAACCGTGCTACATAAAATCGCCGCTCACTGTATGGCTGGTGATCCTATTGACACTGCTCTGGTGGATAACATTCTATCGCACGGTGCCAAAATCAACCAACAAGACAAAGACGGGAATACAGCGTTGCATCTGATGGTCAGAAATCTACGCCAGGTTCAATCTGCCAGATTTCTGATTAGTCGAGGCGCGGATGTGTCTCTCACTAATGGTAATGGCAATACGGCTCTACACGAATGTTTGAGGATGGGAATCATTTTACACAGGCAGACAAGCAACGGAACTGTGCGCCCCACACTCGATGATCGGAGACGAGCGCTGGATGAGATGGTTACTGTCTTGTTGGAGGTAGGAGGTGATGCTATGATGGACCAGCCCAATTCAGCGGGCGAGATGCCGCGACAGCTGCAGTCTAAGAAACTGGCTATGTGGGAGAATTGGGAGGTAGCTGAAATCGCGAGAAAACGTTGATCTATGATGAACCATCTTGGAGGGAAATGAAAAGTATTTGTGGCATTCTACACCCCACTGCTAGGAACGTCTGAATCAGGTAATCCACTGCGGTGTCTAAATCAGCTGGGTCGGTGGTATCCGCTAAGTAGGCAAGGGCCGTTATGGGGAATATGAGGAACTGCTGCTGATTGAGCAATTTGAGGGCTGCTGCCCATGTGTCCCTGTCCGCTTCCTTCCATTGCCGCCGTTCCACTGCAGGTGCCGGATCCCAACGCACATCAAAATCGACCGCGATGGGATAGTAGTCTCCGCCAAAGATGAGATCCTGTTGATACAGGCAGCGCTCGCATCTCTCCGCGATGGGGCCTGAAGCCCATGAGAGATCGATGGTAATACCAGATTCATGGTAACTTAACTAACGTTAGTTAACTAACTTGACTTAGTTAACGTAATCCACGGCCGAGCGGTCAACACGGCCGAGCGGTCAATCCACCCCCATGATAAATCTTTTAGACACGATTAATCAACCAACACCTATTAATTCAACTAGATACGACTATTTTTACATGCATTGATCTTGTGCCCTTTCTGTCCACATCCACTGTAGGTAGGAGGAGCCATTCTGATTGGTTGAATCGGTTGATTAGGCAGATCGACCTGACTATGCGATCCTACCCCATCAGCTTCTACCGGCTGAATATGCTGCTAAACTAGCTATATGCCCTCTTCGATAGATAGGCCTCCTTTATGAGAGATCTGCTTAGTCGATCGAGTGCGCTTCTGGCGTTTTTTCTTATTCGCTGCGCGTAAATCAGTGTTCTCCTGCACTACTAATGCAACCCGTTGCTATAGCTTATAATAGCTCTTTAGGATCTTATCAACTACCGTATTTAACGGGCTTGGAGGGCTTTTTGATCGATGATCTATTAGATTATTTATTAATCTAGCCTGCCGCTTTAGCTAACTCGCTGATTTAGGCGTTTTTAGTGAAAGTTGGCTAGAACTGCTACTTGTTACGAACCTCAAAGAGGCGCGGGGGCCGCAGCTATTTGAGCAGCAACCGTGAACTAATCATCCTACGGACGCTAGGGACTAGCGTTGTCACGTGCGTTTCGGTATACTTAGGCGAGCCCTAGAAAGGCCCTAAGCTAGGCCTTAGGGACAGGAGCTAGAAGAGGCCTACGGCTAATAGTTATAACTAATACCGACTTATACTATAGAACGGTTAGTACGCTATAGGAACCGGCTACTACTCTACTACGTAATACCCTAGTATACGGTTAGGTATACTATATAGACTATTAGATTAGTTAGTCTAGTATACTACCTCGTACTCCTAACTATAGACTATAATAGGAAGGACTAGATATATAAGGATACTCTTTTACTATTATATATTTAGTTCTTCGCGATTAATCTAATATTATTACTTAGTTACTACCTTTAGTACTATACTTTACTATTTACCTTTAAGATAACCTAACCTATAAGTAGAGGATTTACTTTGTAGCGATATTAAGTAATTAACTTACTTAGCGCGTACTTCTAGTACGTTCTATAAGATCCTTAATAGGATCTAGTCTATAGTAAGGCCTTATAAGGTAATAGTATAATTAAGAGATACGCTTAGAATTCGAAGTTATACTAAGAAGGCTAGAACTAGCTACTATAGCCTATATTATAGTTATACCTTATTATAACGTACGATTTAGGTAACTAGTTACTCTTTCTATATCTAACTTATAGTAACTAGTTAGCTCTATATAATATATTAATTGTTCTATCTTTAAATTATAAAGTAGAGTTATTATAGTAGGTAACGATAGTAGTATTAAGAGGAAGATCCCTATATAATAAACTACTAAACCTAATTTAGACGATAAAAGAGACGAGGTAATTAGAGGCCTTAAGGTAATAGTTAAGAAGCTTAAGGAGGAACTCGACGCTCTTAGTACTTAATATAATAGTAATAACGATAAGGTAAATAACTACTTAGAGTAGCTTTACGCTTAGGTTATTGCTTTAGTACTAGTATCTTCTATTAGTACTATTAAGATCCTAAAGGCTAAGACCTTTAATAGTACTTAATATAAATTATATAGATTCCTTACGTAGATAGATATCTACTTAGACGTTAATATAGTATAACTAGTAACTAAAGGAAGTAAGATTATCTTTGTATTATTCTACCTATAAGGATAGGTATAGGATTAGTTAAAACTATATATTAGAGAATACTATAAGAAGATAGACGATAAAAAATCTACTACTACTTAAAGTATCTTTAGTAGCTATACTACGTTTAAATAGTACTTAGAACGTATCTTTAGAGATATTAACGCTAAGAAGATAGCTAAGCGAAAGCTAAAGCGTATTCGGTAGACTAGATTAGTATTAACCTATATAGCTAAATTTATATAACTTATAGCGATACTATAATAGGAAGACTACGCTTTAATTCTATACTACGACTATAGACTTAAATCCTATATTAAGAATAAGCTAGTATAGATCGACTAACTAAATATAATAAAAAAACTTATTAATATAGTAGTACGGATCGATAACTAACTATATAATTAATAGATAGAAAAATAAGAAATTAAAGGATAGTACTAAGGTACTAGATAACTATTATACTATTACTACAATAAGCGACTAAGTAGACCTATAAGGAATAATAATCCCTATAGACCTAAGCTAATAGAGCTTAACGTAGCAAGACTCCTAGTTAAAGAAGAAAAATAACGAAAAGATAACAACTTATACTTTAAATATAGAAAAGTAGGATATTAGGCGCGTAAGTATAATAATAGGCGTAATAATGTAAAGCTATAGGTACGTAAGTATAATAAACGTAATAACGTAAGGCTATAATAGTTATAAGTAACCTATAAAGAGGTTCGATCCTAGTAGCTTTAAGCTACTAACGATAAAGGATAGTTAGTAATTAATAGGTTAGTTATACCTATAGGAGAGGGAAATAGTAAAGGTACCTTTACTAGTAGCTAGGAGATATAGATCCTAAGCTAGGAATAGACCTTAGTAGAGTCTAAACCTGCCTATATCTAAACCTGCTTAAACACGCCTGTAGACGGGTTTAGATATCCTATTAATTATCTATAGGTAGGTAGATTAAGGAGCTATCTACCTACTATCTAAACCTACCTACCTAAATCTACCTATATAGGGTAGTCGTATAATATATAGAATTATATAGTAATATAGAGTATTTTAAGGTATTTTAGTTACTAAAAGTCTAGATTATATTAGTATAGAGTAATAGAAATTCCGAAAATTAATAATTTCTATTTATTCTAATTCCCTAAGCTACTTAGAAGGTCTAATTATTCTTCCTAATATACGCTTTCTACTAGTTCCCTCTAGTAATAGAAGAACTCTATTATTATTATTACTACTTCTATTACTAGTAGTATCTTCCCTTCTAGCTTAAGTACTTAGTAAGAATATCTACTAGCTTAGGACCTTAATAGTTAGCTAAGTATTACTTAGACTAGATATAGATTCTTCCTCTTTAGTATTACTAATCCTATCTATATAATCCTCTTCCTAGTTAGTATTTAATTCTTTAACCTTAGCCTCCTACTTATTTCTTATCCTTTCCTACTTTATACCCTCTAGGTAAAGATTAATAAGTTTAAACTTAGTAGAGTATATATATATTATTAGATCCTAAATACTTATTAACTTTAGTAATCTACGATAATAGTAATAGATATCCTATATAGAATTAAAGAGACGCTCTATACCTATACTAGTTACTAGGATAGAGAGAATATTATATACTATAGTTATAAGTATTAGTAAGGACGATTCTTGCTTCCTCTAGAACTCTAGTAGGTCTTCTTTTATTATACCTAAGGTATTATAATATTAGTAGGGATAAAAAAGTATTATTATAAGACTAACTACTCTTAAGATATCTCTTAATCTTATCCTCCTTACTCTTACTCTTATTCTAGTCTAGTATTACTAAAAGGTTTAAGCTTATTCTAGATAAAGTTAAATAAATAGGTAAATAAGGGTACTTTAATACTTAGATCTAGTATAGTTAGATATAGTTATAGGAACTAATCTAGTAAATTTTATACTACTTATACCTATTTTTAGACTATTTAGGCTAAGAGAAGTAATTAAGCTTATACGATAGGGCAAGGATCGTACTAATTATATAGAGATAACTATAGGTTTATATCGTCCTTCTATAATAGTCTAATAGCTTCTACTTTCCTACCTTAAGAGCTTACTATATTATTTATTTCTAGATTACCTTTTTCTATCTAAGCTAGGTTAATAATTTCTTAAGATACTTAAATAGAGTATTATAGATCTAGAAGAAATTATAGATAGTAATATCTTTAGTTTAATAGAGGGTAGTAGTAAAGTTATAGAAGGACTAGGTAATATAAAGAAGATAATTAATCTAGCGCTACTCCTCTTAATCTAAGAGGAGATAATTATATCTATTCTTATTATAGAAAAGATTATAAGTAGAACGGATCTATTTTATATAGTAAAGTATTAGAAATATTAAATTCTAGCGAGTCTTTATATCTTAGATTAGGACTAGGGCTATATCTCCTAATTAAAGCTTTAAAAATACGTTATAGCGTTAAGGACTAGTATTAATAAAGACTATAAAGGCCTAGACCTTATATATTTATAAGTAGTCTAAGTATTAAACTATTAGGAAGAATATATCTTATTAAGTATTACAAGAATATCCTTATTCCTACTAGTTAGATAGGGTTTAAACTCCCTTTTAGTAGACTTATTATTTAGCTCTAGCTTTATATAAACTAGAAGACCCTTTAGACTTAATTAAATTATATATATATAATATATAGAACTTAGACGACTAGTGTATTAGTTACCTTTATAAGGGTTTTAATCTTATTATTTAGATAATCTATTAAGGTTTAGTTATTTGAAGTATTATTAGTAGTAATTACTAAGATTCGATAGGTAATATTATAGTTCTTAAGCTACTTTAGAAGAACTAAGTATAGATTTTCTCTAAAATAGTTACTATCTAGAGGTTTAAAATCTAGTAGGAATTCTTAGTAATCCTAGTTTAGATTAATAAAATAACTAGTAATAGCTATAAAGGCCTAGAAGAATAGTAATATCTAGTAATTAAGTATAATAGAAAGCTTAGCTTCTTTAGGTAGTTATTTTAAGATCGATTACTATTTATCTTACCTAGTCTAGTATATTTACTAATAAACTATTCTTACTAATAGGAATTAAAGAGGCCTTAATAATACTTACGCCTACTAAAGAAGCTTCTAGAAAAGAGGATTCTCTATAGTAAGGTATAGCAATCGAAGACTAGTAATAAAATCTAATAGATCCTCTATCTAAGCCTTCTTATTAAAATATACTAATACTAATCGCTAGGAGGAAGAGTAGATTTATTCTTAATATATATATTAGTTAAAGAAATTAAACTAGACTAATAAAGAACTTACTTATTACTTAAATAGCTCTCTAAGACTACGTATCTTAGTAGCTTAGATAGTAAGCTTCTAGCACTTAGCTTCTTTTAAATATTATATTATTAGTATTATCCTATATCCTTTATAATTTAGATAGTTAAGGAGCTAGCTATACTCCTTATATAATATACGTAGATTACTAGTCTAGGTATATATAACTTAATAGAACGATTTCTACCTATCTAAATAGCGTTTACTCCTATTAAAGAACTAGCTATTCTTCTTAGAAAGTATACTTCTATAGGATATTATAAGCTACTACTTAATAAAGTCGTCTTTATTTATTTTAGTATAGAGGACCTAGTCTTTAATTATCTCTATATAGGACGATAGCTAATTTACTTACTAAAAATTAGTAGAAATTAATATAGGAGCTATTAGTTAACTACTTAGAGGTTCTAGATTAAGGATAGGATTAATTAGATTACTATAAAAAGATAAGGAATATCCCTAGGATTAGGATACTATTTTAGATAATAGCTAGGAGAATAAATAGAAGAGTAGGAATTATATATAGAGAAAAGTATTAATAGAGACTTAGGTATAGTAAGTTATAAGTAAGTATCTATTAACGCGTTAGATAGAGATATAGATCTTATAGATAGTAAGTAATATATTATAAATAGGTAATTCTAGCTAGAAATCCGAGCGTTGTAATTAGCTATAACGTACGTATTTCTAGGTAGGCAAGGTTAGATATATCTAAACCTACCTATTAAATCTAAAAATTTATTTAAGTCTAATCCTCTAAGAGTAAGCTCTCTTATCTAAAAAAAATTTTACTTCTCTATCCTCTATTTAGAAACCTTATTAAGGTTATATTAAGAAGAGGTAGTTTCTTAATAGAAAAAAGGTCTTATATATATATACGTAAAGAAAACGTATATAAAAGATAAGATTAAAAAAAGATAGTTCTTAAGAAGGCTAGTAGTTAGCTTATTAACAAAGAAGAAGAGTTATATTAAGTATACTAATCGATCTCGTCGTCTAACGAGAGGAAAGAAAAGTAGGTCCTTAATCGTACCTTAACTATATAAAGGAACGTACCTACGTACGTAAGGTTATCTATATTAAATATATATTTTAAAGTTTAATACTACTAAAATAGTATTCTTATTTAAAACCTACTAACCTATATAGTAATAAGGCTAATTTATAAGCCTATTAGAATTTTTAAGTAAGAATTATAAAGAATATATTATAATTTTATTATTTTTCCTTAGGGAAGATAATTTTCCTCTTATCTAGTTATATAGTAACTAGAACGAAGGTAAATAACAGTTTTTTATTCTACTAAATTATAGATTTTATCGGATTTATA
>JAYXSA010000059.1:0-42412 GCA_037356195.1 Penicillium sp. F50
TAGTATAGTACGATATTATCTATAAAGGTCTCTAGTATTACTCCTTCTATAACTTATTATATATACTCTATAATTTCTTTATAGGCTAATTTAGTTTACTCCTAGCTTAGGGTCTATACTTCCTAGCTACTAGTAAAGGTACCTTTACTATTTCCCTTCCCTATAGGTATAACTAACCTATTAATTACTAACTATCCTTTATTATTAGTAGCTTAGAGCTACTAGAGTCGAACCTCTTTATAGGTTACCTATAACTATTATAGCTTTATATTATTACGTCCGCTACGCTTACGTATCTATAGCTTTACGTTATTACGCTTATTATTATATTTACGCGCCTAATATCCTACTTTTCTATATTTAAAGTATAAGTTATTATCTTTTCGTCGTTTTTCTTCTTTAGCTAGGAGTCTTACTATATTAAGCTCTATTAGCTTAGGTCTATAGGGATTACTATTACTTATAGGTCTACTTAGAAGCTTATTATAGTAATAGTATAATAGTTAGCTAGTACCTTAGCGCTATTCTTTAATTTCTCTTTTTTCTATTTATTAATTATATAGCTAGTTATTAATCTATACTACTACGTCGATAAGTTTTTCTATTATATCTAGTTAGTTAATCTATACTAGTTTATCCTTAATATAGGGTTTAAGTCTATAGTCGTAGTATAGAATTAAAGCGTAGTCCTTCTACTATAGTATTACTATAAGTTATATAAATTTAGCTATCTAGATTAATACTAATCTAGTCTAGCGAATACGCTTTAGCTTTTACTTAGCTATCTTCTTAGCATTAATATCTCTAAAGGTACGTTCTAAGTATTACTTAAACGTAGTATAGCTACTAAAGATACTAAGAGTAGTAGTAGATTTTTCTTCGTCTATTTTCTTATAGTATTCCCTAATATATAGTTTTAACTAATCCTATACTTATTCTTATAGGTAGGATAATATAAAGATAACCTTACTTCCTTTAGTTACTAGTCGTACTATATTAACGTCTAAGTAGATATCTATCTATATAAGGAATCTACGTAGCTTATATTAAGTACTATCGAAGGTCTTAGCCTTTAGGATCTTAATAGTACTAATAGAAGATGCTAGTACTAAAGTAATAACCTAAGCGTAAAGCTACTCTAAGTAATCCTTTACCTTATTATTATTAGTATTATATTAAGTACTAAGAGCGTTAAGCTCTTCCTTAAGCTTCTTAACTATTATCTTAAGGCCCTTAATTACTTTATCTCTTTCGTCGTTTAAATCGGGTTTAGTAGTTTATTATATAGGGATCTTCCTCTTAATACTACTATTATTACCTACTATAATAACTATACTTTATAGTTTAAAGATAGGGCGATTAATATATTATATAGAGCTAACTAGTTACTATAAGTTAGATATAGAAAGGGCAAACGATTACCTAAATTGTATATTATAAGTAGATACAACTACGATATATACTATAGCAGCTAGTTCTAGCCCTCTTAGCACAACTTCGACTTCTAAGCGTATCTCTTAATCGTACCGTTGCCTTATAAGGCCTTACTATAGGTTAGATTCTATTAAGGGTCTTATAGAATATACTAGAAGTACGCGCTAAGTAAGTTAATTACTAAGTATTACTACAAAGTAAATCCTCTACTTATAGGTTAGGTTATCTTAAAGGTAAATAGTAAAGTATAGTACTAAAGGTAGTAACTAAGTAATAATATTAGATTAATCGCGAAGAACTAAATATATAATAGTAAAAGAGTATCCTTATATATTCAGTCCTTCCTATTTATAGTCTATAGTTAGGAGTATAAGGTAGTATACTAGACTAATCGATCTAATAGTCTATATAGTATACCTAACTGTATACCGGGGTATTACGTAGTAGAGTAGTAGCCGGTTTCTACAGCGTGCTAACCGTCCTATAGTATAAGTTAGTATTAGTTATGACTATTAGCCGTAGGCCTTTTCTAGCTCCTATCCCTAAGGCCTAGCTTAGGGCCTTTCCGGGGCTCGCCTAAGTATACCGAAACGCACGTATCAACGCTAGTCCCTAGCGTCCGTAGGATAATTAGTTCACAGTTGCTACTCAAATAGCTGCGGCCCCCGCGCCTCTTTAAGGTCCGTAACAATATTTATTAATTATAGCTTATTAACTTTCTTTAATCTTAAACTTTAATATATATATAAATATTATTAGATCCTAAATTATTAATAGTTTAAGTAAGCCTCTCTAAGTAATAATAGATATCTTAGATAGAGTTAAAGAAGTACTCTATATCTACTTTTATAGTAGGAATTAAGAGTATATTATATATAAAATTAATAAGAGCTAGAAATTAATATAAATTATCTTTCTAGAGTATATAGATAGGAGTTTATATAATACCTAGAATACTAGTAAATAAAGACTCTACTAGTAAGATATTAGTAACTAACTACTATTAGAATACTTTTTAAGCTTATTAAATTTAGTAGATACTAAGAGCTAGGATCTTTTAACTCTATACTCTTACTTAAGCTCTAAGATTATAACTATTAGTACTTAAGCTTTAGAATTTAATTATATATTAATATAATATTATTTATAAAGTTAAAAATAATCTTTAAGACTAGCTTAGTATATTATCTACTAGTTATTATCTAGATTATTTTAGTTCTTTATTTTAAAGAATTAAAGCTTTTACTATAGTAAGAGTATTATACTAATTATATAGAGATTACTATTAATTATATCTATTATACTATAATAAATAAAAAGCTTCTTTTTTATAGCTTTAAAAGAAGAAAGTATAAGCTATTTCTAAGCTACCTTCTTTTACTATAATATACTAAAAATTAGATAAATACTAATATCTTTAATCTTTAAAAGAAGAGTAGTAAATATAAAGAAAGACTAAGTTATCTAAAGAAAATATTTAATTTGCTACTATTCCTCTTAACTTAATATAAAGTATTCTTAGTTATACTATATATAAAAGTTATTAAATATTAATTAAAGCTATTTAGTATATTAGAGTATTAAAAAATATTAATTTCTTATAAGTTAAAATATCTTAGATAGGAATAAGCTTTAATTCTTCCTTTTAAAAGTTATAGAATAACTTGTATTTTTATAGGCTTATATTAATATAGATAGCTTATATTAATATAGATAGCTTATATTAATATAGATAGCTAGGTTTCTAATCTTAATAATAATAAAATAGTTAGTATAATTATAAAGATAAGATAGTAGGTATATACTTTATTTAGTATATTAATAATATCTCTTTTTTAGTACTTTATATAAAGAGAATAGAAGTACTTATTAGACTAATCTATATATTTTTATTCTTTAGAAGAATATTATTTAAACTAAGCTAAATTATATAGATAATATAAAGGACTTAGATAGTAGAAGAACTATTATTTAGCTTAAATAACTAGAGTAATTCTTATATATTTAATATTAATATATTATTATTTAATATATTATTAGTTATTACTATAAGTACTTAATCTATAATTCTATACTTTTAAAGAAGCTTTAAAACTATATTACTTAAGTTTATACTAGAATAAGAACTAAATAAAGATTTAAATCTAAGAAGAACCTCTTAATACTACTAGTATTAATTAATAAAATAGCCTATAATAGCTATAAAAGCCTATTAAGAAAAAGATATTTAGTAATTAAGTATAAATAAGAGCTTTATATTTAGAAGAAGCTTTTAGAGGATAGATTATTACTATTCTTAGATATATTCTTATAGCTAAGATTATATTATTTTTCTTAAAAGAATATAAGATTATATAAGAATAAGTAAAGTAAAGTTAATAACTTTATAGAACTCTAGATATTTAATAAATTAGAAAGGAAGATATAATAAAGTAATTAATAATAAAAGCTTCTACTTCTATACTTCTTATATAAAGACTTTAGATAAACTTAAAGTATTCTATATCTTTTAGAAAAAAGACTATTTAGTAAGTTATATAATTAAGTATAATTAGGACTAATATATACTATATTTATAAATAACTTTTTAATATTAGCCTTCTAGCTAGTTAATTTCTAGTAGATTAAACTAACTAAATACTAATTAAGAGTAGTTATTTTATATTATTTAGTTACAAAATAATTAAGAACTTTCTAATAATAGTAATACTTTACTTTTAGTTAACTAATATTTATATTATTAATCTAATTAAATAAGTTTTAGTATATTAATTTATAGTAACTACTCTAATTAAGTCTTTTTCTTTTTTTAAGATTAGTCTTTAGCTACTAATTTATAAAGTTATTCTTTAATATTTTAGAGTATAAGATATATACTAGTAATTAACTAGAACTAATATACTAAAGTAAAAAAGAAATTATAGATAGAATAACTAGAGTAAAAAAACTAGAGTTTAATATAGATTTAAATATATACTAGCTTAAAAAAAGATTAGATATTAGGAATTAATTATTTAAAAAAGAGAGAAGAGCGTTAACTAGATTACTATTATAGATAGATAAAGAATAGAGATCTAAGAATTAGGATATTTAGTATATTATTAATTAGAGAATTATAAGAAAGATATAATTAGAGAAGAATAAAGTAACTTATTTCTCTAGAATTTATATATTAGGAAAGATTATAAGCTTAAATAAATAGAATTATTTACTTAATTTCTAATATAATATTACTTTTATTTAGTATATAAGCTATTAATCTACTTTACTTAGTTAGTCTCTCTATAATTAGTTAATAGTAGAGAGCTAATTAAGAATAGTCCTTAACTAGCTCTTAATATATATTAGTAGCTCTTAAGTAGCCCTTAAATATCTCTTAATATATATAGATAGCCTATATTTAGCCCTTAAGTAGCCTTTAAATTATAAATCTATCCTTAAATTTTTACTAAATTATATACCTCTATATCTTATAGTATTTAACCTAAGATCTTACCTTAGTCTTTCTTTAAATATATAATATAGCCTTACCTAATTAGTAGCTAATAATCCTATTATCTAATAATAAGATCCTATTAGCTTCTTTTAGGTAATCTTATAAGTACTTCCTATAACCTAATAATAAGATCTTATTAGCTCTTTTAAGGTAACCTTATAAGAGCTTTATAACTACTAACTACCTTTTCTATAATAATTCTCTTTTAGGCTATAAACCTCCTACTCTCTTAAATTAAAATAGCTTATATAGCTTTAGATTAAAAATTAGAAAAGGAAGGAATTTTAGAGCTTTTATATTCTCTAATTCTATCTAAAGGAATAAAGATAAAGATTTTCTTAAGGATAGCTAACGCTATTAGAAATATTAATACTATTCTATAGTTTAAATTTATCTTTCTATAACTCTATATATCCTATCTTTTAATATTTTATAATACTACTATTATAGCGTAATTCTATATTTTTAGGGTAGAGAATTATATTATTACTATTCTATTTTTCATTCTTAAATTATTATATAAAGTTTATACTTAAAATATATAGAATTTTAAAAGGATATAGGAGAAGAACTAAAATATATATAAGATAGTATTCTATATTAATTAGTTAGCAGCTTTATAAACGCTGAAATAGGAATTTTATATAAATAAGGGTAAATAAGAGCCGCCCTTAAGCCGCCCTCTAAGAGTAGAGGGTTAGGTAAGGGCAGCTAAGGATCCGCCCTCTACCTACGAGGGCTAGGTAGACTGTAGGATATGCCTATCCTCTAAATATTTTTGCTAAGGTCTATCTATTATTTAATCTCTATAATATTACTACCTATTTTATTATTATAAAGATTAGAAACTTAGCTATCTATATTAATATAACCTTATTATAATATAAATTATTCTATAATCTTAAAAAAAAAGAAAATAAAGCTTATTTCTATCTAGAATATTTAAAATTATTAAAATTTAATTATTTTTATACTTTAATATTCTATATAGCTTTAATTAATATGTTTTAGAAGAAGAAAATAACTTAGGAATAGATAGTAACTAATATAATACTAGTAGAGTCTTTACTAATATTCTACTATTATTTAGACTTATATTTATGTATTCTAGAAAGATTATAAATATTAATTTCTAGCTCTTACTACTCTTATATATAATATAATTTCTACTATATTTCTCTATCTAAGATATATTAATGCTGAAAGGCTTCTAATAATAATTAAGAATAAAGAGGTTAATAATATAGAATTTATTATTAAAAATATATAGACTATAACTACTATAGCTTATTTATAGGTATAGTTATAATAATAAATCTTAAATATAGGGCTAGAAAATAAAAAGTATAAAGAAGAGAATAAGCTAGGCTTACTAAGTATAAAAATTTAATAGGGTTAAAAAGCGCTTAAGATTTTTAGGATATAAGAGTTAAACTTATAGTAAGTAGCCTTAGAAATTATATTAAGTAGTATATCTTAAAGTGAAATTTCTAATTATTCCAAATACTTTCTTATAAGAGCTTATACCAAATAGCTATATAAAGTCTAGCTATTAGATTTATAGGATAGATATAAATCCTTAGGGATATATAGATATTTATATCCTATTAGAATAGGGCTAGTAATATGTATATATATATATATAGTATTTATATGTAATTAATTAAACTAGTAAGAAAAGATTATATTTCTCTACTTAACTATTATTAATATAAGAATAAGTATATATACCCAAATATAATCGAACATAGTCGAATAGAAGCAGCTGTATTATATAATTATATAATCCTATCCCTGGATAATCCTTCACGATCTATTCTAAGCATAGAAGAGATTTAAATACTCTATATTTTAGAATAATTCGTATAATTTCTATGGTGTTCGATTATAATGCAATCCTCTCGATATCTATAGGGATTAATACTACCTATTCTCTGTCGCTAGTTCGATTAAGTTTAACTATTAATAATATTCGATAGTGTCCTATTAATCTAATTTATTTATTATTCGTTAGCTTCCGATTTATGTTGAATTGTATACCTAAGTCCACCTAATCCGATCGTACACGAATGCTTTATGTATATTATTAGACCTGTTCCGATAGTGCATAAATACTTTATGCACCTCTAAGGATTTCTATCTATCCCGTAAATTCGATAACTATTAAATAAAGATAGTATATTTTTCTAGAAATAATAACTTTTTGAAGCTATTAGCTATTATATTAGGTAATTTAATCTATTAAATTTATAGGTATTTAGCTTTAATCTCCTAATAGATCTATAGCTAATGGATATTAATATAGTAAAGCTTAGTTTAGAAGAATAATATCTTATAAATAAATGAATCATCTATTAATTATAATATTAAATTAAGTAAATCTAAATGGGCGCTTAATCTAACATAGCTATTTAGTTATATAGCTTATTACTATTAATTTAGCCTTCGTAGTTAATAAAGTAATTATCTTCTACTTATAAGATATCTATTTAATTAGTCCTCTCAACAGAAAGAAGATAAGTCCTTTGGAGCTTTTTCTATTAGGATTAGTAGTAAAACTGATATTTAATACTATAGTAAAGATAGAAGCTCTTATTTCACTATTAAAAGTAAGTAAAAGGTTCTTTATAGTGTAAAGGCATAATATGAGATAATTTATATATTATATATAGTATATAGGTTATCTTATAAGTAATTAGGTAGGAAATATTATGTTAGATTAGGTTTATATAATAGAGAATAGGATAGAGCTATACTTCTACTAATTAGCTTAATTATCTTGAGATTAATTAGTTCTAATAGAATTAGATCTAGCTTATATATAGCTAGAAGTAATAATTTTAGATCTTTCTAGTTTAGAATATTAAAATAGGTAATAATCTTCTTAGTATAGGCTATTTAATTTAGCTAGGTTTTTTACTTTATTTGATTATATAAAATTTATATACTAACAAATAAGGTTGATTTAGTGTATTACTTTATTTGAAATTATTCTAAGAGTATTCTTTAATCTACGAAGTATAGGAGCTATTATTCTTATAATAAGTAGTAGGGAAATCGTCTACGAATACTAAAATAAAAATATAAATATTAGTATATAGGATATTGTTATTAGGATATAATTAAAATCTAACTACTAGAAGTATTTCCTTAATATTATCCTCTTATTACTTACTAGTAATTTGTAGGCTATAGGCTATTTTATATAGTTGTAATACTATTAATTTCCTACCTAATCCTAGTAGATATTGGTAATAAATGAATTTATTTAGTAAGCTATCTAGGAATGTATTAAATATATCTATCTAGAAGGTTTCTAGATTATAGTAAATAATAATTGTAATAGGCGTGTAGCCTTCAAAGGTCCTTACTTTAAGTATACTAGTTTAGGTATTATCATTATTAGGCGCTTAGGTATACTCATATATATATAAGATAGCTAAATTTAGTAGATTTATAGATAAATACTTACTATATAGGAATAGTTTAATAGTATAGGTATTCTAATCAGTCGAATTTATTATAGTTTACTTAATATACTAATATAGTAAGATTGTAGCTAACTAGTTTAAAGGTTCTTATATTAATATAATTATTCCATTTGATCTATATAACTA
Source organism: Penicillium sp. F50 (assembly GCA_037356195.1). NCBI lineage: Eukaryota > Fungi > Ascomycota > Eurotiomycetes > Eurotiales > Aspergillaceae > Penicillium > Penicillium sp. F50. Next base: position 8,548 of record JAYXSA010000059.1, read on the forward strand.
AGTAGAATTAGTTCTTAAAAGAATAACTAGCTAATTAATTATAGCTAGATAGGATAGGTAGAATAAAAAAATTAAAATCTTTAGTTATATACTTTAATCTAGTAAAAACGCCTATTTAAATACTTAAAGATTAATACAAGAGCGTAAAGCCTATATCTATATTCCTAAGGAAAATTATCCTTCATAGAAAGAAGCCTTAGCTTATTTAATTAAAATCGTTATAACGTAATTCCTAGGACCTGATGACCGCTAGAAACCACACTCAATGTAATTTTTCTGGTCACGGTATATCAACAACCAAAGGATGTTCTTGTTTTATTCTTGCTTACACATAAATTCTTAGTATAAGAAATAGTATAGGATAACTAAAATATTTAGAAAGGTATTATTTACCTATATTTACCAAAAACACGCTCTGATCGACCGATGCAGTTATATATATCACTATTACTAGACCTGAAAACAATTCTCAACCTCAAGAAAATACTAAGCAAAATATTTTAATTAGTAGGATAACCTAGAATAATATTATTCGCCTTAGAGGTTGAAATATAAAGTTGTGAAAAACCGCATTTAGTATAGTGTTTTGGGCTATCAGGTTAACCGGGTTATTAGGTTGGCTGGGAATTACTTTAATAAATTGCTGAATCTAATTACCTAAAATACTATACTAAATTTAGTTTTCAATAACTTTATATCTTAACCCTTAAGGTAAATAATATTATTCTAGGATATCCTAGTAATTAATATATTTTCCCTTAGTATTTTTATTACGTGAAGAGTTATCCTAGGGTCTCCTAATAGCCATATATATAATTGTATTAGTTACTTAGAGTATATTTCTAGTAAGGTAGATAAATAATAGTTTTCTAAATATTTTAATTATCTTAGACTATTTCGTATACGAAAAATTTATATATAAGCACGAATTAAACAAGTATTATATCTTATTATTAATTGATTATAAACTAAAGAATTATATCTAGTATAGTATTTACGGATTTTATAAATTCTGTTTTTACTAGTATAGATATATAATATTAGATAATCTACTACTAACACAATCTTTAAGTAGGTAGCTAACGTAAGCAAGTAGCTAACTATTCCTATTATAGTATTTTAAAGTTAATTATTTTAACTACTACCTATAAATTCTACTAGATACTACGATTTTCATATAGATTAATCTTATAGCTAATCTAGCTATATCTAGATTGAGCCCTTTTAGCTATTTGAATCAGCTAATTAGGTAGATTAACCTATTTGTATAATCCTACCCTATTAGCTTCTACGAGCTATAGGCCCTCTTCAATCAATAGGCCTTCTTTATAAGTATTCTACCTAGTTAATTAAGTCGGCATCTATTATATCTTTTTATTAACTATATATAGATTAGCGTTCTCCTTTATATATATTATAGCTACTAGTATTACTTCTAAATAACCTTCAATAAGCCAACTAAGTATAAGCCTTAATACTATAGAAGCCTATTATTCTATTCTAGGTATTTTCAGTATAAAATAGCTAGAACTAGTACTTAGTTAGTTTAATAGTAGTAAAGGCGTTCGCATCAATAAATTAAGCTTACAAAGTACCCTATTACGCTAAACTAGTATAATTTTTATAGCTATAAAGCTATTTTAAAAAATATTTGGCTTAGAGGCTTTAAGCTGCGTATAATAATAGTCTATTAGAAAATTAAGCTTATAAAATACAATTATAGCTAGTTTAAGCTAAATTGCTTGCAAAGTGACTATAAACACGCTTTAGTACTAGAAAGCATCTAATATCGAGTAGTTATATAGTAAGTAAGACGAATATAAAGATGTATAGACTAGTACAATATTATTAGTAGTATATATTTAATCGAATTTAGATATTGAATTACTATTACTTCTAAAGTTTAATAGATAATATTATCCTTATACGCGTAGAGTAGTGAAAAGAATAAAGATCTTTTATAGCTAGTATAGGCCAATCTTATTTATAGTCTAGCTATTATTCGATATTTTAATTTACTGATTATAAGGAAGATTCGTTTTAGACTAACTAGTAATATAAGTATAGCCACTAAATTTAATATATAATAGTAGTAGATATCTATTAGTAATATTACTTTAATTTTAGTAACCTATTCGCGATTTCTAGGCTACAAAATCCAAAATCGATCGCTAACTATAGTATTCTACTTACAACTACCTTTTACGTAGTAAAAGACCTATTACGAATCTAGTCTAATCAAAGTTATAGATATCCTCTAATTAGATACTATTCCTATTAATCACGCGTTATACTATTAAATATTAGTCTTAGATTAAATAGCCTTAGGATTCTTATTAAGTATTCGCTAATAATTATATTACCTAGAGAAGAGCAATAAAAGGTTGTATTCTATTTAATAGAATTTGATACCTAATTAAGACTAATAGTTAGTAGAGGGGTCATTCTATACGTAGTAAGAAGAATTTTTGCTATCTCTTATATATTAGTAGGCCTAAGCGTAGCTCTACGCGAATCTATAGAGATGATCTATTTAGCTAGTAAATCCTATTCGATTTAGGTTAAGTTATATAAATTTACGCGTATACTAGCGTATCAGGCTATTCCTTGTACGCGCCGTAATAATCTTATATAGGGAATATTATAAAGCTTTGCTACTACGAGAACAGATGTAACGTAGCTATTTTTAATATTATCAATAGCTAATACAATCCTACCCTCCTAAGTAGCTAAATTCTACGAAGATTTAGCACGAATTAGTTATATAGTAGCTAGTTAAATTAGGTAGGTAGGTAGGAATACGCAATTTTAGATAGGAATAGCTACTTACTTATACATTACTAAATACTTTTTCTTATGCTACATAAGTAATTTTACTAGTAATTAATTTATTAATACTAAATGAGAATAGATCTATGTGTTTATTCCCTTCGTTAATTATAACCTATCTATTCCCTCCTATTTATAGATATACTATATGTTCCTTAGAACTATACATTCTTTACAGATTTTCGAGTATACTATGCAATGTGTTTACTAAACTAGCTAGAAATTATCTAAATCTACTAATAATTAATGAGAAGAGCTCTCCTTTTACACTTACTTCCTTCTTACTATTAATCACCTAAATACTCTCTTTTATATGCTTTAAGGCTTAAAACTATACAGTATTTTAAACTACTTATTAAGCTTCTTCTTATAAGTAGTACTTTCCTTCTTCCTCTACTAAATAAACTAATTTATATTACAAGTCCTTACTATACTATCCCTATCTCTTAATAATCCCTAAAAATCTATTCTAAGTATAGAAGAGCGTTAGCATTCTATATTTTAGACTAATTCGTATAATTTCTATTAGATTAGATTATAGTTTAATTATGATATGATTCTCTCAATATTATTTATACGGATAAATACTACCTATTTCTCCATAGCTAGTTTGATTAAGTTTATTTAACCTTGAATAATTTTTATTAGTTCATATCTAATTTAATTCCTCTATTATTTGTTAGCTTCTAATTGATACTAGATCGTATACCTTCCTCTAGTACTTGAATTAATTATATCGAAATACTTTGTATATTTTATTAGTCCTATCCTAATAGTATAAAACTACTTTATTTAACTCTAAGGATTTATATTTACTCTATAAATCTCAGAGTCAAAAGCCTAATCGCTGTAGCGTATTACTAGAGTAGCTAGTTCCCTCCTGATTTATTCTTTTTAAGTACTCTCGTCTTATATATTCCTTTTTTTCATCTTAATAGTGACAGATTCGATTAATATATAAGCTATATATAGCTTAGATATCCTCTTAAGTACTCTATATATTAGATATAATACGTTACTACAATTAAAGAGCGTACTAGCTTAATAAATATATAGGAATGTATTAATCCTAATAAAGATCCTACAATACTACTTAAGAAACTAACTAAGCTAAAGCTATCTAAGATTGTTAAATATCTCTAAATATATACTTCTATTATACGTTAAGTTTATATATTTTTTACTAATCTTATACTAGAAGAGCTATTATACTATAATACTCTAAAAAGAGAATATAAAATTATTTGAAGCTAATTTCCTCTAATATAAGTATATAATTAAGTTATTAAAACTTAGTATTATAAGCTCTCTATGATATAAAGAAAGAGATATAATTAATAGCTAATTATTATATAATCTTATTACTACTCTTTAAACTATATCTTATCTAGCTAATTAAGAAATTACTAAATCCTATATTAATAGGATACTCTTAAGCGCTAGATACTATTTAGTAAGCTATATAAATTTACTAATTCTCATATTAGATATAGGTTATATGCTACAACTGAGATATTAAAGCTTATATTACTCTATTTAATAATTTTAAATCGATTATCTATAATTTCCTAGAAGCTATTTTACTATATAATAAAAGCTTCTATATATCATGATATAATATGATCCTTTAGAGGATTAAGTCTTTTAATTTAGATAAGGTAATTAACTACTTGACTAATAAATATTAAATAATCCTATTATCTATTAGTAGAAGTAGATAGTAGATCGCCTATATAACCTATTAGGAATAAAGTAATCGTACTAATAAAGCTAATAATAAAAATAATAATTATAAGTTACTAAAGCTACACTAAAAACTATACCTATACTAGGATATACCTAATAATAGTAACTATAAGTTCATTAACATTAATAGATTAATCCTTACTCTAGGTCTAAAAGACAGTAGCTAGATTAAGAATTTTAGAGACCTTAAGGATGTAGAAGTCCTCTCTACTATTTAAGAAAACCTGTAAAGGACTATTAAACGTCACTAAAAGCTATCTAAATTATCTAATTAGAAGTAGATAGATATTCCAGATAGATAAAATAGATATACTTACTATCTATATTCCTAAATAGTAAGCTAAAGATATCTAAGACAATAATAAGAAAGTAGTAAGTATAATTTAGGTCTCTACTGAAGAGAATGATACTTAGTAATATAATACTAATATATTAATTTCTATTGTAAAGAATAGAGATCTCCTATTATATTAAACTAAAGGCTAATTATTCTATAATATTATATTAGGAAATATAGAAACTATAATCCTTAGTTATAGAGAGCTTATAGTTAAATTAATCTAATCTCTTAATAGAACTAGTTTTTCCCTGAAGTATATTACCTATTATTCTAGGTTCTATATTAATCTAATATCTATTGAATATACTATAAGCGCTAGGTTTTATCTAAATAGTAATCAATATATACTAGAGGGGAAGGATAGTATACTAATATACTAATTAAATACTAAATTAAGTATCTATTTAAATAAATAGGAAAATATAACCATAACTAATTTAATACGTATTTAATACTCTACTAATTATATTATCCTATCTTTACCTATCACATGCTATTCACTACTAATTTATTTAAAAATATTACTAACTTAATTAAATCGCTCTATTATCCTATAATAGAAAGTATCTAGATAGAAATATTAACTAATAACATAGGAGATTAGGCTATAATAAATATAATATCCTATTACGCCTACTAGATTATTTTATATATATATTACAATTAGTAATATATTATTCCTAACTAGCTACTATAAATAATATAATTAGCTATCACAATTGATTTTTAAGGATCTAATCTACTTTAAGTAATTACTTATAAAAATATTATATTTTTCTAGTTTAGTTAATCCTAAAACGAAATATTAATTAGTAGAGGACCTACTATTTAAGACTAATTTAGCTAGATAACTATCTAGATTAAATTTAATTAAAATTAATTTACCCTTTCTATACTTAGAGTACATTTAGATAATAAAAAAGTACTAACGTAGTCCACAGCCGATCGGGACACACGGCCGACCGGGACACCCACTCCAAAATCGCGCAATCCTACCTACCTACCTAATTCAACCGTCTACCATGCCACCAATTCGCACTGAATCTTCGCAAAAATCGGCCAATCAGGAGGGCAGGATCATATTAGCCCTTGATGATATCAAAAATGGCCGCGTCAAATCTATTCGCGCAGCAGCGGAGCTATACAGCATACCGCGTTCTACCCTACACGCGCGCGCGCAGGGAAGATCCTCACGCGTCGATAAGCGCCCATCAGGCCATAAATTGACACAATACGAAGAGGATTCGCTTACTAGATGGATACTCTCTATGGATTCGCGTGGGGCAGCCCCTAGGCCCTCTACTGTTCGAGAGATGGCCAATATCCTCCTTGCAGCGCGTGGAACCACCCCTCCATTAACGGTCGGCGTCAATTGGGCATCAGCATTCGTCAACCGGCGCGATGAGCTTCGATCGCGCTATTCTAGGCGATATGATTATCAGCGCGCTCTGAATGAGGATCCTAAGGCTATACTAGAGTGGTTTTCGATCGTACAACGCACGATTGAGGAGAATGGGATTCAGCCGGAGGATATCTATAACTTCGATGAGACTGGATTCGCTATGGGTATTATATCAACGCAGAAGGTGGTTACACGAGCAGAATACTACGGTCGGCGATCGATTCTACAGCCTGGAAATCGCGAATGGGTTACTGCAGTTGAAGCGATATGCGCCGATGGCTATTCGCTGCCGCCATGCATTATATTCAAGGGCCACGTCTATATTGCCGGTTGGTTTGAATCTTCGAATCTTCCTAAGGAGTGGCGGATTGAAGTATCGAATAATGGCTGGACTACTGCTGAGATCGGCCTACGCTGGCTAGAAAAGGTCTTTATTCCATCTACTACTACGCGCGTACGAGGGCGATATCGTCTATTAATCCTTGACGGGCATGGTAGTCATTTGACACCTCAATTCGATCGAATATGTGCCGATAATGATATTATACCACTCTGTATGCCTTCACATTCGTCTCACTTGCTACAACCGCTCGATATTGGATGCTTTGCAGTGCTTAAGCGCGCGTACGGTCGCTTCGTGAGCGATTTAGCTCGAACTGGCTATAATCATATCGACAAGCTTGATTTCCTAGTGGATTATCCTCGCGCACGGCTAGAAGCCTTCCAGCCGAATATTATTCAAAGCAGCTTCGCAGCTGCTGGTATCGTGCCATTCGATCCTAATAGGGTGCTTTCTAAGCTCAATATATCAATTCGGACGCCCTCGCCACCATCGAGCCGACCAAGCACTAGTTCTAGCCAGTCTACACTAGAAACGCCTAGAACCACCGATCAGCTATCTAAGCATGCTGAAAAGCTTAGAAGGTTTATAGCCGAACGATCAAAAAGCCCTCCAAGCCCAGTGAAAACAGTGGTTGATCAGCTTCTTAAGAGCCAGTATGAATCACTAGGCTATGTTGCACTACTGATGCAGGAGAACGCCGATTTACGAGCAGCGAATGAGAAGAAACGCCAGAAGCGCACTCGATCGACTAGGCAGATCGCTCATGAAGGCGGCCTATCTATCGAAGAGGGCATACAGCTAGTTCAGCAGCCTATTCAGCCGGTAGAAGCTGATGGGGTAGGATCGCATGGTCAGGCCGATCTGCCTAATCAATCGATTCAACCAATAAGGAGGGCTCCTCCTACCTGCAGTGGATGTGGACAGAAAGGGCACAAGATCAATTCATGTAAAAATCGCACTAGCTAGTTGAATTCATAGGTGTTGGTTGATTAATTATGTCTAAAAAATTTATCATGGGGGTGGGTGTCCCGGTCGGCCGTGTGTCCCGATCGGCTGTGGACTACGTTATCTAAATTCTTCTAGAATGAAGTATCTACTTATAAAATTCTAGAAACTTTACTACTTATTAGCTTAAGTAGAATAGCTATACTAAATAATATAGTATGTTAATATCAAAGATAGCTAGATAGATAATAATTAATACTAGCCTACTAAGCTATCTCTATATAGAACTATATTCCCTATCATTCTATTGGCTAGTACAAACTATATTGTATAGTCATAGCTTATTTAGGTAAGAATATACTATATTATCTATAAGCTAAACCTAAATTTTCTAATATACAAATTTATAGATATAAGGCCTATATATATTACTAAGCTTCTAATACTAGCTAAGATAGCGCTAGATATAGTAAATAGCTATCTAGTAGGCTATGAAGATGAAAATCCTCTCTAGATAGCTAATATAGATCTTATAGTATTCTCTTAGCTAACTAGAAAGATCAAACCCTTATATTCGCCTAAATTTTAGCGTACTTTAAGATAGTCCTAATTTAGATAACTACAATTAAATCTTTAAGATTAACTACTTACTCTACTACTTAATCCTAAATTAGATAATAAACTAATTACTAATTCTAACTATTCTGATACTTCTAACGTAGTTTCCGGCTACCCTGGCTACCTACCCCTATAAAAAAATTTTAAATCATCATAAATCAACCAATACCTATGAATTCAACTAGCTAGTGCGATTTTTACATGAATTAATCTTGTGCCCTTTCTAGCTATATCTACTGCAGGTAGGAGAAGCCCTCCTAATTAGTTGAATCAGTTGATTAGGTAGATCGACCTAACTATGCGATCCTACCCTATCAGCTTCTACCGGCTGAATATGCTACTAAACTAGCTGTATGCCATCTTCGATAATAGGCCTCCTTTATAAGCGATCTACCTAGTCGATCGAGTACGCTTCTAGCGTTTTTCCTTATTCGCTGTGCGTAAATCGGCGTTCTCCTATACTACTAATGCAATCCGTTACTATAGCTCTTAAGGATCTTATTAACCACTGTATTTAACGGGATTAGAGGGCTTTTTAATCGAAAATCTATTAGATTATTTATTAATCTGGCCTACCGCTTTAGCTAAGTCGCTAGTTTAGGCGTTTTTAGTAAAAGTTAGCTAGAACTACTGCTTAGTCGGCTTAATAGTAGTGAAGGTATTCGAATCGATACATTAAGCTTAGAAAGCACCCTATTAGGGCAAATCGGTACGATTCTAGCAGCTACGAAGCTGCTTTAAATAATATTCGGCTAGAAGGCTTCTAGCTATGCGCGAGGATAATCTGCTAGGAAATTAAGCTTATCGATATGATTATAGCTGGTTCGGGCTAAATCGCTCACGAAGCGACTGTACGCGCGCTTTAGTACTATAAAGTATCTAATATCGAGCGGTTGTAGTAAGTAAGACGAATATAAAGATATATAGAGTAGTATAATATTATTTTTATTATAGATTCGATTAAATTAAGGTATTAAATAGCTACTATACCTATTAAGGATTAATAGACGATATCGCCTACGTATACGCGAAGTAGTAAATAGGATAAAGATCTTTTCTAGCTAGCGTAGGCTAATTTTATTAGTAGTCTAGCTATTATTTAATATTTTAATTCGCTAGTCACTAGGAAGATTTATTTTAAACTAACAAGTAGTATAAGTATAGCCTTTAAATATAATATATAGTACTAGCGAATAGCTATTAGCGTAGATCGTTTTAATCGTAGTAACCTATTTACGATTTCTAGCCTATAAAATTAATCGCTAATTGTAATATTCTACTTAAGTAACTATATTCTATACTAATATAAGGCCTATTATAGATCTAGTCTTATTAATACTATAGATGTCCTCTAACTAGATACTATTCTTATTAATAATGCGATTTACTATTAAAAACTACTCTTTAATAGCCTTTAGATCCTTATTAAGAGTGCGCTAATAGTTACATCGCCTATAAAAGCGCGATTAAAGCTCTTAACGCCGTTATTTAAAGGAAGATAGCTAGCTAGTTTTTACTAATAGTAATTAATTAGTATAGCCTTACTACGCGTAGCTAGCAAAATCCTTGCTATATCGCATATGTTAGAGGGCCTAGGAGCTATACTACGTATATCTATAGATAGAATCTATTCTACTAGGGAAACCTCTTCTAGATCTATTAATTTATGGCTAGTATTTCATCTCTCTACGATATAGACTATACCACGTATATGCGTTTGTAGGTAGCATATATTTAATAACTAGCTAAGGTATTTTATTAATGAACAAGAGTGATAGGTTAATTTAATTTAATTAGGAAATTTGAACTAAATAAGTAGAATAGGATCACTATATTTCACGGTTTAAGATAAGTAGTACTATCTTTTCGAATGTAATTATTAAATTTCTATCCTAAGAGCTTTTAGCTATTTAAATTATCTTTATATCTCTATAGGAAGCTTATCTTTAGGCCTTATACAGATTTTTATGTAGGCCGATACTTTAGATGTATAAAATAAATATACTCCTTTACTAGGTAGCCTTACTCTCTATGAGATAAATAATATCCTGAGGGAATAGTCTAATTTAGACCTTTAGTCTAGTTCTTAATCTATCTACTAGAAAGCTCTACTAATACTAATAGAAGATTAATTCTTTAGTAGCCAAAATTTATTGGTAGAACTTGAAACTAAATTAGCTTTTAAAATAAGTATCAGTAGCTAAATTTATTAAACGTTTCTAATTTATTTATAAGGTTAATATAAAATTTATAGAGTTTACTATTATTAAAATCTACTATGCTTTTGTATTTCTTACTAAAACGAGGGTACTTTTATATAACGTAGAAGAATTAAATTGATTTTGATCTTAAGATTTTTAAAATAGTATCTCTAAATAATAATATAAATCATCAGAAAGATCTTCAGCGCCTTATTAATTTATTAATATCTTATTCTCTAAAAGAATCTCTACTAGCTAATCAATAGGTTAACACTTTATAGGACTTATAAATCTAGATATACTAGTCTACTTTGAAAGATTTTTACTATAGAATAATATTAGAGAACTTTTAGATTAAATCTCCTAATAAAAATATTAAGTATCTCAAAAATATTTTAGATATCACTAGGTATAATATTATAAATAAAGATTACACAACTTCGTAGACTCTTGAAAGATCCTAGTATACTTTAGTTGTTAATTATATTAATTTATTTAGAGTTATTAAGATTTTTTATATTATTAAGAGTATTAAGTCAATGTTAATTAACAGCGTTAGTTAATTTATACTACTATATTATAGTATCAGTAGAAATTTAGTAACTATAATTAATCTATATCACTATAGATTTATCGAATAAAGGATCTTGATATAAAGATCTATATATACATAATAGAAGATAGAAAGATAATAGAATAGGAGATAAGGTATTGGATAATAATTAAATCAGCTATGGATCTAGCTAGCTATAAAATTAGAAAGATTATAGCTACAAGTAATGGAGAAGAAGAAGAAGTAGATTCTTTCCTAAAAGAGAGAAATAGAATAGGAAGAAGATAATAGAAAAGTAAGAGAAGGATAATAAGAATTAAATTAGATTTAGAATCAATTTAAAAGGGCCTTATAATCTAATAGTATCTATAGTACTTTAGTATAGGAAGTGAGAAAGAGAATAGAGAGACTAGATTCATTAATCTGTCTAGATTAAGACAATAAAGACCACTTATCTATAAAACAGGGAAGGAAGGCCTATCTATATAGGCCTAACTAAGGAAAGTAAATAGTTCTAGTCCTAATAGGAAATCTCTAGCTAGTATTATATTTAGCCTTAAGGACTAGAATTAGTTATTATATAAAAATTAAAGGATTTCAAATATAAGATTAGGATATAGCTAACTATAATCGTTAGTAGGTGTATTTGATATATAAAAGAAATTGCCAAATCTAGTGAATAAATGCTAAGTATATATATTACTATATAAATAGATACGTCTTTTCTCTCTTATCTTTACTTCCTCTTATTTCTAAAATAGATCAAAAATCGATATTAAGATCTTACTAAAGCTTCTAATTAAAAGATATATTATAATAGTTACTACTTACTTTTAACGCAAAAGTCCCTAAAAGAGTTTTTTCTCAAATGATCCTATACTTATAATAGTCCTTCTATTTATAAATATAAGCCCCAAGGCGTATTCTTCCCTTACGATAAATACTTAAATATTGTATCTAGTATCTTTCTTATCTAGCTATAAGAGTAATACTAAATATTAGGCTATTACTCCTTCTACTCCTACTATATTTCCTACTCCTACTATTACAACTAGCCCTATATCTAGCTCTACTACTTTTGTTAGTATCAGTCTTATACCTATTTTTACTTCTATTCTTATCCTTACAGCTATTCCTACTACTACTATTTATTCTATACTCATTCTTACTATTCCTAATATTACTTCACCTAGCCTTAGCTCTTATAGCTAAAATTAAAAGGTTACTAATAACCCTTTTTCTACTAGTAGTACTCTAAAGGCCCGAAAGGCTATAAAGAAGGCCTAAGTTATAAGAAAGGCAGCTTATAATAAAGCTACTACTACTTATAGTACGCCTTTTAATACTTCTACTACCTAGAAGGCCTATTCTAACTCCTATAAGTAAAAGAACTCTCCTTTTTACGTACTTTTACTAAATTTATATGGCTCCAACTAGTCTAATAACTGTAATTAAGAAGGATATATTAGTAGCTATCCTATTTTATAATATTGACTAGTATAATAGGCTTTAGCCTCTTAATAGTTTTAGCTTAAGTTAGCTTCTTCTATATTAGCTATAGCAAAGGGTCCATCTTTATATTAAAAAAATTTAGTCTTTAAGAATACCTACAGGAACTATTTATTTAATTCTAGTATACTTTCTAAATAAATAAAAATACTATTATCTATCCTAAGTCCTAATAACTTCATATTTAAGGATCAAAATACAAATTAACTACTAGCATTTCTATATATTTCTAGTAGCTAATATTTAAGGATTTTAGATATAAATACAAACTTAGTATAATACTATCAATATTTTAGAGAAGGCTATAACTTCTATATCCTCGAATACAATAGCTATCCTATCACTACTATACTAATAATTCCTCTTATTCATTCCATACTACTAGCTACTCTTATTACTACCGCTCTAATTCCTTTTTCTCTACTAATAGTAGTACTAGTTACTCTACTTGTCCTTCTAGAACTAGTAGCTGAATTATTACCCTCTATCTAGTAACTACTTCTTCTACTTTGGTACCTACTACTACTTCTATTCTAGTATTTATAGCTACTCCTACTATAATTATATCTATAGCACTAAAGGCTATAAAACCATAGAAGTATTAGTAGGATCCTATAAAAGCTACTTTAGCTAAATATAAGTAGAATATTTAGCTAATCTCTTCTTTTAGGGATCCTACTAATACTTCTATGGTTTTATAGCCTTTAGTATCCTAATAAATACAGTTTTTTTTTTCTTAAAAGTAACTAGTAGGTCCTAGATAAGTCTTATAAAGAAAGAAGTTCCTAGGCCTAAGAATATCCATATAGATAAGGAGAATAATAATAAAGACTAGTAGAAATCACTTTTAAAGTGTTTACCTAGAGCTTTAGAATCTAATTTCTATGGAATTCTTTTAATCAATTATACCTTTTATTTTCTTCTATAGGCCTAAAGCTTAAATAATAGCTATTAGATAATTTAAAAAGGGTTTCTTTATAGATACTAACATCCTAAGATCTACTTACTATTCTCTTTAAAAGATAGTATTTAGTCTCTTTTAATCTCTTATTAGCTTCTATAAGTATTATTTTCTTAAAACTAATTACTTTTAGTAATATTTAAAAGTATTTCTTATAACACTACTATTAATTTAATTTATAGTACGACCATCCTTCTTTATCTACTTTAAATATATACTACTAGTCTAAAATACCTTCTATTCTTTATAATTAAATATACAATAATTATGGTAGATAAGAGAAAAGTCAATTTATATAAGAACTTTTAGGATCTTTTTAAGCCCTTTTAACTATAGGCCTTTCTTATATAGAGCGCTCTAAATAGTCTAAGATGCTTATATAATATATAGATCCTCTATATTAGTTTTAATAGAATAAGATCTATTTATTAAATAGTATAGAATATAGCTATTTACCTCTACTAGTATATAAATAAGAATTAGATAGATCTTAATAACTTTTAAAGGCCTAAACTATTTACTCCTATACTTTTGTAATAATTAATTTTAGACCAGAATCTAGATATTTCCTTTAAAGCTAATCTTTTTAACTAAAATATTATATATAAATTTATTTAAATAGTATATAAAAGTAAGAGGTTACTTATCACAGATATTACTAAGACAATATTACTAAGGCATTAGAGCTCTTTAATCTTAGTTTAAAAAAAATAGGATATCTTTTAATAAATTATTGTTTGATAAGTAAAGATAAATTCTATCCTATAAAATAAATAGATTTAAGCTTATTGTTATATTATACTTATAGATCTAGATAGTAATAACTACTTATATTAGATAAAAAACCTATGTTTTTCTTAGCTTTCTTATAAGGAATTTTATTAATATGTCACTTAGTAGCCTGTTAAGATTTTCTTTCTATTTACTTAAGAAGAGTATAGTAGTTTTATATATTATTTATTTTAAATAGTAGATAACGAGTTCTATAAATACTGTATAATTCAGAGATTTATATATATAAGAATTTTCCTAATATCTTTTATTACTCCTAGAAATCATTTTTAATTAGCTAGCTAGTAGTATAATTAATTACTATAATAGTCTATCTATTACTATTTGCCTATTAATAGAATACTAGCCAAATTAATTCTCCAATACTAAAATAAATAGATTCTAATAGTTATATATTAAATATAATTATTATTGAATAGCGATACTAGTTGATTCTACCCTAAGATCTTTATATAAGCTTACTAATTTACCGATTAAATTTCTATATAGGCATTCTACTAGTAGGCTACTAATAAAGATTAATTGCTCGTACATTAGTCTTAATCTCCTATTGCTTATAAAGAAAAGGTTTTACTCCCTTTCTTAACTCAATATTTCTCAAGAATAATAGTCTTAGGGTACTTATAGTAGTATAGATCCTGATAATTATATAAAAAGCAACTCTAAAAAATACATTTAGACGAGCCTTTCTAACGCTCGCGAATATATAAGTATAGAAAAACTTTACCTTTAAGCGCTAGATTCGATAGCTACTACGCTAATATAAAAGAATAACTAAAGTCTTATTAGAGAGTATTATATTCTACTAATCCTCGAGAGTCTAGTACTTATAAGCTAAGTACTAAGCTAAGCGCTTGGCCTATATCTTCTTTATTAGTCTAGGCTTCCTCGTAGGCTTTGTTTTACGTAGGCTAGCCTTCTTGAGGATAGTCTAGACTATAAAGGATAATATATCGATTCCTTCCTAGCTAAGCTTACTAGTAAGATTAGCGTAAATCTTCTCGCGACTAAATTAATTAAGGCGTGCCTTTAATATGATATAATCAATCGTCTTAGGATCTTATATAGAAGGCCGACTAGCGTAAAGGCTATGTTCTATATATTTATTAGTAATTTTAGTAAAGGTTAGATCGAAGCTACGCTTAATTACGCGTATATATATAATCAATGATAGAAATAAATAGATCTACTATCTTTGCGGTCTCTTTAGGTATTTTTATAGTATAGGCCCTTAATACGATAATAGTTATACGATAAGTATACGTTAACTACTTCCCTATAGTAATGATAGTAGGTTAGGTAGGCTAATAGTAGTAGATAAAAATAGGAAATTATCTTAGAAGAAAATTGTGCGTATTCGCCTAGTAAAGCATTAGTAGTAAAATAAAAGTAGTACGTAATACTTTTTAGATAGACATCTATGCTTAGAATCTTATAAAACTTAATAATATAGGTATAAATATACTATATTTTTTGAAATTCTTTTATATCTATCGTTACTATATATAAGTAGATAGATTTAACTCTATCTAGTAGATAGAGTAGAACGTTTACTTTTAGAGATCTATATTAATCCTCTTTAAGAGCTTATAGAATAAATATAAATCCTTAGGGATATCCTAACTATTTATATATAGTTAGGATATAGCTAATGATATGTATTAATATAAGAAAAAGGATATATGCTTAAATATAATATAATATAGCTAAATAGAAGTAGCTACGTTGTATAATTATATAACCCTATCCCTTAATAATTATTAACGATCCATTCTAAATATAGAAGAGATTTAATACTCTATATTCAAAAATAATTTGTATAATTTCTATAGTATTTAATTAAAATTTAAGCACAATATAATACTCTTGATATATATAATGATAAACACTACCTATTTTCCTAGCTAGATCAATTAAGTTTAACCTATAATAAAACTTAATAGTACCCTCTTAATCTAATTCGTTTATTATTTTTTAGGTCCTAATTTATATTGAATCATATACCTTAGTTGACCTAATCTAATTAAATTATATACGAATACTTTATATATATTATTAGCCCTAATTTAATAGTATATAAATACTTTGTATACCCTTGAGGATTTACATCTACTCTATAGGTTTAATAGTTATAAGTCTAATTACTATAGCTTACTACTAAAATATCTAACTCCTTTCTAATTCGTCCTAAAATACTTTCGCCTTATCTATCCTTTACTTTTGTCTTAATTATAATAGATTTAATTAATATATAAGCTATATAGCTTACATACCTTCTTAAATACCCTATATACTAGATTCTATATTTTACTACTATTAAGAAACGTGCTAAATTAACTAATATATCGAAATAAGTACTACTTAAGAAAATAATTAAGATAAAGCTATCTAATACGATTAAATAGCTCTAACTATATACTTCTATAAGCCTTAAGTCTCTTTACGCTATACTAATCTAATATCTAAAGAATTAGGCCATTATAAAGCTATAAGAAATAACTATAAATCTAATAAAGCTGATTTCCTCTAATATAAGTACGCGATTAAATTATTTAAAAATGATATAGTATACTATCTATTATATAAGTGTAAATAGGTAATTAATAGCTAATTAGTATATAATACTACTATTATCCTTTAAAAGCGCTATACCTAACCTAACTAATTAAGAAATTGCTATATTCTAAATAAATAAGATACTCTAGAGCGCTAGACGCTACTGAGTAAACTATCTAAACTAACTAAATAGTGTAAGAGATAAATTATATACTAAAACTAAGGTGTTTAAGAATTCTTCTATAAATTAATTATTATACTTCTATATCCTTTTAGTAGCTTATATTTATAAAACTTTCAGGTCTTAACTCTAGCTAAGTACTAAACTTATATTGTAAAAAAGGCTATTACTCTAGCGCCTTCTACTGCTACAACTATTTCTATTATTTCTATTTTAGTAGCCTCTTCTTCTTCTATTTTACACGTAGCTACTTCTATTATTACTCTGATTCTTTCTTCTACTTTAGTAGTAGCGCTAATTATTCTATCTATTCTTTTAGTAATAGTAGCTACTTCTATTACTATATATTGAGTAACTACTTCTTCTACTCTAATATAAGTAGATACTTTAGCTATTCTAGTACTTACTATTACTTTTGTTCTAGTTTTTATTACTACTCTTACTATATCTATATCTATATTATATAAAGCTACTATTACTACCTAAAACCTAGTAGCTATTCCTACTACTATACTACTAGGTATAGATTCTATAAAAGCCACTATAGCTAAGCTCTAGTAGAATACTTAGTTAACCTCTCTTCTTAGAGATCTTACTATTTAGAATCCTACTAATATTTCTATAGCTCTTATAGCCTTTAATATACTACTAATATATCTACTTCTTTTAAAAGTAACTAAAAGGTACTAAGTATTTTATAGTAAAAAAAGTAATTAAGCCTAAAGATATTTGTTCCTATTAATAAGAAAAAGAAGGATAATAATAAGAATCATAGGAATGATTTCTTTTTACTATATATATAGAGCTTCTAGTCTTAATCAAATAGAATTCTTTTTAATCTATCTACTAAATTCTATATTTTATCTTCTTTTGTAAGCTTCTAACCTAAATTATAATATCTATAAAGATATTAAAAAAAGTCTTTTTATAAGTATTAGTATTTTAAGACCTATTTTAGACTAAATATAGAGATTCTTCTAAATCCTTCTACTTACTATTTTCTTAAGAAGATAGTATAAAGAGCTTCTTCTAGTCTTTTATTAGCTTCTATTAGTATTTATTTCTTAATATGAGTTACTTTTAGTAATATTTAGGAGTATTTCCTATAGTATTACTATTGATTTTATTTATAGTACTACTACTCTCTTCTATCTACTCTAAGTCTATACTATTAGCCTAAATTACCTTCTATTCTTTATAAATATATATATAAATAGTTTATAGTAAATAGGAGAAGAGTTATTCTATATAAAAACTTTTAGAATCTTTTTAGGCCTTTTTAATTATAGGTCTTTCCTATAGAGTACGCTTTAAGTAGCTTAGAATATCTATAATATCTATAGATTCTCTATACCAGTCTTAATAAAATAAGATCTATTTATTAAGTAGTAGATAATGTAGCTATTTAGCTCTACTAATATATAAGTATTAAGTAGATAAGCTTTAATAATCTTAAAAGATTTAAACTACTTACTCTTATATTTCTATAGTAATTTATTTTAGACTAGAATCTAGATATCTTTTAAAGCTTATCTTTATAACTAAACTATTATTTATATAATGATTTAGTAGTCTACTTAGATGATCTACTTTTCTATTTATTTAGAAAAAGTAAGATATTATAGTTCTATATCTTATTTATAGAATATTTAGATAGTAGGTAACTACTCCTAAAAGAAGATTTAGGCTATTAATTTAATTACTTTTACAGGTAAGCTATAATTTATAGAGATTTATTTTTATAGAAATTTACTTAAAGTCTTCTTAATAGCTTTAGGAATAGATTTTATAGTTAGCTAGCTAGTAGTTTAGTTGATTACTATAATAATCTATCTATTGTTATTAAGAATAATTAGTAGAATACTAATTAGATTAACTTTCTAGTACTAGAATAGGTTAATTTTAGTAGTTACTATATACTAAGAGGCTTCCCTTTTCTAGAGACTATTTTAAATCCTAGAAAACTTAATAATTTAGATATAAATATACTATATTTTTAATATCCTTTTATATCTATAGCTACTATACCTATAGGTAGATAACTCTATTTATACTAAGCTAATCTAAATAGCTAACTTCTAAATCTATATAATTTATAAGATCTCTATAGAAGAAAGGTTCTAAATATAATATAATAAGCCTATCTCTATAGATAGAAATAAATTATTAGACTACTATAGTCTTATCTAAATAGCAATACAAGCTTAGATAAGTAGTATACTTCTAACGTAATTCACGGCTGAGATGGCCGCGTAGTTAAGCTGGCTACCCTAAAACACTATACTAGATGCGATTTTTTAGGTCACTGTATATCAACAAACGGAGGTTAATTTTACTTGGTTTTAAATCGGATAATATCTCTAGCTTTAGATATCGCACAGCTCAAGTAAGATATACGGGAGATGATTATTTACTAGCATTACCAAAAATTGGGCTGCGACCGAGCAATGCAGATATATGTCTTTATATTTCTAACTACTTTTATACTCTCAGACCTTTTAAAGATATTTAATATAATACATTAAGCTCTCGGATACACTAAGATCATACACTAAATATCCAGTATAGACAAATGAAGTTGTAAAAAATCGCATTTAGTATAGTGTTTTAGGGTGGCTCAACCGTATAGCCATCTCAGCCGTGAATTACGTTAACGTAATCCACAAGCAAGTAGCTAACTACTTCCACCATAATATTTCGAAGTCGATTATTTCAACCATCACTAATAAATTCTACTAGATTCTACGATTTTTACGTAAATCTTATAGCTAATCTAGCTATATGTACTACATCTAGGCGACGCCCTTTTAGCCGGTTGAATCGTCTGATTAGGCAGATCGACCTATTTATACGATCCTACCCTATTAGCTTCTTTTAGCTGAATTAGCTGCTGAACTAGCTATAGGCCCTCTTTAATTAATGGGCCTCCTTAATAAGCAATCTACCTATTCGATCGAGTACGCTTCTATTGTTTCTTCTTATTCGCTACGCGTAGATTAGCGCTCTCCTTCGTATACAATATAGCCGCTAGTATAGCCTCCGAATACCCTTTAACAAGCTAATTAAGTATAAGCTCTAACGGGGTAGGCAGGCTATATAATCGCATTCTTAGAAGGTCTTCTAGTATAGAAGCCTGCTCTTCTAGCTAATCTACTATTCTAGGCGTTTTTAGTATAAAATAGCTAGAACTAGTACTTAGTTTAATAGTGGTAAAGGCGTTTAAATCGATATATTAAGCTAAGAAAGCACTCTTTTAGAGTAAACTAGTACGATTCTAGTAGCTACGAAGCTACTTTAAATAATATTTAGCTAGAAGGCTTCTAGCTATACGTAAGGATAATCTACTAGGAAATTAAGCTTATCAATATAATTATAGCTATTTGAGACTAAATCGCTTACGAAGCGACTATACGCGCGCTTTAACGTATCTAATGTCGAGCGGTTATAGTAAGTAAGATAAATATAGAAGTATATAGAGTTATAATATTATTAGTAGTATATATTCGATTAAATTTAGTATTAAATAACTACTATACCTATTAAGAATTTATAGACGATATCGCCTACGTATACGCGAAGTAGTAAATAGGATAAAGATCTTTTAAAACTAGTATAGGCTAATCTTATTCGTAGTCTAGCTATTATTCGATATTTTAATTTGCTAATTATAGGGAAGATTCGTTTTAAACTTACTAGCAATATAAGTATAGTCTTAAATATAATATATAGTAGTAGTAGATAACTATTAGTATATATCGCTTTAATTATCGTAACCTATTCGCGATTTCTAGGCTATAAAATCGATTACTAACTATAGTATTCTACTTATATAACTACCTTTTATGTAGATATAAGACCTATTACGAATCTAGTCTTATTAAAGTTATAGATATCCTCTAATTAGATACTATTCTTACTAATCGTACGCTATACTATTGAAAACTAGTCTTTTATAAGCTTAAGATTCTTATTAAGTACTTACTAATAATTATATCGCCTAGAGAAGTGCAATTAAAGCTTATTACGCTATTTTATAAAATTTAATACCTAATTAAGACTAATAGTCGGTAGAGGGATTATTCTACGCGTAGTAAGGAGGATATTAGCTATCTCTTATATATTTATTAGTAGGCCTAGACGCAGCTCTACATAAATCCATAAAGATTATCTATTAAGCTAGAGTATCCTCTTCGATTTAGGTCAATTTATACGAATTTATATATATATTAGCGCGTAAGGCTATTTATTCCTTTAGTACGCTACGATAGCGTTCTATAGGGAATATTGTTTAGCTTCGCTACAGCGAGAACAGATTTAACGCGGCTATTTTTAATATTATTAAGGACTAATAGGATTCTACCCTCCTAATTAGCCGATATCTATAAGGATTTAGTACGAATTAGTAGTATAGTAGTAGATAGTTAAATTAGATGGGTAGGTAGGAATACGCGATTTCTAGTAGGGTAGCTAGGTTAGCCGTATAGCTATCTTAGCTGTGAATTATATTATAAACCAATATAGTTAGTAATAACTATAGTTTAGGTACTGTTCTTAATATAGTATTCCAAGTGGTATAAGGTTTTTTTCATAGCTAAAAGCTCTTTCTTATAGACTAGATAATTTAGGTCGCTTTAGTTAATTTCCTATTATCAAATACTACTAGATATAGCTATCTATCTAGTCTTAGTTAGATTAGGACTATTCTAATAGCCTATTCAGAGATTTCTATCTTAATAATAAAATTTCCAAATAGTTAGGCTATATAAAGACTAGAGAGCTTATTATTAAATTCTTAATATTCTTAAAAGTACTATTATAGACTACTATTTAGTAGATAGAATAAAACTTTTATTTAAAAAGATCTATATCTATCTCCTCTAAAAGTTAATAGAGTAGATTATTAGTCTAATAAATTAATAGACTTATAGATATTTTTAGGCTATAGCTAACCTTAGATAATTTTAATCTTAGCTAGTATTAGCTAAATAGACCTTTTTCTAAGAATATATTTATAAAAGTCTAGTTTTATAATTAATAAGATATACTTATTAAAGGAAGTCATTTATTATTATTATTTAGATACTTCTAGGATCTTTTAGAAGTACTTATAATATTTCTTCTATTAATTAGATATAGTAAGGATATTAAGATAAACTATCTTAAATTTACTTAAATATAGATAGAGAGTCCTATTTATTACTATCTAGAAAATTACTAAAGTATAATAAAGACTAAATAGTAAAGTAAGCTATTTATATTTTTTCTAAATAGAATTAAAAGTAGTCTTTAGAATTATATTTTTAGCTACTTAAATATACTAGAAACTAGATATAAAATTAATTTTTAAAAAGGTCCTTATATATCTAGTCTAGTCTAGAAGCTCCTAAATATAAGATGATAAGTAACTATTTTTAATTATAAGCTATTATAGTATATAATAATTAATATATATCTACTACTTTCTATTTTTTTAATAAAGATTACTAAAAAGTTTTATAGACTAAAGGATAGCTAAAGAAGATCTTTCTTAAAAAATAGACCTATCTACTTTAGCTATTTTTATATCTTATCTAATAAAAAATATAAATTAATATTTACTAGCTAAGCTTCTTTTATATTAATTAAATATATAATAGTTCTTTTTAGTAATAAATTATCTAGAAGTCTATTTTTAAAGACTTTTAGAAACTCTTTATAGGATTTTATATATTCTAAAATCTAAATATTCTAGTATAGAATATATTTCTCTATATTAAATAACTATTAGAAAAGCTTTTCTAGACTTCTTTTATTATATTAGTATTAGTAGCTACTTCTAAAGTTAATTTATGCTTCTACTAATTAATTTATCTCTAAATATAGTAATACTGTTAATTTAATATAAATATTTATAGTCTTATATTATTATTACTAATGTAGTCTAATATAGGGATTTCTTACATTAAGAAAATCCCTTTTAAGAATAAATTTAAATTCTATAATATCTAATACTAATTAGAATCCTAAGTTTAGTATCTATAAAAAGTATATATCTATTAGGTATCTAGATATAAAGTAGTATAGTTTTTCTAAATATAAGAAAATAAATCCTAAATTTCCTAAAAGTAGCTATTAATATAAATATATATAAGGTACTATAATCTAAGAGTATATAGAAAGATACTTTTTTCCTATAGAGGCCTAGTATTAACTTAGTAGAATAGTAAGATACTTCCTATAGAATAAAGAGTAGCCTTCTTGTCTTTTAATATATTTATAAAGGATCTAGAAGATCTAGATTAAGAACTATTTATATCTATAATATAGCTTTTATGTAGCTAATAAGTATATCTAGTTTATCTAGCTATAGGCGTTTTTTCGCTTTCTAATATCTCTATTTTCTAGCTTTAGTAGACTAGTATAATCTATAATAGGATATAAGATATATAAAGTTCTATTTCTATACTATAGAACTAAGGATATAATAATATATAGACTATTAAGTAGTTATATAAACGTAGCTAAAAGTAGTAGAATAGAAAAGACCACCTACTATCTAGAGTATTTACCCTTAGCTAAATAAGAGCTTTAGGAAAAGGGCTCTAGGATCTTACTAGAATATTCTAGGAAGAAATAGCTTCTTCTACTATAATTATAATAGGTATTATATCTATTTATAGACTAGTTTCTAGAACTATAGCTATACTTATTTTCTTAGCCCTTATAGAGGCTAGAATCTTAGTTAATAAAAGATTTAGAGGATCCTATATAGACTATATTCTATTTATAGCTATTTTAATATCTCTATTAATATTCTAAGCCTTCTATCTATAGTAGTAAGTAATTGTTAATCCTTAATTATACTAAGTAAAATATTTAATAATATTTCTTAAAGCCTTTAGTTATAAGCTATCTTTAGTCTACTTCTTCTATAATTTAACTTTTACTTCTTTCTAAAAGTATTAAATAAGGATATCTTCTAGAATATTCTAGTTAGTATTAGCTATAATCTATTAGAGATCTATAGTATATTTAGTAAAGAATTATTTTATACTCTACTTTAGCTCTACAAATCTATTTTAGTATTTTTTAGGCCCTTAAATACTCTAAAAATCTATAAAGAATAAATTTTTCATACTGTTTTTCAATAGAAATTTTGTATTTACAAATAAAAAAATATACTATTAATATGTCTACTAAGCTTTTATCTTTTCTACTAGAATACTCTATGTATAAGTAATCTTTTGCTTATTATCTAGAGTAGCTTTAGTAAGCTATTCTATTTTATAGAAGAAGTACTTATAGTTAAGTAGATACTTCTAAGTAGTATTATCTCTAAAAGCCTTTAAATATTTATAGATTTTTTAGACTTTTCTTTAAGAGAGCCCTTTTAAGAGTAATCTAATCTGTAAATATAGCGTTTAGAATTAAATTAAAGATATTTAGTATTACTATAAGTAGAGAAGTATCTAGAGTAGATAGCTCTATTAGTAACTAGTAACTTTAAATAATAGTAGCTTATATTTAATACTTAGCTATTTATTCGTTTTATTTAGCAATATAAATTTTACTATTAAAATATATATTATAGATTATTTACTTTTCTAATAGTAGTAGTATATACTTCTACTATAATATCTAGAGGTGAAAAAACTTAATATATTCTTAGCTACTAGTAAAATTAGCTATTAAAGAATTAGCTATATAGAAAGATTATAGTAAGATTCTATAATAGCTTAGTAGAAGTATTAGTATATTATTTATAGTATATATTATTAAAAGCTTATTAACTAGTTACTTTAAAGTAGTTTTTTAGAAGTGTAAATACTTTTATATTCTATAGTTTTATTTCTAATTCTAATTTAAAAGATATATCTAGAAATTAGCGTTTCTTCATAGAGCTTCTATAAATATTCTACTCTATTTAGTAATTTAATTAGACTAGTAAGTATTTAAAGTATTTTTTTTTACTATATAGCTTTAACTATAGAAATAAAATAGGCTTCTACTAGAAATTAAGGATTAAATTTATCTCCTACTTCTAGCTTAAAAACCTTTCTTTAATTATTATAGCTATAGGATCTTATAGATTATCTTAAAGCTTCCAGATAGGAGCTTTTAGTTTTATCTTATTTCTTTATAGATTAAAAGGGATTAATTTAGCTAGAAAGGTTCTAAATAGGATATAAGCCTTCTTTTAGTAGATAGCTATAAAAGGCTAACTTAAGTTAAAGATTTACTACTATATATAATCTATAGACCATTGAGTAGTTATATAAATATAGCTGAAGGTAATAGAATAGAGAAGACTACCTACTATCTAGAGTATTAGCCTTAGCTAAATAGAGGCTTTAGGAAAAGGGCTCTAGGATCTTAAGACTATATTTAATATTTTCTAGAATAAATATAAGTAGCTTATTATATCTTTTAGTCTTGATAATATATCTATAGCTTTCTAGATAGTAATAAATAAGATCTTATAGCTTTTCTTAGGTATATTTATGGTTATCTATCTTAATAATATTCTTATCTATTCTAACTCTATAGAAGACTACTATAAATAGTTGGAAAAATACCTCTTAAAATTTTAGTAGAAGTAATTAATTATATAGCTACTAAAGTATATAACTACCATAAATAAACTAAAATTCTATAGCTATATTATAAGAAATGGCTATATTTAGCTACTAATAATAAAAATAGAAAATTTTTATAGATAGCTAAAACTATAGAATATATATAAACTAAGATGTTTTATGAGCTTAGATACTTAGTACTAGTTTATTTATAGATTTATCTAAATTTATATTCTCTTTATAAATTATTTAAAGAAACTAATAAAGAGCTTTAAAAGAAGAAATATTTTATTTAGTAGATAACTATATAAAGAAGTATATTTAGTATCCTAAAGTAGAAGCTTATAAAGGGCTCTATTATAATATAGCTAGAATAGGTAATTTAAATAGTCTTACTCTAATTAGATATAAATAGAAAGCTATATTTGATTATTTATAATAGTTAGAAGCTTATAAAAGTAGAATTAAACTTCTTCATTTAGGAAAAGGAACTCCTAGCTGTTACGAACCTTAAAGAGGCGCAGGGGTGTTACGCGGAGCCAACTGGTCACTGTGAGTTAGATGCGGAAAGGGCAACTGGTTACCCGAGTCGTGCGTTGTAATACGGTATAACCACGATATGTGCTGCTGCGGCTGATTCCGGCCCTCTCGGCACAACTTCGAATTCCAAGCGTATCTCTTAATCGTACCGTTACCCCGCGAGGCCTTACTGCGGGTTGGATCCTATTGAGGGTCTTGCAGAACGTGCTAGAAGTGCGCGCCAAGTAAGTCAATCACTAAGTGTTGCTACGAAGTGAATCCCCTACTTGTAGGTTGGGTTGTCTTAAAGGTGAACAGTGAAGTGTAGTACTAAAGGTAGTAACTAAGTAACAATGTGTGATTGATCGCGAAGAACTAAATACATAATGCGAAATAAGTGTCCTTATATATCTAGTCCTTCCTACTCTATAGGAGTATATTCCTAGTCGATCTACCCCGGGGGTAGATCTACTCCTACCCTACTCCTTAGGAGTATATTCCTAGAGGTCACGTAGTAATGTATTGGCCGAATCCGGTAGCGCGCTAACCGTCCCGTTAGATAATAGAGTATTAGTTGTGACTATTAGCCGCAGGCCTTTTCTAGCTCCTGTTCCTAAGTGTTTGGCTTAGGGCCTTTCTAGGGCTCGCCTAAGTATACCGAAACGTACGTGATACGCTAATCCCTAGCGTCCGTGGGATGATTAGTTTACGGTTGCTGCTTAAATAGCTACGGTCCCTACGCCTCTTTGAGGTTCGTAACATTATCCCCTCCTTTCCTATCCTTTGTCCCTAAAGGATTTAAACGTTGACTTTCTCCCTTAGGTAGGTACGTATTTTCTTCTTTTTCCTGTTCTCCCTGTTTCCCTCCTTCTGCTTTATTAGCTATATGCCCCCTATAATATGCCTATTGATAACTAAACTCGCAAATAGAATAGATTGCGATAATATAACTCTATTCTTTAAAACGGTTCCGTTATCGAGTTTCCGTGTAATTATTGCTCCTCCTACTACACTGATTGTGTGATGGCGTCTAAGAATCGGAACTATACCGAATACACCTGCTGTGGTTAGAAATACGAGCGAAAGCTTTATAGTAATTCTAAGTAGGACGCTGTTCTACGTGACGAAAAGAAGGTGGCTGCTAATCTCGAGAAGGCCTAGAAGTAGTAGTTAGAATATTCGATAAAAATAAACGAAACGATAGCGAAGGTCCTTCGCCTGCAAAAACAATAATAATTCTTGAAGGATCGTAGTGGTTGTATATTGAATCACGACTTGGATGTGATAGCTTAGTTGGATAAGGAAGATCCTCCTACTACTAAGGATCTTGCGGAGCTGGATCGTCTTGCTAATGCCGAGGATGCTTGCGCTCTTGCCGCAACGTTAGAGGATCCTACTCTAACCTAGATGTTCGGGATGTATCCGATGTCGCCGTCTTTCTAGGGCGGCCTAGACCTCTCTATAGGTAGCGCTAGTAGAACTGCTAAACTAACTAGTAGCAGCCTATTAGGTTCTTGATAGGTTCCTATATGTTTTCCAAGATATCGTACCCTTTCTATTTTACTAGATAG
This sequence comes from Penicillium sp. F50, assembly GCA_037356195.1. Lineage (NCBI taxonomy): Eukaryota > Fungi > Ascomycota > Eurotiomycetes > Eurotiales > Aspergillaceae > Penicillium > Penicillium sp. F50. Next base: position 36,169 of record JAYXSA010000059.1, read on the forward strand.
TAAGGTTTTCTGCTAATTTTGTTAGTATCTAGGATTCGTTCGACTTCGTACTCGTTTTCTATTTCTTCTTTAATTTCTACGTTAGTAGCGATTTCGGCGTTTCTAGGTGCTTTCTCTAATAATAAGATATAAAATGTTGTATAAATACGTTGTATGCTTTCTAGTAGTTTTAGCTAATAATTAAGTAGTCCTATTTTTTCTTTAATTTCGAATAGTCCTAACTTAAGGTAGTCGAGTTTTGCGCTAGGTCGTCTAGTGCGAATATTGCGTCGCAAAAGGTAAACTTTCTCCCTCCTTTGAAAATCCGGCGCCTCCTAGCGCGATTAATCGTAGTAATTTTTTATGCGTATATTAAGAAACTTAATATCTCTCGAAAGTTGTAGGTGTAGTTATTTTAACCTAGTCGCTAGTAGTCGTGATAACTCTACGAGTAGTTGTTTTCCGATTAGTTCTCTGATTATAGTAGGATTAAACCTATAATTCGCGAAGAAAGGTATTTCCTTAGTCGTCGAGTATATCGCGTTGTTGTATACAAATTGCGCTACTAGCAACAATCCCGTCTAGTTATTCTACTAGTAATTTACGTAGTGTCGTAGGTATTATTCTAAGGTCTAATTTACTCGTTCGGTCTATCCGTTAGTTTGTGGATAATACGCGGTAGAGAGTCTATGCTTAATGCCGAGTTGATCCGCTAATGATTGCTATATATTAGATATAAATAACTTATCTCTGTCTAAGGTAATCTTGCTTAGTATCCCGTGGTTAGTGAATATATATCTAAGTAATAGGTTAGCTATCTATTGTGTATCGATGGTTTCTATTGTTGGGATTATATAGGCGTATTTAGTTAGTCGGTCGACGACTACTATAATTATATTATTTCCTTCTGATGTAGGTAATTTTGTAATAAAGTCTATCGTAATCTATTCCTATAGTCGTTTTAGTACTTCTACTAATTCTATCGTTCCGTATAGTATATATCGTGATAGTTTGTTTCGTTAGTATAAGTCGCAATTCTAAATATATTTTTTTACTTTTCTATATAATGCTAGGATATAATAGTTTCGTGTAATTTTCTTAATGGTTTTTTTAATACTAAGGTATCCTTATATTAGTTTATCGTGATGTTGTCGGATGATTTCCGTCTAGAGGTTCCTAGGAATATATACTAAGCCGTATACGTAGACGATGCCGTTACGTATTAACGCGGTTGTTACGCGGAGCCGACTGGTCACTGCGAGTTAGATACGGAAAGGGCAACTAGTTACCTAAATCGTGCGTTGTAATAAGGTACAACCACGATATATACTACAGCGGCTGATTCCGGCCCTCTCGGCACAACTTCGAATTCTAAGTGTATCTCTCAATCGTACTATTGCCTCGCAAGGCCTGACTACGGGTTAGATCCTATTAAGGGTCTTGCAGAACGTGCCAGAAGTACGCGCTAAGTAAGTCAATCACTAAGCGTTGCCACGAAGTGAATCCCCTACTTATAGGTTAGGTTATCTTAAAGGTAAACAGTAAAGTATAGTACTAAGGTAGTAACCAAGTAACAATATTAGATTAATCGCGAAGAACTAAATACATAATAGTAAAAGAGTATCCTTATATATCCAGTCCTTCCTATTATGGTCTACAGTTAGGAGTACGAGGTAGTATACCGGACTAACCGATCCGATAGTCCTTACAGTATACCCAACCGTATACCGGGGTATTACGTGGTAGAGGGGTGGCCGGTTCCTGCAGCGTACTAACCGTCCCGTAGTATAAGTCGGTATTAGTTGTGACTATTAGCCGCAGGCCTTTTCTAGCTCCTATCCCTAAGGCCTAGCTTAGGCCTTTCCAGGGCTTGCCTAAGTATACCGAAACGCACGTAACAACGCTAGTCCCTAGCGTCCGTGGGATGATTGGTTCACAGTTGCTGCTCAAATAACTGCGGCCCCCGCGCCTCTTTGAGGTTCGTAATATTATCCCCTCCTTCCCTGTCCTTTGTCCCTAAAGGATTTAAACGTTGACCTTCCCCTTAGGTATGTGCGTCTATTTCCATCTGCCTTCCTCCCTCCTTTCTCTTTTTCCTTCCTTATGGCCTAACATGCCTCGTAGCGCCGTTTCTAAGCCCAAACGTGACAAGTACGCTGACAACAATCGTTTGGCTAACAGAATTAAGCAATCCGGGTCCCCCACCTCGTCTCCTTGCGATTATTGTTTTGTCCGAGGGAAGCCGTGCATCATGAGTTCTTACGCCAACAGCAGGAAGTGTTCGACTTGCGCCCGCCGTGGCTAAACGTGTGAGCGGAGTTTCCATTCCGACAAGGAGTAGGAGGACCTCCAGCGCGAGGAGAGAAGATTAACGCAAGAGCTCGAGGAAGCTCAAAAACAATTCCTTCAACATTCTTAGAAAATGAATAAAGCGATAGCAAAAGTGCTTCGTTTATAGAAGTATCAACAATTCTTGAAAGATCGTGGTAGTCGGATATTAGATCACGACTAGGCGGTCGCGGACCGTCTTAACGAGGATAACCCTCCAACCGCAGCGGAGTTTGTTGAGTTCGATCGTCTTGCTACCCAGCAAGAAGTTCGACAGTTGGCCGCTACGTCCGACGACGCTAGTTTAAGTCGGTTTATGTCGTCTCTGGATCAGTTCCCTCCGTCCTTCTAGGACGCCTAGGGCGACGCTTTGTTAGGAAACCCTTTGCTCGCTGGTAGTACTATAGAACCAGCTAGTAGCAGCCCATCAAGTTCTCGATAGGTTCCCATATGTTTTCTAAGGTATCGTACCCTTTCTATTTTACTAGGTAGTGAGGTTTTCCGCTGATTTTGTTAGTATCCAGGATTTGTTCGACTTCGTATTCGTTTTCTATTTCCTCTTCAATTTCTATATTAGTAGCGATTTCGGCGTTTCTAGGTGCTTTTTCTAATAATAAGATATAAAACGTTGCATAAATGCGTCGTATACTATCCGGTAGTTTTAGCCGATAATTAAGCAGTCCTGTTTTTTCTTCAATTTCAAATAGTCCTAACTTAAGGTAGTCGAGTTTTGCGCTAGGTCGTCTAGTACGAATATTGCGTCGCAAGAGGTAAACTTTCTCCCTCTTCTAAAAATCCGGCGCCTCCTAGCGCGATTAATCGTAGTAATTTTTCATACGCATATTAAGAAACTCGATATCTCTCGAAAGTTGTAGGTGTAGTTATTTCAATCTAGTTACTAGTAGTCGCGACGACTCTACGAGTAGTTGTTTTCTAATTAGTTCTCCGATTATAGTAGGATTAAACCTATAATTCGCGAAGAAAGGTGTTTCCTTTGTCGTTAAGTACATTATATTGTTGTATATAAACTATGCTACTAGCAATAATCCTGTCTAGTTATCCTACTAGTAATTCACGTAGTATCTTAGGTATTGTTCTAGGATTTAATTTACTCTTTCGGTCTGTCCGTTAGTCTATAGATAGTACGCGGTAGAGAGTCTATGCTTAATTCCGAGTTGATCCGCTAGTAATTACTATATATTAGATATAAACAACTTGTCTCTGTCCGAGGTAATTTTGCTCGGTGTCCTATAGTTAGTAAATATATATCTAAGTAACAGGTTAGCTATCTATCGTGCATTGATAGTTTCTATTGTTAGGATTATATAGGCGTATTTAGTCAGTCGATCGACGACTACTATAATTATATCATTTCCTTCCGATGTAGGTAATTTCGTGATAAAGTCTATAGTGATCCACTCCTATAGTCGTTTTAGTACTTCTACTAATTCTATAGTCCCGTATAGTGCATGTCGTGATAGTTTATTTCGTTAGTATGAATCGCAATCCTAAATGTATTTTTTCACTTTTCTATATAATGCTAGAATATAATAATTTCGTGTAATTTTCTTAATAGTTTTCTTAATACTAAGGTGCCCTTATATTAGTTCGTTATAATATTATCGGATAATTTCTATCTAGAGGTTCCTAGGAATATATGCTAAGCCGTGTACGTAGACGATGCCGTCACGCGTTAACGCGGTCTCGTTGCCTAGAACCTTCTAAATCGACTTATCGGTTTTCGTGCTAACTCAAATTTTCTCTAACTATTCGTCGTTCTATAATTCGCTAGTAGCTACGAGGATTTAGTAGTTATAAACAATATGCCCTTCGCTGTCCGTAGTAAGGATAGCGGGTACTACCTCCTTAGTTCTAAGTTCGTAGTCTGGGCGGCGACTTAGCGCGTCCGCGACTATGTTCTTAGTTCCCTTATAGTGTACAATCTTAAAGTTATACTAAGCTAGTGTTTCTGCCTACCTAGCTTACCGTCTAGTAAGCTTCTTCGTCGTCGTGAAGTAAGTAAGGTTATAGTGATCGGTTCTAACGATCACGGTGTGCTTAGCTCCTTCTAAGTACGCTCTCTATATCTAAAACGCTAACACTATAGCTAATAGTTCCTTGTTATAGATATCGTAGTTCAATTCTGCTGGTATTATCTTGCGTAACCAGAAAGCGACAGGTCTAAGTTTATCGTCCTTTCCTAGTTACATAAGTTAAGCCCTGAGTGCGAAGTCTAATACATCGGTTTCTATAATAATAGGTGCGTTGTAGTTAAACGTCGCAACAATTGCCTCTCCTAGCTTTTTATTGTATATTTCCTTAAGTGCAGTAAACGACTTCTCTGCTGCGTCGTCCTATTAGAACGGTATTCCTTTCTTAGTGAATCGGTATAGTCCTGCTGCGTATTGACTATAGTTAGGTACTAACTTATAGTAGTAGTTAGCTAGTCCTAAAAAGCTCTATACGTCCTTAACGTATATTAGTATTAGCTATTTAAGGATGCTTTTAACCTTGTCTTGCTCTATCCCTAGCCCGTCTGGACTAATAGTGTATCTAAGGAAACTCGTTTCCTAAACGTAGAACTCGCATTTCTTGAGTTTAAGCGTGACTTTTGCTTCCCTAAGTCGTTGTAGTACTTTCTTGTTGTGCTTAACGTATTCTGCCTCTATTTTCGAAAACACGAGGATATCGTCGAGGTACGCGATAATAAACTTATCTAAGTACCCGTTCAACACGTAGAAGATAAAACGTTGAAATAATGCTAGTGCATTAGTAAGTCTAAATAGCATCACCGTGTATTTAAAGTGTCTAAATTTAGTTCGGAATGCAGTCTTCTATTCGTCTCCTTCCTTAATTCGCAATCGATTATATACGTTAGTAATATCGTACTTGCTGAAGTACTTCGCTCCTTGAATGATGTCTTGAATCTCGTTGATCAACGGTAGTAGGTGCCGGTCCTTAATAGTGATATCGTTAAGTTGTCGGTAATCAACGCACATCCGAAGTTCTCCTCCCTTTTTAGGTATAAATAGGATTAGGTACCCTACCGACGATTTCGAATGTCGAATGTATTCCTTGTCGAGGTTCTCGTCGATATAGTCCTTAAGTGCTGCTGACTCTTTCTATAATAGTGCATAGATCGGCATAAACTTTGGTTTTTAGCCGTCTTCGATCTTGATCTCGTGGTCGAACGGACCATACTCTAGTAGCTCACCCTTTAGTAGTAGCGTGAATACATCCTGGAATTCTTGATATTCTTTAGGAATCTAGTATTCCTCTACTAGCGCTTCTATAGCGTAAAGAGATATTTCCTTATCGCTGCTAATAAGAACGTAATCCTCTAGTTCTTTATCGGTTATATCCGACCGCTGTTCGGCGACTGCGATGTCCCTAATATCTAGTATCTTTTTGTTGTTAGGCCTACCTCCTAGCCGAAAACTCCTCTTAAGTTCGCCTTCGTGAGGGTTTCTATAAGTACCTACCTCCCCGTGGCTAAGTCTCTTTAGCGCTCGTTGCTCGTTATCGCCGGTCTAAATCTCGCTCGTCTATTTGCATTCGCATCTATCAAATAGTATACGTCCGTGCTGCTAATCGATAGCTAGGTTGTGCTTCCTTAACTAAGGTACCCCGAGTACCACGTCGTACTCTCCGACGTTCGTGATGTCGAAGTTAATGACTTTAAAGTAATCTCCGATGACTATTAGTAAGGGTCCGCTTTTATACTTAATTCCTAGTCCTAGGCTTTCTCTGTTAAGCCTAATAATAGGCGTAATCCGTAGCTTCTCTATGCCTTAGATCTTGTGCTATTCCTTATAACGTAGGTTTATAAAGTTTCCTACCGCTCCTAAATCAAGCATCACTCTAGTTAGTCGAAACGCGATATTAGTAGTAATTTTTATATGTACCCCCTATGCAGTAGCTATAAGATGCTGTTCTT